>OZ019980.1:7223589-7661426 GCA_963970395.1 Ephialtes manifestator
AGACATTTTTTAAAAAGTTTGATGATACCCAGTATTCGAGACTTTTTGGGGTCGGAGATCACAAATACGAACTGAATAATTGCAAATTTAAAATGGCAGTGATAATATGGCGGACCAAAATAAGAAATTCCATTCGATTATGATGAAAACTGGTATTCGAGCGTTTTTGAGGTCGCTGATTACAAGTATGGACGCAAAATGAGAAAATTTAAAATGGTGGACCGAAATAAAAAATTTTCAAGGATTGCGGTGAAATTTGCTAACCCGAACTTTTTCAGGTCGCTTATCATGAGTGTAAACGAAAAATCCAGAAATTCAGAATGATGGTTCTAACATAGAGGACCAAATTCGAAAACTTCAATCGATTCTGATGAAAATTAGTATCGTGGCGTTTTCCATGTCATTTTTTACGAATATAAGCTGAAAAATTGCAAATTCAAAACGGCAATCAAAATTCACAAAGTGGATTGTTTTCGATGAAATTTGGTACAGAAGGGGTTTCTGAGGTCACGAAATACAAATCTTATACGATTACTAGGTTGAAAACAAAGTATTGCGGTAGGATCAGGCCTACAATCATGCGATATTTGTTTTGAAAATCGTAACCTGAGAGCCTTCGTATTTTGCCAAACAAGTTTCAAACATAATCAAGATTTTTTTCTGGGTTTTTTATTTTCGTTTCGTTGTCAACCATTCTAAGGTTGCTGTATTTGACTTTGAATTCGGATGCAGCTGAATAAAAATCCTGACTTGCTGGGCGTCACCGAAATCAAGCCACTCTGTGTACGTTCATCCACCATATTGGCTACGCCACTTCGAATTTGTAAACTTTGGGTTCAGATTCGTATTCAGAAACCTCAAAAACCCATAAATCCCAAGTTCGATTCAAATCAAACCATTCTTGGTATTTTCGTCAGCCATATTGAATCCGCCATTGTGAATTTATCAATTTTGAGTTCAAATTCGTAATGAGCGACCTCAAAAGCCCGCGAGTGCCAACATCTACCCTGATTCAATAATTTTTTTGAATTTTGGTCCGCCATATTGGATCCGCCATTTTGAATTCATCAATTTTGAGTTCAAATTCGTAATCCGCGACCTCAAAAACCCGCGAGTGCCAACATCTACCCTGATTCAATAATTTTTTGCATTTTGGTCCGCCATATTGGATCCGCCATTTTGAATTCATTAATTTTGAGTTCAAATTCGTAATCAGCGACCTCAAAAACCCATGAGTGCAGGTTGGCATCAAAATCAAGGATAAAAAAAATTCCTGCCATTTTGGGCACATTTTGTTGAAATCTCTCTGCCAACGAAGGGGTTAACTGCATCGTCAATAATGAGTATATCCAACCATGAATCTGATATGGCTGTGTGGAAGGTGGCATCGGACTGCACAAGATGAAAAGCGTGTGAATAGATGCAGTCACGCAAATAATTCGCTTCAAAATGATCGCTGAGAAGATTACAGTTAAAATCCCCGGCGATAACAATATTCTGATATGCATGAGAAAATTGCGTCAGTGAAACTGTAAAGTCTTGCTGCATCAGACCCTTAGGTCGTCTGTAAACGGACGCAATAAGTAGTGGCTGGCTTTTCTCTAAACGGATATCTATAATAATAAATTCGGGTGCATTGGTAAATATGCTAGGCGAAGACGCTAATACTTTAGCTTTTAGTGACTTGTGGATATAGCAAGCAACCCCTCCGCCTTGCTTGCCTTCACGATCGTTGAGAATAATGAAGTAATTTTCTAATTTAATCAAATCGTCTGAAATGTGAGAATGTAGCCAAGTCTGAGAAATCGAAATAACATGAAAAAAGTGTTCATAGAAATAAATGCGAATAGAGTCATGTGGCCGAGCAAAGAATTAGCTTTGAATTGCGCAATCTTGATTTTAGTTTCACGGTTGATAGGTTTCGATTTGGTAGCAACACTAGATAATCATACAAGACGGGCTAGGTCAGTGTCTGATATTATAGAGATAACCTCAGTGCCGTTGTCACGTCTAACTAGAATGCATCCAGACTTCATCCAGACAAACTTATATCCTGTTGCTTTCGCCTTGTCTTTCGTGCGCCGTAACAGATTGTTCTTGTCAGCCGGAAGGAGCTCATTAACGTAGATCGAACCACGGTGTTGGGTGGTAAAGACCTCGCTCGCTAATAGATTCTTCTTGATACGTTTCTTCTCGATGATAAAATCACTGATTTGAGACGATTTTAAAGAAATAACTAATGATTTCGTTATACTAGTTTCGCGAGATGAAGGTCCCTGCGTCTGGCTTGCAACTGGAGATTTCCTGGTCATTATGCGAACATTAAGAACATCGGTAATTAGATTAGGGACTCCCAGAGCATTAAAGACTTTCGACGTGATTGTTTGCGGATCGTCCTGAATATCGTGAGGTATACCGGCTAAAATAAGCTCAGTTGAACTACTCGCGGATTGTGGAGTGCTGGTCGATTTGAGCTGATCGAGTTCTCTTCTGAGATTCGCATTTTGATCCGATAGCTGACGCAGGAGGACGTCGTGTTCCTCTACTTTTTTGACGAGAATAGGCAAATCTTTGACTTTTTCGGCAATGCTTCGATTCATATCTAACTGATCTTTGATAAAACCGTCCATTTTCGCATCTGATGCATTGAGCTTGTCTAAGATCTGCTTAAGAAGAGGATCTGAATTATTATTGGAGCTAGAATTCTTGGCCGCCATACTAGTTTCACTTAAAATTACACAAAAAATTAAACTGCTGTAAGTAGCACGCGCTCGCGGTTTTATACTTTAAATACGGTTTGCAACACCCCGGGTGAAAAGCTTTATAGCAGACTGAACAGGTAAGGCATTCGCCAGCAACCGGTTTTTTACACTTAAAGCACTTAGTAAAAGCAAAGAACATATATTATATGGAAGTGTTGAGCTTATGGGCCGACTTGGCAGTATTCGCTGGGGTAAACCGTTAGTACCTTACCCCAGCATTACGGGCGCTGTCTATATGGGTGTGCACGCATACTGCCCACCTCTTTTTAGGCTCCGAGCGAATCAGGGCTTGGGGTAATCGCGCCTCTCGCTCGCACTGCCGCTTTCTTATGCTTGGGGTAATGGTGCGTTCTCGCTCGTACTCATGCGCTTCCCTTCTCTCTCGTACACTCGCTCTTCCGATAGTGCGTTTCTCGGTCGCACTCGCATATTCTAATGCTTGGGGTAATGCTGCTTTTTCGCTCGCTCTTATTCCTTTTTTGGATTAACGAAAGCGTTTGCTTATTCGGAAAAAATCGGAAAAATGTCTATTTAAAACAACAGTTGAAAATGTTAGGTACATTTTCAACTGTTGTTTTAAGTAGACATTTTTCCGATTTTTATAAAACAAAACCAAATTAAACGTTGGTATTAATTGTTTTCTCCTTTATTTTGCGAAAATTACCATTAGATTTTGGTATAAACAGATATTTTTTGCAGTCGTTGAAAAATAGTATGGTATATTATTGTTTTGTTCCTATTGAATTGTATTTAACTAAAAAAAAGTAAAAATAAGTATGAGCACCATTCGACAGCTTATAATTTGTTTAAATGCATGAAATTTATTTACGATAATTGTGGAACATTAGCTCAATGCACGATAATGCATTGAGCTGAAAAATACTGTCACTTCATGTGAAAGTATTTTTAAAGGCCCTCGTGGTGTGGCTTTTAATCGATCTGTTTTCGCTTCTTCTCTCTCGCGCCCATTTAAAGAGGTGCCTTCTTTGTCTTTTTGAGGCGCTGCTAACGCTGTCTCACTATACATGTGCTTCGCGGAAAATAATTTTGTTGTTATTGTTACTTCGCTGACATCTCTCTGAGATTTGGCAGGCCTAAACCGCGCTCTGATTTCTTGTTCGATTAAAGCTTGATTTCTTGCGTATTCTTATATTTTGAATGATTCTTTTCAACTCTTTATCTCCGAAGGATTGATTGTTATTAATTTTCATGAGTTTTAACTTTGTTAACGATGCCGGCATTGAATAAGTGTGCCTACAACGGATGCAAGTTTTTCTCTCGGACGAGTCGCGAGCTAAGCTTCCACCGTCTTCCCAACGACGAGGAAAAGTAACCCTAGCGGATCTGAAGAACCGCAAAATAACCGAAGAGTGACCGGTCGTTATGGAACAAAAAATCACTCCAGAATAACCCAGAAGGAACCTAGTGACCGGCGGGTAACCGTAAAGTGACCCGTAAAGTGACCCGTAATGAACTCAATGTTCCGTTTCGGGTTACTATTCGGTTATATGAAGATCTTTCAAATAACCGAAAAACAACTTTTAACAAACTGTCGGTTACTTCTGCGTTACTTTAAAGTTTGTTTTTGGTTAAAACATTGGTCGCTTTGCAGTTGCAATCGGGTTCTTTTTTGTTCCAAAATAACGGTCGCTTTGTCGGTTACATTACAGTTGTTTTACGGTAAAACAACTGGAAATGAACCTCATAATGACGGTTACTTGTATGTGACCGTAAAGCAACCACAAAATGACGGTTGCTCGGATCCGCTAGGGAAGTGTCCTTAGAAATGTCCGTGTATATTAATGAGATCCTTATCAGAATCGCGATTGATTTTCTATAATAATAATTCCAAAACGTTGTTAACAAAGTGATTTAAAAAAATTAATTTGTAAAAATTGCATTTTTATTTTGTTTAAGCTGTATTTGCGAATCTACTTGATCAATTGTCCAGATACTTTGTGGGTGTAATGGGTGGTTTTATGACATGCGCATATTCAAACTTCGTGACTTTCTACATATTAGAATTTTTCTATTTTAATTAGGTAAAATTCTGAAAAAATGTATACGTTTTCAGAAAAATGAACAAATTATTTTCATTTGAAAAAAGTTAGGTTGACGGGTGATTGGTACAACCATTTTTTTCATCAATTTGTTAATATCATTTTAGAACTATTATTATGAAAAATTAATGTTTTCAGCACCTTCGGCGTGCTTGGTTTTATCAGATTTTTATTCCATCGAGAAGTGTTCGATATTTTCTCTCATACTTGCATTTAGATAGAACTACCTTAAGGAGGTTGGAGCGCTCCACGCTGCTCAAATCACCGCTAAATTTTTAAAAGCGTTTCTACAATTTTAGATGGTTCAGTAATCTGTTCCAAGGTGTTAATCACATAGCAACATTAATTCTTGATATTCGAATACATTCACAGCTGTGATATCAACAGTAAATCGATCAATGTCTGCAGATTTCTGATGTTATGTTTTTTCGTCCAATTTTCTAAAAGAGTAAACCGTAATATCAGTCCGATTATGACGATCAATAACTCATTTTGTTTATTAAAAGATATTCTATCGACTGGCCGTTAATTCTTTAAATTCTTACTAGTAGTTCGAAAGATACAACCGTTTGCTTATCCTATCATCATAACCCAACATCAAGTGTACAAATGGCTGCAACTTTGAAACGCTTGATACTATAGAAAATGTGGACGGTCAATCGATTAAGAATCTTCCGCTGATCAAAATGAGCTATGGTTCGTCATAATCGGACTGATTTACGTCTGATATACCCGTTTAAAAGACTGGATGAAAAAACATGACATCGGAAATTAGCAGATATTGATCGATTTGTGATGATTATTGGATACATATTTGCAATCATATCGGTCGATCGACCGCGTATGTTTGATTATCGAAATTGTAAGTAATAATTAAAATTACCGAGTAAGGCGATCGCACTTAAATGAACAGAAAAAATTACTGGCACCGGTTTTTTTATTTATTTGAAGATGCTTGAAGATGCTTATTCTATATATATTCGGAAGTACTACCGTGTTAGTGTTGTAGTTTCTACTTCCTTTTCTCGCTTTCTCACCTTACGCCGTTAACATTTGCATTCAACAGCACTTTCAATTCGCACGTGAATACTATATATCATATATGGTTTTACTTTGCATATTTTTAGCACGTGTATTTTGTTTTTATTACTGCGAGTGGTAGATTGTATGTGATCGGTTTTTTAGTCTACGCAAGTGGATATTTCAAGTCGGAAGAGAAGAGTGATTGAAGCTCGAGCCTCGGAAGTTGGAGAATCAACGCATCTGTTCGGCACACTTTCAGCTAACTGATTTTGAAAATTACGATCACAGTCTCGGTAAGCGAAAATTAAAGTCAAACGCCGTAGCAGCTAAACATAAGTCGAGCGACGATTCGGTTCGCGAAAGTTCGGCCCAGGTAGATGCACCTGTGCCACTCACGGTCCAGTCTGAGCCGGTGCCGTCTACGTCTGAAGCTTCCGGCCCTTCCGGCATATCTGTACTCGCTAGCACTAACTTACTTACAGAAAAACGACCTCAGATATCCCGACGTGAACGACTATTGATCAAAAAGAATGCCTCCCTCACAGCTGCATTGAAAAAGAGTCGACAGACAGTTCGTAACTTGACGCGAAAAACAGTTAAAAAACTCACTATTCCGGAAGTGATCGCGGGCGCCGCGAACTATTTGGACGGGAATCGTTTGTTGTTGCTGGAAATGCAACTCAAACATATGAAAACCTCACCGTGGAGTGAAGATGAGAGACAGTTTGCTCTAGGATTGTTTTACAAGTCGCCCAAAGCCTACGTGTTTCTACGAAGTAATAAAAAAACTCGGTCTTCCGTGTATCTCAATGATTCGAAGGTGGGCTAATGAAATCAAACTAAGCACCGGGGTTTGCAATGAATTATTCAAATTGTTGACAATTAAAGCTCAGACGATGACCAAAGACGAACGACAGTGCGTTTTGATGTGGGATGAAAGGTCAATAAAGAAGCTGCTTGAATATAATAGTAAAGAAGATCTAGTTGAAGGGTTCGAGGATCTCGGTCATCTTGGCCGTTCCGATAAAGTTGCGAACTATGCCCTCGTGTTCATGCTCCGAGGTTTGACGTATTCGTGGAAGCAGCCTGTTGCTTTTCACATCTCAGATGGAAACATCGACGGTATACAATTGACAGATCTTATCAAGACGGTTGTGAGCGCCGTATTTGAAGCGGGTTTCATTATACGCTCGATGGTATGCGACCAGGGCTCTCCAAACAGAAAGGCAATAAAAACTCTCGGTATAACTGAGGATCGTCCATTTACAGCTATTTGCGGACATAAAATCTATTTCAACTTCAATGTACCTCACTTGATTAAAAGCATCCGAAATAATTTGATAAGTAAAGACTTCCTCATCGGCAAAAATATCATTTCTTGGAACGCCATCCGCGAATTGCGCAACGTGGAGCGAAATAAGCCGTGCAGAGCTGCCCCAAAATTAACAGACCGCCATATCGAACCGAACAACTTTCAAAGAATGACCGTGCGATTAGCCACACAGATTTTCAGTGCATCCGTCTCCTCTGCAATGACTGCCGGACGTCTCGTGGGGGACTTGCAACATCCCTGTAATATCGCTACAGCTAATTTCGTAAAAAAACTCAATGATATTTTTGATTGCCTTAATAATCGTCACGCAAACGATAAGAACCCGCTGAAACGCGCCTTATCTGATCTATCGCCTCAAGTTAGAAATTGTTTAGAGGAGGGGCTCTCTTGGCTCGACAAATGGACCGTTTCGAGTAGTCCATCGCCACCGTGCTTTTCAGGTTTTAGAATGGCCATAAAATCGATTTTGATGCTGTGGAGTGATCTTCGTTCTGAAGGCACTCTTTATCTTTAAACGACGCGTCCGAATCAAGATCCACTCGAAAATCAATTCGCAGTTTTACGTAGTCGTTCGGGTAATAACGACAATCCATCAGCCAAACAGTTTAGACAGAATTTGCAATTTGTAATAACTGTGGATCTTGAAAAACCTCCGGCAGGAACGAATTGCGAAGAAGACGATGCAAATGATTTGCTCACAAAAAACGTAGATTCAGTTAAAGCACCGAACGACGACAGCATCGAACGGACTCGAGCGGTGGTCCATTCGCAAAACGATCTTGTAGACATTGACAATGATGACGACGATGACGACGATGACGACGTAATATTCGTGTCCGCGGAAGTCAAACAAGAAATCGAAGACATAACAGATGGGACTAATCAGACAGACATGAGCGTTCCGATACCGGCCGAGAGCAAAAATAGTAATCCGGGTGTTACTCTTGAAGAATTCTCCATGAAGTACGTAGCTGGTTACCTGCTCCCTAAATGTTCGACAAAATTTAATTGCTCCAAATGTGAAAATCTATTTGTAAAAGGTAACCAGGACTTCGAAAACAAAGCGACTTTTTACTTTTTTTTAAAGCGTACAAAACTTCTGACGGAGCTCAACTCGGTCATTTGAAGGTACCGGTCGACGAATTTCATCACTTGATTGTCGCAGCATACAGACGTTTCGACCTTGAATTTGCTTCTCAAGCTCATCAAGTAAATATCGGCAAGTATCTCGGGCGTTGCATCCACAAAACTCTGACGTCGGCTCCGGACAGCGACTTTTGGCTAACGAACGATTGCCAAGACCATCGCGATTACATCGTAGACCTGTTCGTGCGCACACACTTTTTTAACCACCTTAAGTGGAGATCCCGCGATATTAGAGACGCAATGAACCGAAAAAGAAAGACCGGTACGTTTACCGAAAAACCGAATCGCAAGCTGCTCAAACTTACGCATAGCTGAAGCGGTGCGCAAAATTTCTCTATCTTCGTAAGGTGGTTTTCATTTATTGAGTTTTAATTGGTTTTTTATATGCTTCCATTCCTGTTCATTACATTTGCTTCTATTTTTATGACCCTTTCGGTTTTTTTTTTCATGTACCACCTGACGGCTTTCTAATTGTTCCTCACTTTCTAATCTGTTATATTCCCTACTCTCACCTACCCCATTTACTTCTAGCTGTTCACCCATCCCTTCCCGATGGAATATACTCGCCACCTTCCCGTGGTTTCTATCGAGTAATATTAATCAACATGATCGACTTGCTCGGTAGAATTCAACTTTGTTATTTTTACTAACAGTAACTAATGTTACTAACATTAGCTAAGAGCGAGCAAAATTAGAGAATGCGCATGATATGCATTTGATAAAGGCTTTATTTTCATGTCAAGTATTATTTATCAGAGTTGTAAATCCCTATTTTTCGCGTTTTACAAAGCTACCTCTATGAGGAAGTATGTTATTCAATTTTTGGCTTCCTCATAGAGGAAGCTTTGTAAAATGCGAAAAATAATAAGGAAGCAATGGGCAAGCTTCTACTTTGCATCCTTGTTTTAATTAGATAAATATACTGTGACGTATTTTTCGTGAGCATAATCGGTAACAAATAAAATCAAATTTTATTCGGTAACTACATCACGATACTGTCACCTTCGGCCGTCCACTCTCGTTCGCGCATCCGCAAACCCGGTGGGCGCCAGTTAGTTTTTGTTTCACCGGTATTAACTAACCGGTATGCCCGAGGAATCGAGTTGATCAGGCTCGATTCCAATAAAATCGAAAGTTCGGAGCAAAAACTTACGATCGAGAACCAAATCAAAGAAAACGGTAGCTTAGTTAATTTTTGGGGTCGCGTAAAATTAACAAACGCAACTGGATACGCTTGCGAGAACGAACGGTTGCGGAAATGCACGGCCACTCAGACTGCTAGGTTGTGGTAGAGAGGGTCGAGGTATGACCCAGTAAATAGCTTTCTTAATACGAGATCTTTAATCGAAAATCTTCGATTAAATTAATTAAAATGCGAGAACAACTCACCCAAAATTATTGCTGCTAATTCCGGGGAACGATAACAAAATCTCAGAGGAATTACGAGAACACAGTGCACTCACGGCACTGAATAAAGTACGGGAACTTTAGTTTTATTCAATCGAATAAAACTCACGAAAACGAGAGCGTATGGCGTACGATGTACGCTGGCCACAGAGCGCGAGAACTACGCGAAAGACGCGCGCGCGAACGACAGAAAAACTGTCAACACGGGAGCGCTTAATTAGACTCGAGGCACCTCGGCGGTGTCCCGAGCCAGACTGATTGTCTCCAACAATCATCGAAATCTCGTCATAATAATTATTAATCCCTCCCAAAATCCCTTACTCGAGAACTACTGCCCTCTCCCTCGAATCACCTCGTAACTATATCGGGAACGCAAATCATGCCGGTAACATTTTCGAAATCTATACAATTGCCTCCCTTAATGCTTCGCGCGAAAACGGGCCTTCTCAGCACACCTATGCCCTATACTGCAACAGGATGCTCCATCCTTTGCAAACAACCAACAAAACTCCACCCGTTCTCTAGCGCAATACATTTTCTCAATAGGGCGCCGGATTTACACCGGTCTACAACTAATCGCAAGACTCGTTCGGTGACTCTTGTCTGCCGGGCTGCTCGTTTCTTTGAGCTCTCATCCTCACGACAGATTTGAGTGCACCGATCTACCGAAACTTTACAACAAAAATAACAAAACCTAAGAATTACAATTCTTAGCTAAACCGAGAACGTAAATTTGAGAGAAAGCAGCTCGAAAACGCTGAAAAATAGCAAGTAACGATAACACAAGCCCTTGTGATCGTGATTTCCAAAAAATCACGTCACAATACATATTGTGGATTCGCTTTTTCTATTTCGTTATTACGTTATTTCGTGATTATTAGAGCGTTTCCGAAAGTGAATGTGATAATGTATATTTTAAAAAATAATTCAACATTCCATAAAATCAAAAATTTCATACCGTTCGTCACTAAATTATACATATATAATGGCTGAATATTGTTTCATTTATATACAAAATTTGAGCTCGCTGTCTTAAGTTTTGCAAAAGTTACAATATAGCGATAATGTCAATTTTTTCAAAAATTCAAAACATCATAAAATTTGAACGGTTCAACCGATCTTAACCAAATTCAATAGCGATCACCGGCGTATGAAAGCTCATATTCATACCAATTTTAAGATCAACATCTCGAAAATTGAAAGAGTTATCGCGTAAACGGACATTTTTCAAAACATTAAAACACGCGTAATAATTTAACGATGAAGTGGATTTTTACAAGAATCTGTATGAACGATGAGGCTTGATCCCTCTATCTATGGTCCAAATTTCAGCTTGATATCTCAAGGCATTCCCGAGTTATAAAGGCTTACATTTTTCTATCGTGTAACATACACACACACACACACATACAGACATTTTTTCTAAATCACTTTTCTTGACGTTTTGGCCCATTCTGAGTTTACTGACATGAAAATCTCGAAAAAAAAATTTTCATGAAAACAAAGCTTCCTCTACGAGGAAGCAAAAATGGAAGAAATACTTAATGCATCACTTTCTTAATGCATTAATTATTTTTCTTCATTTTTCAACAAGATTACCTTCAAATTTTATTAAAAAATAATATTGTTTGCAGCTATTCAAATGTTTACACTCCGTTTCATAATCGCTATATATTATTGTTATTAAATCATAATTACAAAACAAACTGTACTGTAAACTATATTTCATGAATTAATAGGGATTTACAACTCTGTTATTAATACTCAAAGGTAAGTTTAATGTATATAATTAAAAATGATAAAATACTTCGGGCTTCGTTCAATACGATTATTGAACAATTTATTGTGCTTTGCTTGCAAACAACAAATTCACATCTTATTAGTTAAGTTAAACACTTTATTGTGTTATTCTAAACAAAAAAAAAAACAAAAAAAGAAATTATTTTAAAAATCGCGAAGCATTTAAAGTGATGAGCGGTAGAGCATCCCCACTACACGCATTGGGAATGCGCGACCGCGTGAGAGCAAGTGAGTCGGAACGTCTGGCCAGTATGCAGGAGTGCGAGAGAGTCAACCGCGTGGGGCGTGGCTTGAGACTCTTTCAATGTGTGCGGCACACTGATACATCGCCGCGCGAACTATCGGCGAAATTCCGAACTACTTTTTCTCTGCCAAAAGTTAACACGGGCTATACGCTTCCATATAATATATGTTCTTTGGTAAAAGGCATGCATTCGATAAGCTTGCCGACTGAGTGTTGAGCAGGAAACTTCTTTATCGGCCGAAGTTGATGGAAGTAGTACCGATGCTCAGAAAGTAGCAGTAGTCTGACTGATGGCGCTGGTGAATGAAATAGATGACCACGCGGGCGCGAAGGATCCCGAAAATTGCCGATGTGTAACAGTAGCGCTACGAAGATGGGCGAAGAAGGTTGCACATGCGCAGAATCAAAGCAGTAGTAGACAGGAAGATGCGCATGCGTAGTGTTATCGATTGATGATCTCAAGGCCGAATTCCAAGAAGTAAGATGATAGTTGAAAGCAATTCCAGGAAATGAGGTTAGATAAAAGCTGACTTTACATCAGGATATTATCACAAATCGATAGAAAAACTTGCAAAATTGATTAATCCAGATGAAAGGCAACTTTTGGCTTGCATTATTCTGTAACAAAGTAGCCCGAAGGTAAATAGCGGCAGAATAAAGTTCGAAAATATTGAAGAGTGTCAAAAATAAGCGGCTGTGGTACTCACAAGAGAGAGAGAGAGAGTAAAACATTGGACAACGCGTCCTTATCATAATTTTCCCCTAGTATTAACGATACCGGCGAGCGCTAATTTATTGGCAACCGAGAGTGATTACGAGCGTTGGCGCGCCACGAGGCGAAGGCAAGTGCCTATAGTAACTGGCTACGACCAATATTTATTTTCTTTACCGAATAAAGTCATTAGTTTCTTTTGTGCCTCATATACGTAAAGTGTCGACAAAGTTATTTCAAGTCCCTACCCGGGTCCTGAGAGTCCCTCAACCAGCCACTCGGAAAAGCCCTGACGACTCGAACAATATATATATACGAAACTATAACATTCAGAAGTGGGATACTCTCAAACCAAGGAATTTGAGACGAACGGAAGTGCGTAGTACGGTGCACGGGTGCTAGTGAAAAGTGCATGATGAGTGTGCGCAACAGACAAAGTGGACGAAACGGTACCGGTTAAAAAAAAAAAATCGAACGCGCATAAACCTAAGTAATGGCGACGCAACGCGAGTTTGACGCCTTTCAGGAGACCATTGGCACAAATGACATTAATGTACCGCGCGGACAGACTCGCGACCAACACGACTCGTTGAATAATGTGGAAGTGCGAGTGAGAGACGATCTACGAACCCGAGCGCGAGACGAACGTGGTGGTCGTGGTGACACGCGAAGAGACAATCATTACGAACCGCGTGACAACCCTCGACGTTACGACAATTACGATCGACGTTACGATAATTACGATCGACGTTACGATAATTACGATCGACGTTACGATAATTACGATCGACGTTACGATAATTCCGATCGACGTTACGATAATTACGATCGACGTTACGATAATTACGATCGACGTTACGATAATTACGATCGACGTTACGACAATTACGATCGAGGCTACGACATTTACGATCGAGGCTACGAAAGTTATGATACGCGTCGGAACGCGCGCCGCGATGGACAATATGACGCAAATTACGAGCGACATTGCGACACGCGACGCGATCCACGTGATACGACAGCACCACCTAGTGTGCCGAAAAATACGCGACACGGTGAAAGCGATATAATACGAGAAACAGAACAGTTAAGAGTGCAAGCGACTAACGTACAGCCTAATGGCACACGGTTAGACGAAACATACAACGCAGCGTTGCTTGACGGGCGACGAGTCAACAACGTAATGGATGAAATAATAAACCAACTAGCGACAAGAGACGATCCGGCGCACGTTATCGGAAATGAGCCACGATTTAATAGACCACCTCATCATGACGAACCACGCGGGAACGGAGGACAATACGAGAATGTCCCCTTGTATCACATCATACCTGACCTGAGCCGAAATATTGAGACATACACGGACGACGGAAAGGGCACACGTCCAAAGGAGTGGATAGAGAATATTGAGGGCACGAGGAGGATTCTGAGAATTATGCACTTGAGGGGTGCGGCGCGTGATTGGTACCGTACCCGTGCTCCGGAACTGACAACATGGTTGCGCTTCAAGGGGGCGTTCCGAAGGACGTTTATTGTACCGGACAGCACTCCGGATCGCTGGAAAAAGATGTGCGACCGTCTACGGCGACGAGACGAAACATTGAGTGCATATTTTCATGCGAAGGCGAAAATGTGTCTTGATTTATCCCTCGATTTCCACGACGTGAAGGAGCAAGTGCTCGAGGGTTTGTGGTCGAGGGAGTTGTGCGTATCCCTCATGGCGCGGCCGCATTATACGCTGGATGGGTTCCTACACGACCTACTCGCAAATGATCGGACGTTCGCACGTATTCAGGGAGGACGAACAAGCAAGGACCTACCAAAAATCAAGACAACGAAAGAGGAGAACCAAGGATCCAGTGCAACGAAAACAGAGAAAAACGAAACTACGAAATCATCTAAAAGTGATGCGAGTGGGGCTCCAGAGAGACGGCTGCCAGCGCGTAATTCCGATGGAGAACCGAAGTGTTTTAATTGTAACAAATACGGCCATCTCTCTCGTGACTGCCCTGAACCCAAACGCGAGCTAAAGTGCAGACTGTGTCACAAGGTCGGGCATACACAGAAACACTGTCCGGAGGGCGGTGACGCCATGAAAAGTGAAGTGAACGTGATACAAGATGGTAACAACAATACAATAGACAAGTACGTGAAGACGGTGATGATAAACAATAAAGAGGTGCGCGCGCTAATAGACATGTGCAGCTCAGACTGTACAATAAAAGCTACGAGAATGCTTAAAGAACGGTTCGACTTAACTTACGCGTCGTCAGAGATTAAGGCTTTCGGTCCTGCACATTTTCGGGTAACCTCACCAGGTGCGGTGAAGGCAGACATAAGTGTCGATGATGTGATGGTGCGCAACGTATTGGTGCGAGTGGTACCCGATGACACCCAGGCATTCGATGCAATAATAGGATGTTCGTACACCGATCAGCCGTGGGTCAATTATACGAAGATCGGGCAGGAACTGAAGTTCACGACGAACGAACTGACACTGTAAATGGCGATTGAGACCGTCGACGAATGCAATGACTTGGTGGTAAGGAGCAAATACCAAGTGAAGATACCCCCATCGTCGGTACAAGTGATATCCGTCAGATCTAAAACGGGACTCCACGAGGTGACATTAATGAACCTAAGTACTACGGAAAGTGAGTTGAACAAAGGACAAAATGTGTTACGTGCAAAACTGGCTCCGCTGCCAATAATTTCGCGTACGATATCACAGACTCCGATAACAGTGGAACACCTCGAGATAGGCAGTGAGCAGCCGAGACAAGTAGTGCGCGAGTTAGTAGAATTGTTGAACAAATACCGCGAGTCCGTAGCACTGGACATTTTTTAAATTGGCACGGCCAATGATGTGACAATGGACATAGTGTACGCGAAACCCTACCGAGCGAATGAACACGAGCGGTTAGAAATGCGCCGCATAATACGCGAATGGAAGGAGGCGGGCGTAGTTAGAGACACTGAGTCTCCGTACGCGAGTCCCGTGCTTCCCGTAAAGAAAAAGAACGGGAAATCTAGGGTAGTGGCAGATTTCCGCAGGTTAAACGCCCAGACGGAACGGGTGCACTTTCCGCTACCTAACCTCGACGACCATCTGGCGCAAATCAGGGACAGCAAGTTGTTCGTAACGCTAGATCTCGCTCATGGATACTTGCAAATTCCGCTTACGCAAAACGCAAAAAGGAAGACTGCGATAATTATTCCGGATGAAACCGTCGAATTCAACCGAATGATGTTTGGCCTCATGAACGACCCAGCATATTTTTCAAAGACTATGCAGAAAGCATTGGGCCCACTACGGGATAAGGTGGTAATGTATTACCTCGATGACATTCATACCAGGACGGGACTGGGACGATTTAAAAACGCCACTGAAGTTAGTGCTCGAAGCACTACGTAAGGCGGGACTAACCATCATCCTAGAAAAATACAAATTCTTGCAACGAAAGTTCAGTTACCTGGGCTTTGAGATACGCGTCGAAGGCATCAAGGCAGAAGAATCTAAGACAAGAGCAATACTGGAGTTTCCAACTCCGAAAAATGCACACGACGTAAGGAGATTTTTAGGGATAGCCAGTTTCTTCCGCCGCTTCATCCCTAAATTGCTCATGTGGCAGAACCTTTGCATGCTCTGCTTAAGAAGGGCAGAACCTTCGTATGGAACGACATGGAAAAGGAATCTTTCGAGAAGTTTTTTTTCCCGCATTTTCCCCCGCTTATCGAGTCTCCATGTGAGACTTATAGCGGGTCGGCTCGGCTTTTCGCACAGTATTATTTTAATTATTCGTCATCCGAAGCATTTCTGCCGCGAGCCAGTCCCCCCAGAGTGCGGCTGCATCCGACTTCCCCCTCTATATCGCATTCGCCATAGCATTGCTGCTATGGGCATAGGAAAACTGCGGAAAACCTATGCCGATATAGTCGGTCTCGAGTTCGCCTCCCGGCACCGGAGCTACGTCACGTTTCGTCGAGAACGTAAACACGGACTACAGCTGTATACATGTGACCTCCACAGATAGAAATACCTATGTGGGTCTCATGAATACATCTGGAGCTTCATCGCGCCCGTATTTATATTTTCGACGAAAATCGACGGCACCGGGAATCGAACCCGCGACCTACCGATGCCCTGGACTAAAGGCCAGTACACTGACCACTAGACCATCGCACCGGTTTCTTTCGAGAAGTTAATACAGGCATTTGCGAGTCAGCCCATCCTACAACCGTTTGACCCTGCGAGTGTGACCGAGGTACACACCGACGCGAGCGCTGTGGGCTTAGGAGCGCTGCTCTTACAGAAGGATGAACATGGAAAATTACGTATTGTATATGTCATCAGTCAAAAAACGAGCGCTACAGAACGTAATTATCAGTCTAGCAAGCTTAAGCTGTTGGCCATCATTTGGGCCGTGATGAGACTCCGACCCATGATCGCAAACATCAGCTTCACTATCGTAACGGACTGTCAGGCCTTGCTGAACCTATGTACGCCCAAGACAATCAACCCACAAATCATTCGGTGGAACGATTTATTGAGCAAGTTCGAGTTCAATATATTACACAAGCCTGGAGAGAAATTGCAACACGTGGATGCGCTGAGCAGAGCACCAGTAGGCAGCGACGATAACGAACTCCATTTAGCACAAGAACTTGGACTTCTCTCCATGGTGAACGAGTTCGACGAGGTGGCGATGCAACAGCACGCAGATGAGTGGATACGTACAAAACGCGTGCTCCTTACCAAGGACACAACGGAACGACACCCAAGTGATTCTAGCCAGACGAAGGACTACGAATTGGTGAACAACGAGGTCTACAAAAGACGCAACGAGAAACTGCTCTTTGTAGCTCCACGCACAATGCGCAAGTGTCTCACTGTACGATACCACGACCTGGCCGGACACCCCGGGCTAGACCGAACATGTGCGCTAATACTCGAGCGGTACTACTTTCCAGGAATACGGCGGTACCTAAAGGGGCATATTCGCGCTTGCGTTCATTGCGCCTTAACAAAAGAAAAAACGGGACCGCAAAGTGACGAATTGCACCCGATACCTCCGGAAGAAAGGCCCTTTGCCCATGTTCACGTAGACCATACAGGTCCGTTCGTCACCACGCGACGTAACAACAAGTATATCCTCGTAATTGTGGATAATCTGACGAAATTCGTATTTCTACACGCTGTGCAAAATACGAAGGTGGAACCCGTGAAGGTGGAGCCCTCGAAAAGATGGTTAACGATTACGGAGCACCACCATCAAGGCAATTCGCGGATTGGTGTGCTGGACATGGCATTACACACACCCTAAATTCCCCACGACATCCACAAGCCAACGGACAAGTGGAGCGGGTGAACTTTACATTGGTACCGGTACTACAAGCGAGTTTAACGGACGACGAAGGACGCGATTGGGACACGCGACTGACATCGGTCCAACGAAATCTCAACGACGCGCCAAATTCGACTACGGGCAAGAGCCCTTTCGAACTAGTGCACGGATATACGGCAAATCGCAATGAAGGCGCACTGCGAAGGCTCACCGACGACCATGAAAACTATACTCCACCGGCAGAACTACAAAACCAAGCACGAGAACAAATCACCGAAAATCAACGCAAAACGAAGGAGCGTTACGACGCGAACAGAGCCATAAACGTAAGCTACGCAGTGGGCGAAATCGTTTTTATGAAGATTGCTCACGTCGGTACTGGAGAATCGGCCAAGCTACAGGCACGGTACCATGGCCCGCTAACGATTACGCACGTATTACCCGGCGACGCGCCCACGTAAGTCAACTGAAGCACTGGAAACCGCACACTGACGATGTTTATCCTAACGAAGATACGGATGATGAAAACTCTGACGACATCAATAACCTAGAAGAAGAACCTGAAAATAAACATGAAGAATCACCTGCGGAATCCGAGGTACCCACGCAGAATTTGGTCTCAGAGAACCGCGAGAAATCATCGAAAGATGACTGCCTAATAGACCTGCGTTGAGACGTTCAACGCGCAGCAGAAAATTACCCAACTACCTTAAAGACTATACTACGTCAACAGTACTCGAGGACGAGTCACAATGCCGGATGGCCGAGTGATAACTGAACGGTAGACATTAATCATTTTAAACCGGTGGTAAATGCGCGCCACACATTTATAGAGGGCAGCAGCCAAAGACGCTAAGTAGTAAATAAGAAGTGCGCGTGCGCGAGAGGGGCGAATGATCGGAAGAAGAGACGGAGCGAGGGCTGCCGCCCGCAGTGATCGAGCACACATCACAGCGTGCGGAGCTCCCTCGCGACTTTCCGTTCCAACGAGCGGCGTGTATACTTTACACCCTATCGAACTTCATTCTGTATCGCTCTCGTCACCTAATCTGTATTTAGTGTGCCGAGTGAATCTATCGATCAAACCGAAATTGTTGTGTTGCAAATCGTGTGTGAATGTCTCGCCTGCTGTCATTGTTCTCCGCGACGTCACTTATCAACTTTGTATTTCAACATCATCCGATCGTTTCCAGTGTACTTGTGTTAAATAAAAAGGGTTTTTATGCCGAAAGGCTTTTCCCTTTAAATTCAGTGTCAACTTAATTACCATCACATCCTGTTTATCTCTATATAGCAAAATAAAAATCAAGAAAATTAAAGTTTTCTCTTAACAAGGCTCTTTGTGCCTCACACAAAGAAGCCAAGACTTTTCATGGTGCCTCCTGTGAGGTAAACTCTACCTCTTTTTCTCTGTTGTTTCAAATTAAAATAAGTAAGATCGGGACGTCGCGGCAGTGCAGTGCGCGAGAGTGTGAATTTCATAAGGAAAATCAAAAACGTGTTTGAACGCGAGCAAGCGAACTTGTCGCAACGCGGCATTCTCTTATCTTCACCGCGCCCCTTGTTCTTCGAATTCGCGCCGAAACATAAACACGGCGCGGCGACGCAGGAGCGCGCGGCTCGACGCAACAACAAGACGTAGTCAGCGGTCACTTCAAGATCGAACCTTGCCATCGCTTCCGACCAGGGGTACCTCACGCTGCCGGCTATCAACGTCGCTTCGGCGAATTTAAGATAAGTTTAACATTCTTTGGCTTATTGAACGTTTTCAAAATAAAGGCTTGAGTAGTTGTTCCGATTGCGTCAGTTTGTGACGGCTTACACGATTAGTCCAACTCAAGCATTTATTTCACAGTAATATATATATATACATATATAAGCATTTAGTTACTTTAACACGCGTGGTTCAATTCAATTAAATTCTTTGTTCATCATTCACTCTAATAACGGTCAATTTTTTAAATATCTCGCGTTTCTTTGAATTTAATTTCCATTTTTATTTTTTTTCAAAAGGGAATATAATTTCTTGGCATTTTTACAATTTGTTATTAAATTTAAAATTCATCGAGTCATTTTTTTATTGAAAATTTGAGACTATTTAATATTCGTTTATCGATTTACATTTCAATACATTGGTCGATCTAATCAAGGATTTAATTGATTTACAATTAGTTTTTCTTTCATTAAATAAATTGACGGCTTCAAAATGAGCGAGTCATTAGAAAGGCGTGTAAAATACATTGAACAGAAAAGTAAGTCTTTGGAGAGATCGATCGACTCTCTCAAAGAATTTCTGAAGAAAAATCCGACGGACGCTTCCAACGCGGAAGTCCGTTTGCGGCACATTAATAGTGTGTTTGCGGGGTACGTTCAAAACCACGAGGAGTTGCTCGAGATTAATCCAGATAGTCCTCGCGTCGCGGCGTTTGAAAAAATCGAGTCAGACTATTACGCACTTTCATCACAAGTAGACAAATTAAAAGCGCCCGCACCTCTTGCGAATTCGACTGTGTTGAATGCCACTAACTTGACCTTCTCAGAAAGGCATGATTTGCCTAAACTTCCCGTTGTTGACATTCCGAAATTCGATGGTCGTCATGAGAATTGGACTTCATGGAAGAATAGCTTCCAATCGTTAGTTCATAATCGCATAGAAATTGCTCCTTATGTAAAACATTCTCAACTCAGAACTGCTGTTCAAGGGCTTGCCGCGCAGGTAATAAAAGAATTCGAACCTAGTGATGCGAATTATCCTATAGCTTGGGATGCCTTGTGCAACGCGTACGATCAAAAGCGCATCATCGTTAATGAGCACCTCGATAAACTTCTCAAATTACCTAATGTCACGGAAGCTAAGCCAGATCTGTTAGCGGGGCTCATGTATACCGTGCGTCAGAACGTTAAACTATTAGAAGAGTTAGATGTTAAGCTCCCTGAATCGTGCGTATTGCGTATGATGGAAAATAGTTTACCAAACAGTGTTAAATCGAGATGGGTGGATCGTCTATCGAGCGATAAGCTGCCTAAGTTGCAAGATATGTATGACTTTATTCAAAACACCATTTTTAAGCTACGTCAGATGGACGATCAATCTCAAGGTGGGCGAGCAAACAAAAAACGAGCAGGAGATAATAGCTTTTCAAATCCTTCTAAGAGTCAGAAGACCACGGCGCGTACCCTGGTTACGACATCTAGCACTCCTAGTAGTACCTGCGTCAAATGCGGTCAATCACATCGACTTTATAGCTGTCCTGAATTCAATAATCTTAAAATAAAAGATAAGTGGGAGGTAGTTAAAACTCATAAACTCTGCCGAAACTGCCTTTACGTACACCCGTTCCCTTGTGCTAGCACTAAACGATGCAAGAAATGCCAGAAAGATCATCACACGTCACTTCATAATGATAAGAAATCTAAGGATGTCAGATCAGAAAATTATCAGCCTGAAAAGGATTCGGATAATTCAAGGGTTCCTCCATCTTGACTATCTTTTATACGTACATGCGCTTCTAACGCGTATAAATCCGATTCTCAACTCATGACAACGGCGGTTTTAAGATTTCAGTCAAATCAAGGACATAGTTTCATGGCCCGCGCTCTTTTAGATTCTTGTTCAAACGCTAATTTGATGACTTCCAGTTTAGCTTATCGTTTGCAATTACCAACTGATCAATGTGTCGTGAACATCGGAGCAGTTGACGAGGCGAGCACTGTTTCGAACAAATTCGCTAAAGCTACCTTTTATTCGACTTATAACAATACTAAATTTCAATTGAACTTTTTGATTATACCGAAAATCGCTGATAAAGTGCCTAATGAGACTTTTCCTAGGGAAAAATTCGCCATTCCAAAAAACATAAAATTGGCCGATCCTCAGTTTCACATTCCTAAACGCATTGACGTTCTTTTAGCTGCAGGTACTACCTTGTCGTCACTCGCAATAGGACAAATAAAATTAGGTAATCCTCAGTCACAGATCACGCTTCAAAAAACATCTTTCGGTTGGGTGGTTGCCGGAGGTGCGGCGTCCACTGGGAATCCTGACGGAGTGTCTTGTAATGTCGTAAAACTAGATCAGCTTCTCGAGAAGTTCATGGCCGTTGAGGATCTTGACTATCAACCTGTCAGGGTTCCCGACGACGTCGCCAGCGAGGAACACTATGTTCAACATACTACTCGGGATAGCTCAGGTCGTTACACCGTCCGGTTGCCATTTCGAGACTGCAAGTTCGAGTTAGGTGCGTCCAAACAGCAAGCTTTGAAACGATTTCAGGCGTTGGGAAGGAAATGCGAATCTAATCCTAATCTCAAAGCTGCGTACGAGAAGGAGATCAACGGATATCTGGAGCTAGGCCACATGACGGTGTGTGAGAACAAGGACGAGGATGGCTATTATTTACCCCATCATCCAGTTATCAAGGAGTCGAGCGATACCACTAAATGTAGAATAGTTAACGATGCGTCCGCAAAAACCACAACTGGGATTTCGCTAAACGACGTTCTACTGACCAGACCTACTATCCAAGAAACTCTTTTGAAATTAATTCTGCGTTTCCGCACGCATCGTTTCGTCATCACTGCTGATATAGAAAAAATGTATAGGCAGATATGGGTTCATCCCGAGGACAGGAAATTTCAAAAGGTTTTTTGGTTCCACGAGGGAAAAATAAGGGCATTCACGTTGAACACGGTGACGTTCGGGGTCAATTGCGCTCCCTTTTTAGCTATCCGGACTTTACATCAGCTGGCGATGGACGAGGAAGCCAACTTCCCCAGAGCTGCTATGCTGCTTCGTCGAGATTTCTATGTAGACGATTTTCTTTCAGGTGCAGATACATTGGAAGACATCTTGGTAATTAGAGATGAGATGATCCAGCTCTTGGGTCGTGGAGGGTTCGCTATCCGTAAGTGGGCGTCTAATCATCCATCGGCTTTGGAAAACATCGATAAGAGAATTTTCGATTTAGACTGCGGGATCCAGAGCAGCCATGTCAGAAAGACTCTCGGAGTCGTTTGGGATTCACAACGGGACATCTTCACGTACTCTGTTAACCCGGAAAATCCTTCGTCTACTTCCACTAAACGAAAGCTCTTGTCTCAAATAGCAAAGGTTTTCGACCCTCTCGGATTGTTAGGTCCATTAACGCTGTCCGCTAAGACTTTAGTGCAGGAATGTTGGAAGGCCAATATCACGTGGGATGAATCGTTACCTCAATCAGTACATACGAAGTGGATAGCGCTAGCTGAACAACTCCCATTGTTGCAAAAAACTGCAATGCCTAGATATTTGCGGTGCGAAAATCCGATCTCCACGGAAATTCACGGTTTTTGTGACGCATCAATGCATGGATACGGCGCCTGCATTTACATTCGTTCAACCAATTCGTTAGGGCACGTCACTATAAGGTTAGCTTGTAGTAAATCCAAAAACGCATCATTAAAACATCATACAATTCCGCGGCTAGAGTTAGCGAGCGCGGCGCTCTTGAAAAGGGTTTACGTCGAATCTAAAGATCAGCTGGTTTTTCCTATCAGGCGGGTAGTTTTCTGGTCAGACTCCATGATCGTTTTATGCTGGTTAAAGAAAGCTCCTCATGTCTTAAAAACATATGAGGCCAATAGAGTAAAGGATATCCAAGAATTGGGTGAGGAAGTCGAGTGGAGACTGTGACGGGCTATTACAACGGCTCAGGACTCACCGTGTAACCGCCGACGTCCAAATATAACGACGCCCACGCTGTAATTTTTCTTCCTTACTTGCTTACTCTCCCAGATGGGCGCCAGGTAATCTATTCTTCTCCCGATTACCAGGGAGATTCTTACCACTTCTCCTCACTATCGTCCAGCTAGCTGTAAGGGTGCAGTTCGGGGGGAAGGCATGCAAAATAATTTCTACAAACCACGCCTATTTCTTTTGCTATAAAAATCAAACAATCGATAATTTATTTCTCTAGCTTCCGCGTCAAGGAAAACCGATTCGGAAGCGGACGCCAAATAAATTAGTCTCTTTCCTACAAATTTGACTCGTGTCCGACATTCGACGCGGATTTACCACTTTTACGCGCTTTACAACTTAGACTCGAGTCCGACAATTTCGCGAGACTGATCCACGAATAAATGTTTTCTAATTCTTAGCACCGAGATTGAAGGAGGCCGGCCTCGTGACAATAATTCGAGGTACTTCTACACCGCGATCACTTCCGGGGAATTATTAAAATCTGGGAAGTTGCACCAAGTGCGCCTACCTTTTTCTTCCCGATTCTCGTACTTAATCCCAGCCGGAAAACTCGTCCTGTGGATTCCCACTGAATTTCTCACGATGCTCGGGCACTCAACTTCACTCGAGCGCAATTTACCGATCTCTTTTCTCTCTATTCTCTGCCACTACGCGAGACGTCGTATTACTCTGCCTAATCGTTTCACGTCCCGTTGTTCACTGACTACTTATTTTTCACGCTGTCGCGTGCCACACTCCTCGCTTCCTTGTTCGGGAGGTCTCGAGTGGGGGGCATCGGCCTAATATCGACGCTCTTCTTAGATCATCGGCGTCGTGCCCTTCCGTCTCGGCTCCCCGCTCTCTCGCATCGCCGGACTTCCGAGGAGTTCCACGAATTTACTCTGGAAATAATATAGTCTCGGCAGTCAACAGCTCGCAATATTTCGTACTGGACATTGTCGGTGAGAAAAGATTCGGCGGATCTCGCGGTGGCTCGAGCCTATGCTGCGCGCTCGATCTCATCAGCACCCGTTGAAGCGAGCGTGTTGTAACGCCTCGTCACACCCCCCTTCCAAACCGGACTACCCCGTGTAAACACGTGGCAGGCTCAGGCTGATCCTTCTCCAACGGGTCGATGCCGAATCATGTCTCAACCGCTCTTTTACACTCCACCACCAAACACACTGAAAGGCCATTATGATACTTGGGGAAGGAGACAACAACAAAAAAAAACTCCGTTTATACAATGAACCTAAAAATGAAATATTATTATTTTTTTTTCCCCACTTAACAACTACTCTTACACTACGTAAGGACCATATAAAAATGGAAAAAACAACTGAAAAATTTGCCTCTTTCGGGGTTCTCCGCGAGCCGGTCTTTACTGCCGTAATTTTTAAAAAAATAAAAAGAAATTACTAACTGTCGTGGTTATCAAGGAGCTCTGCTCGAGAATGCAACTTAATACTACGCACACAAAAAGAACTTAACAACTAATTTCCCGAGAATTTCTGGGCAACGGGGCAACGGCCTCTCCGTTGCCATTCTCGGCTCCGTCGATTCTTCTCCCCGGCAACCTTATCGGCGGCGACGCGAAGGGTTGCAATCCGGGCACGTTGACCGGGTATAATTCACCCGGTAACAGCTGGTGCAGTACGGCGTACTCCCGGGTGTCCAGGGGGCCGGACAATCGCGCGGCCCGTGCCCGTCTTCAAAACACCTCGGGCACGCCATGTCGGTCGATGTTACTGCCGGTGTTCGCCGTTGCTTCATACGGCGGGCCTGCTCAAATCTTCCCTCGGCGATGGCTCTCTCCATTCCGTGGGGCCCAGGGCACTGCTCGGTGGTGACCCCATCTTGATTGCACCGGCGGCAGAAATCCATGCGCAGAGGTCTCGAGCAGCTCTTCCACGAATGTCCCGTGCGCCTACAGTTAAGGCAGCCGGGCGGCGGTCGACGTCTGACTCCCTGGGTCGGCGTAGTTTGGCTGGTCGAGGCGATGGCTTCGCTGCGTTGCTGCGTATTATCGCTCGAGCGTCCCAGCAGTGTCCTCGGCTCTGTCAGCTCGAGCCCGGCAACCGCTTCGAGGTCCTCCTGTGGGACAGCCCAGTAAACCCGACGCGGAGCGCGAGAGGTGTGGGCCTCGCTCCTACCGGCTTGGCCCAAGCCGTCAGTTGCTGGCGCTTCGGTCGGTGGCTCCGCTGTCTCACCGCTCGCCTGACGGTACCGGCGGTGCGCCTCCTCACGTACCGCAGCTAGCTGCGCTTCGGCGGCCGCTGCCGCTTTCTCCACCGGGTCCTCGAGTGGTGCCCCAGGGTGAGCTTCGCGATATCGGTGTCGAGCCTCGGAGCGAATCTCCTCCAGCTGTCCTTGCAACTCCTGCTCTACGACCTGAGCCGCCTGGCTTCGAGCCGACATTTTCTGCTTCTACAACACGTAACATGCTTTTATCTTTCCCGGCCTATTTCCATTTCTTATTCCGATTATCATTAGCCCTATCCTCACTTCTATCTGCCTCCGATTCGTCCGAGCTACTTAGGTCTAAAGTCCAAATGCCGACCGGAGCATCCGGCGGCTCGCTAGTCGCTACCTCATCGACCCTGTCTGAACGGGGTACACCCGAGGTACCTGCCGAGGTCTCATATTCTTGAGCGCGACTATCTACACGCTGGACTTCCCTATGAACTGCACCCTGGACTGGATCAAGGAGGGGATAAGGCTCACCGGGTCTACAGTCTACTCTCCTTTCTTCCGGCAAGGCTTCACTTAATCGGTGTGCTGGCCTGCCTGCTGCGGCCAGCCCCGGTTGCCATTTTTTGAGAGTACACAACCACACGTTTCACTCGTAACGTCGCGTCGCCCGCACGCTGTGCACAATTGCACTCGGGGGCTGCGACAATCTCGGCCAAAATGCCCCGTCTCTCCACAGTTGAAGCAGAACGGAGGCGGCCGTCGATACCCATTCGTTTGGCCGCGCGGCGGTGTCGAGCTCCCTTGTCTCGAGGGTTCTCCTCGGGCTGGCTGGCTCGAGCCCCCTGCCGGCTGTCCGGTTGGCCTCGTGGTCTGCTGCGTGGTGCCCCGTGTTGGCTGCGACGCAGCGGCTCGAGCGTATGTTCGCGTAGTCACCGCTGGCTCCACTTCGGCTGCCTCGAGGCTTTCCCCACCACGTTTCTTTCGTCGGCGGCGGTTTTTCTTTCTTGTCTCAACGGCCTCGACGACGTCGTTTTCTGTGTCTTCACATTCCTCTACCCCTGCCGCACTATCATCCACGGCATAGGTTCTGGGGCGTTCCGTCCGGTACGGCGTCGGATGATGGCCTTTACCCGCTCCTCTCGCCGGGGCGTTCTTGCTCGTCACGGGACTCTCCCATGCAAACTCCTTTGCGTGAGATTCCTGACGGCTCGGCGGAGGGCGTCGAGCCTGGGCACGCTCCCAACGCTGCTCTATCTTCGTGGCTTTCGCCACAAGTTCGCCGTAGGTGTAGAAATCCCCTTGGTCGATTCGGTCCCAGTATTCCGGACGTAACCCAGCGTAGGCTTGTTCCAGCTGGGTGCGCAAGCTCGCGCGCCTTCTCAGTCGGTTGTAGAGACCCTGGATGCAAATCAAATAATTTTTTGCAGTCTCCCCGGGGCCTTGCGTCCTTCGTCGGATATCATCCTTCAAACCCTGTTGTTTCCGGTCTCCTCCGAACCACGCACGGAACTCCCTGACGAAACCCCGCCACGTGCGCCAATAGGTTCTGTTTGAGCGATACCATTGAATGGCACGGCCTTTTAGAACTTCCGGCAGAAGTTGCAGCCGATCTTCCGGTCTTATCCCAGAGGCAGCGATTTTCTCCTCGACTATCTCTAGGAATTCGTCGCACCCCAGCTCGTCGTCTCCCGAGAAGGTCACTCGCCACTTGCGCGCGACTTCCCCGATGTCTCGTTCCCTTCGCTGGCGATGGACTGGCGACGAGCGTCGATCCCGTCGCGTTTGCTGCTCCGCCTGGCGATCGCTTCCCCGATGGCGGCGGCGATTCCTTCGTCCCCTCACTGTTTGCCATCGTCGGCCCGCGTCCGTCTCAGTCGCGCGTTCCGAGGATGCTGACGTCCCGGTCTCGCTCTCTTCGGATGTTACCGAGTCGGCGGACGATGTATCCGTGAGCTCCAGTTTGGTATGCCGTGTACGGTTCCTCCTATTCGGCCTCTTCCTCCGGCTCTGCTTGCTCTGGTCACTGTCTGTTTGAGTGCCGATTTCTCGAAGGCGTGGCTGGTTTATCGTTCGTGATTTACGCAAGTGTGACTTCTCGGCGTGGCGCGTCCCCCCTGGTACGTCCTCCGAGACTTTTCTCGGGGCCTCGCGCCGGCGCAAGGTCACATTCGCGCTTCGGTCGGCGAACTTCTGATATTGGTCACCGTCTTCACCACTCCACTCAGCCGGCACTACGCGTCTTCTGGTGGTTCGGTCCGTTAACCCTACGGTTCGGCGCGGAATCGCCCCGAGTGACGTATCGTAGGGGCTTACGGGTCTCGAGCCTCGATCGTTGCTAGACTCTCGCATCGCGGCACTCACGAATTTTCTTAATCGGTTCCGTGCCACAGCCGGTACACCCTCCGGATTGAGCAATAGCGCACGGAGCGTAGCACGGACGGTAGGGTGTGACATTTCGTCCACCATCTTGATTTCAGGGGTAGGAGGTCCGCTCACTTCGGGATTCTCGTCCGCTGCAGTCCACTTGATCGCCTGATCCCCAGCCTCCCGGAGATATGACCGCCTCAACCGATCGCGGATCTCTCCCGCATCTCCCTCAACACTCGCGTTCATTTGGCAGAGCAGTCGTCGCACAGCCCCGTCCGGCATGGCGTCGATCCATCGCAACGACTCGTGCTGCTGTCGCCTCCACTCGCGTGAACCGATGACCTCCCCACCCTGTGCTCCGCTTTCGCCAGAGAATCTGCCGGTTTTCTCCTCATCTCCGGTCGAGGGTTCTGTCATGTTTAGTTTAATGGTCGATTTTAGTACACGACAAATTCCGAATTTATTTTCCGGTTCTTTATTCACACGATCGCGAATGATTTTGACCGCGATCACACGTTATTAATTTTCGAATAAATAATAGCTCGCTGAGATCCTCGCTGAATGGCGGAAACTACGAAATAATCCTTCCGCGAGACACTATTTTCGTTTCATAAATAAAATCCCGTATAATTATTATTTATTTATTTGTTTTTCTCCCGAGACTCGCGAATTAATTTATTCGCTCATTCGCGTTATTACTACTCGACGCGCCACGAAATTATTTTCGCCGAAACGCGGAATTAATTTTAACGAGCGCGTAATGAAGCACGAGAAAAAAACACGAGATTATTTTTTTCCGAGAATCGTATGTCACCTGTCGAACTTCGCATTCCCATTGATTCACAACACTATTATTGAAAATAATAATCTTCTCTCCGTTTGTAATATTCGGAAGTTCACGCGACCATTTCCGACAACCGCCGAATTTATTTAAAATTATTCGCGATTTTATTTCGCGAAATCGTCGCGCAATTATCACGAATTATTATAATCACGTTTGTTGTGGTTCCGGCTCTCGAGTATATGTTGTTGTCAAGCCGTCACTTCACGCGCTTCGAGCGGTATCCCGGGTGAGCGACACTAGCTCAGCTTTCCGAGCGACGTCTCGAGCGTTAACCGAACTCACGGTTGAGCACTATGGAAATATTATTTCGAATTTATTTCACTCAATGTATTTTCGTTCACGCACTTCGAGCGAGTCTCCTCGACTAGTCTCGCGCACTGTTTATGTTGACATCCGCGCGCGCGCGTCCTTGAGACTCGAGCTCGGCTCAGCGAAGCCCTTGTTCCTAGTCACGTATTCACACACTGCTTTACGCGCACTTCACACCGAAATTATTTTACACTATGTCCCGATGGCCCTCTTGCCCCACGTTGGGCGCCAAAAATTGTGACGGGCTATTACAACGGCTCAGGACTCACCGTGTAACCGCCGACGTCCAAATATAACGACGCCCACGCTGTAATTTTTCTTCCTTACTTGCTTACTCTCCCAGATGGGCGCCAGGTAATCTATTCTTCTCCCGATTACCAGGGAGATTCTTACCACTTCTCCTCACTATCGTCCAGCTAGCTGTAAGGGTGCAGTTCGGGGGGGGAAGGCATGCAAAATAATTTCTACAAACCACGCCTATTTCTTTTGCTATAAAAATCAAACAATCGATAATTTATTTCTCTAGCTTCCGCGTCAAGGAAAACCGATTCGGAAGCGGACGCCAAATAAATTAGTCTCTTTCCTACAAATTTGACTCGTGTCCGACATTCGACGCGGATTTACCACTTTTACGCGCTTTACAACTTTGACTCGAGTCCGACAATTTCGCGAGACTGATCCACGAATAAATGTTTTCTAATTCTTAGCACCGAGATTGAAAGAGGCCGGCCTCGTGACAATAATTCGAGGTACTTCTACACCGCGATCACTTCCGGGGAATTATTAAAATCTGGGAAGTTGCACCAAGTGCGCCTACCTTTTTCTTCCCGATTCTCGTACTTAATCCCAGCCGGAAAACTCGTCCTGTGGATTCCCACTGAATTTCTCACGATGCTCGTGCACTCAACTTCACTCGAGCGCAATTTACCGATCTCTTTTCTCTCTATTCTCTGCCACTACGCGAGACGTCGTATTACTCTGCCTAATCGTTTCACGTCCCGTTGTTCACTGACTACTTATTTTTCACGCTGTCGCGTGCCACACTCCTCGCTTCCTTGTTCGGGAGGTCTCGAGTGGGGGGCATCGGCCTAATATCGACGCTCTTCTTAGATCATCGGCGTCGTGCCCTTCCGTCTCGGCTCCCCGCTCTCTCGCATCGCCGGACTTCCGAGGAGTTCCACGAATTTACTCTGGAAATAATATAGTCTCGGCAGTCAACAGCTCGCAATATTTCGTACTGGACATTGTCGGTGAGAAAAGATTCGGCGGATCTCGCGGTGGCTCGAGCCTATGCTGCGCGCTCGATCTCATCAGCACCCGTTGAAGCGAGCGTGTTGTAACGCCTCGTCACAAGACATATCCGTTCGGGGGACAACCCAGCTGATTCGTTATCTCGAGGACAGTTACCTCACGATCTTCTGAAGAACACTCTCTGGACTTCAGGTCCACAGTGGTTAACCTTGTCGGAGGACAAATGGCCTCAATCGCCGACAGCATCTCTCCCAACTAATCTTCCAGGTTTTAAGGAAGGAATAGTTTTAATAACCACTCTTACCGGAAGCGACATCTATTCCAGGTTTTCCGATTACGGTTGCTTGATTAGGTCCGTAGCTTATATATTTCGTTGGAGAGGGAGGGGATCGCCGCCAGACAGCGTTTCGGAAACTGACAGATCAAAGGGAGGTATTCGTTACCTTTCTCCAACGGAGATAGCACACGCCGAACGCGTTATTCTCCTCTTAATCCAGCGGGAGAGTTTTTCTCACGAGATTAAAATTCTAAAATCGGATAAAACAAAAACTAACGGAAAATACACCGGTGCGTTCAAAACTAGAACCACGTTCGACCAAATCAGCCCCTTCTTAGATAGCGACGGTTTAATCAGGGTAGGGGGGCGTTTGAAGAATTCTAATCTTCCCTTCAATCAAAAACATCCAATATTACTTCCTCAATCTCATCACGTTTCCGATCTCATCATTCGCGATGCTCATCATCGAAATCTACACAGTGGGATTCAATCCACTCTCTGAATGGAAAGAATCAGGTTAGACACGTCTTACACCGATGCGTTCCGTGCATTCGTCAGAAACCGAAATTCCCTCATGCCAAAATGGCAGATTTACCAGCGTCTAGAGTAATTGCCAGCTCTGCATTCGCAGAAACTGGCGTCGATTTCTTTGGCCCAATGTTGATCAAAGAGAAGAAGGATCGGAATCGTAGTTTCATTAAAGTATACGGTTGTGTTTTTGTGTGTATGGCTTCCAAGGCTGTTCATATTGAGGTCGCTTCCGATCTTTCTACTCAGGGTTTTCTCGCGTGTTTTCGACGATTTATCAGCATTCGCGGTAAACCGCGGGTAATGAAATCTGATAACGGGACGAACTTCGTAGGAGCGAACAACGAACTCCGAAAAATCTACGATCTGCATGCAACGTCGGAATTCAAAGACGCGATTCAGAATTACGCGGCATCCGAACGGATTGAATGGCAGTTTAATCCACCTCTTTCCCCTCATTTCGGCGGATTATGGGAAGCCGCGGTGAAGAGTTTCAAACATCATCTCAATCGTGTGATGAAAGATCAAGCGCTCACGTATGAGCAACTCGACACCTTATTAAAGGAAATCGCTGCTATCTTGAACTCTCGACCGTTATACGTGAATTCCGCGGACTCTAACGACGCGTTAGCTATAACACCAGCACACTTGCTGATCGGACGTCCGTTCAATCTATTACCTGAACCTGATTTTGTTTCAGTTCCTGATAACCGCTTAACCATTCATCAACGCCTCTCCAAAACCAGGCAAGATTTTTGGAAAAAATGGCATAAGGAGTATTTACACGAACTGCAAATTCGTCAAAAATGGTTGCAGTCTACCGCCACTCTGACTGTCGGGTCTGTCGTTGTGTCGATGGAAGACAATCCTACCTGCGCAAGATGGCCGTTAGGCGTGGTCGTCGAGGTACACCCTGGGAGCGATGGCATTGCTAGGGTAGCAACTATCAAGACAGCATCAGGACTCTTCCAGCGGAACATTACGCGACTTTGTATTTTACCGATAGAACAGGACACTGCGATCCCGTTAGAGTCGCAACAATCCTCCCCACAGTCGTAATCTGCCCCATATGGGTGCTCGGTGGTTTACTCTAAAAGAGTCGACGTGACTCCTGTGATTCATTGTAACGCGATACCTGGTCCGGAAAACTGGGTTCCGGTAACCTTGCGACTCTGACCCTTAGATTAGTTATGCGAACGATTTATTCCGATATGTTGCGTCTAGACTAAGCGTTTGTTAATCAGTTAAGTTTGATAGCGTTGTAATTTAATTTCATATGCGTAGAATTAATCTAAACTAAGCAATCAAAATGTGATAGCTGTTCTAATCAAAGAGGCAGTCCCTCCAAAGGAAACTGACCTGTTCAAATATCTCTTACTCATTTGCAATGTGATAATGTTTCTAATCAAAGAGGCAGTCCCTCCAAAGGAAACTGACCTGTTCAAATATCTCTTACTCATTTGCAATGTGATAACGATTCTAATCAAAGAGGCAGTCCCTCCAACGGAAACTGACCTGGTCTGAGTCCTTCTGACGGATCCAGATATGGTTAAGCTTGTAAATATGTTTAATATCTACTTTAATTCAGTTAAGTCTAACACTGCTCTACTATTGTGATTCAAAATAGTCTCGCAGCCGTTGCCGGCAGTATGTTGCGTCGCAACACCTTCTATCAAAAATTAGTTCTGCGCCTGCGCGCGCATTTAGAGTGAGTGTGTGTGCCGGGAGCTAGAGCCCGGAAATCTAGCGCGGTGGCAGCACCGAGCGGTGCTGTAGCCGCCATCTTAACCAGCGCTCCCGGGCTTTTTGCCGGCATTCTTCGACTGACCATCACAGCGTGCGGAGCTCCCTCGCGACTTTCCGTTCCAACGAGCGGCGTGTATACTTTACACCCTATCGAACTTCATTCTGTATCGCTCTCGTCACCTAATCTGTATTTAGTGTGCCGAGTGAATCTATCGATCAAACCGAAATTGTTGTGTTGCAAATCGTGTGTGAATGTCTCGCCTGCTGCCATTGTTCTCCGCGACGTCACTTATCAAATTTTGTATTTCAACATCATCCAATCGTTTCCAGTGTACTTGTGTTAAATAAAAAGGGTTTTTATGCCGAAAGGCTTTTCCCTTTAAATTCAGTGTCAACTTAATTACCATCACATCCTGTTTATCTCTATATAGCAAAATAAAAATCAAGAAAATTAAAGTTTTCTCTTAACAAGGCTCTTTGTGCCTCACACAAAGAAGCCAAGACTTTTCAAAACATTAAAATTTTCACTAAAGAAAACGACAAAATTGTTGATTAAAAAAAACTATGCAACATAAAAAAAAAATCCTACGTACGTCTCCGGAGAAAGGTACTTCGAATGTACTGTAAAAATTTCGTATAGATCGGTGAAGATTTGCTCGAGTTATGTCTTCGGCCAGTTAAAAAAAAGTGAGTTTGAGAAAAACGCGTTTAAAGTTTTAAGTACTATAAAATCATATTAAATGCGTATATACCTTTAATCTGCGAGACCCCTATAGGCATTCCGGGACAGTCCTAATATTCTAAATTCATCGGCGGGCAGTCCCTTCCCCATAAACTGCCGTTATACCTGCTCCCGTACTCAAAAATCCCAGCGTGCGCCGGGATCATAAAGGGCGCTCGGGGCATACCTGAGAGGCGCTGCCGCAGAATGGAAAGTTTGGGCATTTAGACATTTTTGCCGGCATCCATCCTTTGGTATGTTATTTTTATGACCCTAAAGTACCTTTTAAGACAAAAAAAAAATTCGGTTTTTCCAAAATTCTAGACCAGCTTCCCCCCTCAAATTTCTGTATGTGGAGTTAATAAAACTTCAAAGTTTGGAGAAATCGCGGCGGCCCGCGCAAAATTCTGTACTCGTCAGATTTAGAAAAGACTTAGTGAGAATTCGAGGCGCTCCGCGCAAAACTCAGTCTTTGTGTGCGTGAGAGCTCGCGGTGGTCCGCGCAAGACTCTAAATATTGTGTGCGGTGTATTGGACTTAGAGAGATCGCGGTGGTCCGCGTAAAACTCCAAGTCGTGAGGGTTTTTTGAATGGACTTAGAGTAATCGCGGTTGGTCGCGCAAGACTCAAGTCCAAAGGATGTACCAGAAAACTTTTTAGTTTTCATCTTACCACTATTTATTCACATGACTGGTTGGAGATGTTGTTCGTTGAGTACAAAATTAGAACTGACTAAAATACAAAAATTGTGATCTTATATACTAGTGCTGCGAACCTTTGGTGTTACGCAGGTTTGGGAGAGGGCAGTTTCTTTAGACTCTAATTGGCCGGAAGAACTCCCGTCCCCCACTTTTTGAACAGATTTCTTTATCTTAAGGTTAGTGCGTTAATTTTAGGAGTAAGGGAGGGCGAGTCTCTCGCCTCTGGTTGGCCGAAAGTGACCGTCTCCTACTTTCTTGGGTTTGCGTGGAGATTCCCCTAGTCTGCGGACTAGCAGAGGGCCTCACACCCCTACTATGTTACAGTTTTTCTGAATTTCCCTACTTATCGACCGTCTGCAGGGTCCTTTTCCTAATTTCCCTACTTGGTCGGCTATCGACTGTAGGGCTCTCTTCCGGGACATACAGTGGTGCTCGGAGGATTGCCTATTTTTGGGGTAAGGGTACGTCGGGACGTAACAAAAGTAGATAAAAGATGAAATGACTCAGGGGGGATTTTATAAAAATGTATGTTGATGTTATCAAGTCAAAGTTGTATTCCTCTTTAAGTTTTCGAAATAGTTTTTAATTTTGTATTTATATTACACCTTACCACATTCTATTAAGTATATAAGAAATACTCGTGTTTTCGAATCTATTCACAAATTGTAAATATACTATGTAAAGGAGAAATCCGTTAAATAAAAATTACATTACATTACATTACATGACAAAAGAGATGTCTGGTTTGCCGACAGTGGCGCATCACGTCATGTTACAAATAGAAGAGACTGGTTCGAGAGTTATCAACCGAGGAAAAATGGTGATTCGATCACACTCGGTGATGATGTTGAATGTGAGGTGACCGGTGAAGGGACGATCCGAATAGATAAGTTTGTAAGTGGTCAGTGGCACTCAGCGTGTATTGAGAATGTGCTTCACGTACTCAATGTGAACAAAAATTTGTTCACAGTTGGTATAGCTACGGCAAAGAGTTTTGAAGTGCATTTCAGAGGTTCTCAGGTGACATATCACCTAGGAAACAAAGTCGTCGCGATAGGAGTGAACCAGGCAAACGAAATCTGTCGAATGTTATTTCGTGTAGTTAATCCGCGAGTGACTGGTGAAATAAACGCGACCACTACAAACTTGAGAATTTGGCATGAACGTCTTGGACATATAGGCAGACGAGCTTTGTGTGATATGGTGAAAAACGGGTTAGTGAACGGAGTGCAAATCACTGACAAAAAGGAGTTTTTCTGTGAACCATGTCAAAAAGGGAAAGCACATCGATTACCGTTTGCAAAAGTCAAACAACAAAGAGAAGTGAAGCCTGGCGAATTCGTACATAGTGACGTGTGCACGGAAAAAAAGGCTTGGTTGGAACAGCCAAGTGCTGTGGTTATATATGACTTGGTATATGTGACTTGGTAAGCTAACCAAGTGACTTGGTCAGCTTACCAAGTCACTTGGTTAGTCCAACCAAGAAATTGGTAGCCTAACAAATTACTTGGTTGATCGAACCAATTAATCGGCTGGCGCATATATAACCATAGCACTTGGTTGTTTCAACCAAGCCTTTCTTTCCGTGTGCGGTCCGATCCAAGTTATGTCACAAGGTGGTGCTCGTTTTTTTGTAACGTTTAAGGACGATGCTTCGAGTTCCCGGTATGTGTATTTCATCAAACACAAATCGGACGTGTTTGACCGATTTAAGGACTATAAAAAAGTTATGTTGAATAAGTTTGGTTGAACAATAAAGACATTGAGGTCGGACAACGGACGTGAGTATCGGAACGAGAGAATGGAGGGGTTCTTGGCATCGCGAGGGATTGAATTCGAGAACACAGCTCCATATACACCTGAACAGAATCGAAAGGCGGAACGAGACAACAGGCCAATAGTCGAAAGCCCGCGATCTATGTTTTTTTTTTTGTTCATTTTAAAGGGTTTCGAGCGCCATCTAGGCACCCATGCAGCCCCGTCGATAAGAGTGGGCTCTTATCGGCTAACAAACAATACATGTTATACATTTGTTATAAAACTTAGATAACTATAAACATAATTATTTTCATTTAATAGTGTGTAAGAAAACTAAATTATTATATTTTCAGGTACATTGATGGCTTAGTACTAATTCAAACTCTTATATCTATTGCATTGATATAATTACCCATCACAAGGGTGGCTTTTTTATTCTTAGTACCTATAACCGATGCGATTGAATAGGGAGGAAATATTTTAACATTAAATAAAGCTTTTGTCGAGTCTTTTCGTTGTTCTTCATATAACCTACATTGCCAAAATACATGGTCTGGGGTATCTTGTACTTCCCCGCATTCACACAGATCACTCTCAACAACATTAAACCTATTCAGGCTGTAATTCAAAGAATTGTGATTACATCTTATTCTATTAATTGACACTATAGCTTTTCTATTAAATTTAACCCTTTCATACCACGGCACCATGTCGAATTCAAAAAATTCATCGAAAAATTTTCTTCCCTTATATGTACTGGATATTCGATACCACTCCATTTGTTGGTTTTTGAGTTCCAATTTAAATTTGTGAAAAAAATCTGTATATGGCACTAGAAGTTGAGTATCAACACCCACCCTTATTGCTTCTTTAGCCCCCTTATCCACTTCCTCGTTAAAGACAACCCCCAAATGGGCCGGTATCCAGTAGAATTGAACATTTATATTTTTTTGGGCTAATTCTCAGGCCAGTTCTTTAATCCATAGGATTAAATATGACATTTTTGCTTCTGGGTGTGTGGAGTTACAACCCATCAATACGCTGAGGGAGTCCGAAAAAATATAAGCTTTATCAATATTCCTCTTTTGAATTATTCGAAGTTGTTATGCCGCCAAAATCCGTCCCCGGGTTTTGGTTGCTCTAGTTTTGGGGTATACCGGTAAAGGGTTAGAACCCGAGTAATAATACCCGAATATTAATAAAGAATAATTTATTATAACACGAATTCTACGCTCTAATTACAAGTGATAAATCAATCGTAGGTCGATGAGCTTAAAAGATAATACTGAGATTCCTTGCTCGAATCTCAGTCGATCCAAACCGTACAGTTCCAGAAATTAATCTCACGTCCGTGGCTGCTCTCTGGTCCTTATATATTAAGGTGAGAGCAGTCACATCAGCATTTTCCGAGCATTGTTTATTATTTATTATTTACTGTTTTAAAGTTCTCATTCGAATCTTTTAAAACAGATATTCGAAAAGATGTATACAAAGTATCCATCGAACTCGAAAAATGCTGACTCGGCTCGTACGCTCGGTCGCGAGTTGACCGCATTACTCCAACGCGAGCGCGAAGCCCGAAAATATGCATGCGCGTATGTACGCACGACTGTGCATACCTGTACACGCAATCGGGGTACAACATCCCTCCCCCCTTTAAAAGAAAAGAAATTACAATTTTCTTTTCGTCCGAAACCCGTTAACATAAATATGACCCACATATTTACATCAGTAACTTATAATTATTACCCAGCCAGTTTCTTAAATTTTTCCTTTAGAAAATTATTCCCTATGATTGAAAAACCCGATCTCCCATAGCTTCGGAGATATTGACCTGTTTCCGAACCGCGTCAATACCGAGGTTAGCGTGCCCCTGGTCGAATACCGCGAAGCTGACGCAGCAGCTTCGGCTTCCTATATTAACGACCGTTCGTTTTTGAAATAACCAATAATCAACTTCGACTCTTCTGCAATGGGCAAACAAACAAAGGTAAGTTAACTAATTATTTTAACAAATAAATAAATTAAAAGAGATAATCATAAAAATGGTCTTATAAATTATCGGTATTTTTCAGGTCGCCACTTCCTCTACCTCCCAGGTGTCATCTGGCAGGTGATCCAAGATGCTGTGGTCCATTTGGCAGACTTCTTATATATATATATATATTGTGACGAGCCCCTCGTGGAAGTATTTCGGCGACTTCACGAGGAGCGCCGACCAAATATAACGACGCCCAGAATTTTACGCACTTTTATTCTCTCCGCACTTTCCACACTATTTACTGATTTTTGCTGGGCGCCAGGCTCTCTATTATTTTCCCGAAAGCCAGGGAAACTTACTACTCTTCTTTAGTTCTTCATCTGTTGACCGGCTAGCTGGAAAGGGGTGCAGTTCGAGGCAAATCCAAAATTAATTAAACGAACGCGAGCTCTATTTTTCAATGAGTTATTTTTCCTATTCGGGGAAGCCGACAAAAACCGAGGATGATTCTACAGACGCGGATAATACAAATGGTGCACCACGTGCGCCTACCTTCTTCCTACGCTTCTGGCCTCGATCCTCGCTGCAATACCGGTCCTCTCGAGTCTCTGCGTCTCACGAAAATTCTAGCGAAGCGGCTTCCACGATGACGATTATTCTTTTCGATCACTACTCATACCGTCGGCACGCGCACGGTTCGCTAATACTCGCGGAATCACGCTGCAACACGCTCGACGCGGTAACAGAATCTATTGAAGATGCGCGAGTACTGCTCGAGCGCTATCTTCTTTCTTTTGTTTCTCTTTCAAATCTCTAACTGGAGTTACTCGCCGGAGGCTTACTGTCTCTTCTCACGGCTCGGAGCTAAACTCTCTAACTCTTCCGGGGTCTCTCGTGGGACGCTCCCGGGCTAACTTGAGTTACTCCCTCGCCAAAGCTAACTCGAATCTTTTACCGGGGTCTCTCGTGGGACGCTCCCGGGCTAACTGAAATCTTTTCGGTAATTATCGCACGCAATGCCGGGTTACGCGGCCTCGGACGTCCGGGGTGGGGGTCACGGCCTGCCATCGATCGACTTCGTCGATCGTCGCGTTGTTCCGCTGTCTCTCTCCTTCCATCCTCCGACGTCGCGAGCGTCTCCCCGGCCCTTTGCTCTAATTCCGAGAATCCTGTAATTGTAATATTCACGGCAGTCAAACGTTCGGTTGCTACGCTGGTTTTCGTGAGGCCTCGGTGCACGAGCACCATAGGCCCAGCGCGTTGATGCGAGCGCGTACTAACGCCTCGTCACAATATATACACATTTAAATCGCAATTCCCATGTAGATATAGGAATAAAGATTATTGCTTCCCGAAATGGAAAAGAATATATTTTTTTTCCCTCGGAATCCTCATTCCCTCCTTAGGCTATGTTCGCTTCCGTTTGTTCCGTCGTTGGCTGTTCCGTGGTCCTTCTTGAACGGCAGATCATTTTCACCAATGATCTCAACGAGAAACCAACCAGCACCAGCAACGCTATTGCGCTAATGGAATATTGGCCCATAGTATAGAATAATTTCGTCCGATTGGTCTGCACAGCTTCCAGCTCACCGTCGATCTGGCGTAGACGTGTTCCCAAATTGTTCAGCTCCTCTGGATTGCTGACAATATTCCGAAGCACTGCGCTTTCTTGAACATCAATCATTTTCGGAACCGCCTTCTCTTCATGCTCCGATAGGGTTAGGTTGTACGCAGGGATAAAAGTTCCATCTCGTACATCCTGGGTAATGCGCCTCACCGTTCCGACCTTAAAATCCTGGGCTGTCGCAACACACTTCCCGGACAAGGTTAATATTCCAGTGCCCTCCAAGACTTCTTGTTGAGCTGGTCGTCCATCGCATGATATGCTGACCGCTTCTTGTTCCGGCGCGGTATACAACCAGCGGCCAGGTTGCTGCATACTCATGATCAAAGGACGGGTCAGCTTTATCACACGCTTCGGGCATCGATGCTCCTCGCCGACTGCATTCGTGGCGAACATGATAACCTCACAAGGCGCATCGTCGTTCACAGCTAGTACTGGATGCTGCGAATTACAATAATATTTATCTCCGTCAATCCTGCAGGCATCTAGTTCATTCTTCGACATTCGAAGATAACTCCGGCTTTCCCTGTTGACGATGACGAGATCCTCGGATGTTTCCATATAGAAATAGGTATTGTTGACCGACTTCCTTGGTAATGGGTACACTCGGTTAACGCTAAAATTTGCTTGGCTGACGAGTGGTATTTCCAGCAGTACCACTACCATACCACCTTTTCGAAACGCTTTCACCGTAGATAACCGTAGTAGATGGACCGCATCAGTTCGAGTAACCTGACGAGGGAAGCTGTGTCCTCGTGGAATATGTGGTAACGCTTCCGTCAGATACTCCGTCAATTTCTCCGGGCTAAGCATGGCTGGACTCACTGTACCAGTCGTTATACTGGAGAACATCTGAACCAACTCCCTTACACTACCCAGTAGCGACTCTGCGTAGGCTTCTATGGCGGCAATACTCTCGTCGAGACGTTGTCGTGCTGCAAGACGATCTCCTCTCAATTTAAAATCCACATTGGTTCGCGTAATTAATTTCCATAGAACATGATCGTTTTCACGGGTAATTCGTGCAGTACGGTTAAAGAACTCCAATGCCGACTCAACAACCTGCACCTGATCCTTTAATCCCTTCTTTAGGGTCTCTTCGTTCTTCCGAACGCTCTCCAATTCGGCGGCTATGCGTTCGGCGTCAGACGAGTCCATATTTCCAGTAAGGGCCTTTATTACTGAGCCCAACCCGTCAACAAGTCCTCTGCGTCTACGACTATGCTCTGCTCCCACCAAATCGTGAAAAATTCCGATGCTGTGCTGTATCCTCTCGTTGACTCGTACTACTGTGTCGGATAGCGTCTGACATTGGCTATTATCCTCCATATCTCGCTTACAATTCTATTGGAGGCGGTGAAGCTGCACCACGAAATTCGCTTCCTGCTGAGCCAGAAGTTTTATGTCCACATGGATAGCGAGATTCCACGTGTCGGAAAAAATGTTTAGACTTCCAATTTCCTCAAAAAAGATTCCTGGTGCGCCACGAAACCTCCTGACCGCGTATGAAGCATCGGAATCAACGGCAATTACCAGCTGACTCAGCAGTGCTACCCTGTAACAGTGTGCCAAAAACAAAAATAATAAGTCAGGCCAATACAAATATCCATTGCAAGGCTTGGACCGGTAATATAAATTAACCGGCCCCAGGCAGTACTGTCACTTAGCTCCGGTTTCCGTTCCAGAACAGAACGAATATCCCATCTTTTCAATCATGAACGTAGGAATGGTCGCTCATCACTTCCCCGGTCAAGAATTCAATTCCGAATTCTATCGAGTAATGGTAAATTCTCATGGTGTTCCAAAAAAAATATATATATTTTTTTGTAATAATAATTTTTTCGTTCTGCTTTTCCAGAAAGCGTTGTTCCCTTCTCAGGAACCCCGTCGACCGCAGTATCTCATAGAATTCATACGAGAGGCCAAAAAAGTTCGACAACAGCGTCGACTCCGCAGCAGAGGTGTGGACAAGCTGTGGGACAACAATCCGACGAATGGTGCCATCCCCGATCCCTTGGGCCTTCAGCGTCTTTTTGGAGTTATCACTCCCCCTTGCCCGCATTGTGGATGTAATTTTCAAAAATAAAAAATGTTATTTTTCCAAGTACATATTTGTTTTCCAATTTCTTCTGCGTCGCTTGCCCAACTCCACTCTCTTGCCGCTCTGCTATTTTCGAGACATGATTAATGCTCGATATAATGCTTGAGACGGTTCACATGTACCTTGATGCTCCGCCGTCCCTTCTTGATAGTATAATTTGAGGCTGAATGGACCTCCTCCACCATATATGGTCCGATCCATTGTGGTGTCAATTCGGCCGATCTTCCACGACGTATTGTCTCATCGTGCAGTAGAACTTTGTCACCGACACGAAATTCCTGGATCTTAGCCTTCTTGTCGAACTGCAGCTTGGCTCGCTCCTTCGACGCTCTCAGGTTATCTCGTGCCGAAGTCCAAGCAGCACGAAGTCGTTCTCGCAATTCCGCGGCGTAATCTTCATATGAATATGTAGCTCTTGGTCCCCTCTGCAAAGCTGTTGGAAGATCTGCTTCTTCTCCGAATACCAAACTATGAGGTGTATAACCTGTAGAAGTATGCGGCGTCGTATTATATGAAAACATGGCATATGGCAACCATTGATCCCAATTCCCTTGGTCCTCATCCACATAGCTTTTCAGATACTCAGCCAGTGTCCTGTGGGAATGCTCCAGCGCACCGTTGGACTCGGGATGATAGGCTGTAGTTTGTATTTTTTCAATATGCAGGAGTTTGCATACTCCCTTAAATGTTGTACTAAGGAAGTTCGTACCCTGATCCGTGAGTACAATCTCAGGTGTACCATAGCGGCACACAATTTCCTCCGCAAATGCTTTTGCTACCTCGTTGGCTTGTTGATTTTGCAGTGGTATGGCGACACTATATTTAGTTAATAAATCTTGAAAAGTAAGTACGTATTTATTACCTCTTTCCGTCTCAGGCATAGGCCCGACAATATCCATGGCACATTTCTGGAAAGCTTTTGTCGGTGTGTCTGTGATTACCATAGGTGCCTTAATCATAGGGCGAATTTTATTTTTTTTTACATTTGTCGCATTGTGCCACATATTCTTCCACATCTTTACGTAAGCCAGGCCAGGTGTAGCTCAGCTGGATACGCTTCAGCATTCTTGAGGCTCCCTGATGCCCGCCTAAAGGTGTATCGTGATATTCATGTAATATCATTCGTCTTTCTTCCACTCCCATGCTGTGGCCGCCCGAGCTGGTGGCGTCCTTCCCGCACGCTGGCTCACATGCTGTCTCTCTCGGCGGTGCGCTTGCTGTCTCTCTCTCCTTTACTTATGAGCGCGTAGCTACACATATGCGACTCAACGCATCTGCGTTGGTGTTACGCGTACCCGCCTTGTACTGTACGTCGAATTCATGCTCCGACAATTTTATTTTCCATCGCATGAGTCTTGACCCTGGATCTTTGACCCCAAAAAGCCAGGTTAAGGGCTTGTGATGTACCGTAGACGTATGGTCGAAATTGCGCGATTCCCCACACGATGGCCAAAAGCTCCTTCTCCGTCGTGGTATAGTTTTGGTCTGCCTTATTTAACGTGCGACTTGCATAAGAAATAGGCAGGTCCTCTCCTACGATTCCTTGCGACAAGATAGCTCCGATGGCCTTGTCTGAAGCATCCGTTGTGACGACAAAAGGCTTCTTAAAATCGGGATATTGGAGTACCGGTGTCGTTGTTAATATATGTCGTAACTCCTCGAAAGCCGCCTCTTGCCGTGGTGTCCAAACGAAAGGAACGTCCTTCCGTATAAGCTCGGTTAAGGGCTTGGCTATTTTCGAGAAGTCTTTTATAAACTTTCGGTAATAACCAGCCAAACCCAAGAAGGACTGCACACCCTTCACGTTGCATGGTGTAGGGAAGTTCCCCACAGCAATTATTTTCTTCGGATCTGGTCGCACTCCGTCCTCCGAAATGATGTGCCCGAGGTATTGTATCTCCTTTCTCAAGAACCTGCACTTACTCGGTTGCAATGAGAGTTTTGCTTCTCGTAGTCGCTGGAATACCTCTCGAAGTCGTTGATTATGCTCCTTTAGTGATCCTCCGAATATCACTATGTCGTCCAGATAGACATAGCATTTCAGTCCTTCTAATCCTGCTAAAACAGAATTCATCAACCTTTGAAAGGTTGGTGGAGCATTTTTTAATCCGAAGGGCATTCGCGTATATTCAAAATGCCCCTGTGGTGTAGAAAAAGCCGTCTTTGCTTTATCTTCCTCAGCCATGGGAATCTGATGAAATCCCGATGCCAAATCAAGGGTGGTGAAGTAATGCTCACGTCCCAGCTGATCCAAAATCTCATTTATATTGGGCAGTGGATAAGAGTCCCCGATGGTAGCCTCGTTTAACTTGCGAAAATCTACCACGACTCGCATCTTCCTTTTACCTGCTGAGTCAGGTTTTTTGGCCACTACCAACAGCGGCGCGTTCCATTGACTCCGACTGGGACGTATTATGCTATCCCGTAGCATTTCCTACGTTTGCCGTTGTACTTCCTGTTTGTGGGCTTCAGGCAGACGATAAGGGCTGACCTTTATGGGCAGCACCCCCTCCCTCAATGGGATATGGTGTTCCTCCATATCTGTGCATGGCAGCTTGTCTCCTTCTAGATAAAAAATATCTTCATAATCATTGCATATGTCCCGAAGAGTCTCCATCTCCTCCTTGTTGAGATGAGATACATCTATCTCTGTCCTCAGTCTCGAGAGTCGCGTAGCTCCTCTCCTCGCACCGACAGTGTTTACTTCGTGCGCGGGATCGTCGGCCTCGTTGCTGCTCGAATTTTTAGCTGATGCCAGTGGTTCGAGTCTTACCATGGGCCGATCAACCTCGATTTCCTCGGCTGTAGTATTTGCCAAGCTTACCACACAGCTATTTCCTTGAGGCGTCGTAACATACGCTCCAAGTATTATTCCGTTGGCGATGTCACGTTTTTCGATGACCCCAATTAATTTGCTGTTGGTGGATGCGTAGGTGATATTCTCGCTACGAGGAGGCAATTTTAATTTCAAACTCCCGTTTATCAAGGGCATACTATGCCCGTACATCTTTATAGATGTTCCTCCGAGAATATTGACATTATGTTTCTTCATGAAATCAATTCCCAGGAACCCATGCACCCCGAGAGGTACATCATCCGGTATCACGTGAAATAAATGTGATATAGTAACAGCTGGTGTTACTAACGTAATTCTAACGGCGTATTGCGTTTTTATTCTTTTGCCACCTACTCCTTCGAGGTAGACTTCCGATTTCTCTACCGCTGTATCGGCTCTTAGTGCACTCTTGCTGATAATGCTCAATTGAGCTCCGGTGTCGGCTTTCAAGGTAAGCATGTTAACCGTACTCATAAGTGATTCTATGTGGAAGTCGTTGGCCGTACCACCTGTGGTTGTCGACTTCACAACACATATTTGATGAATCTCTGCTGGCTCTTCGGTTGTGTCGACAGTGTTCACCTGGAACGTTCCTATCGTCACCCCGTTGACGCTGGCCCTGGGAGGCTGCTCCGACTTCTGGTTTCCATCCTGCTTCTCCTTTCTAGCTCTCTCACGTTTCCTGCACTGCTTCAACGTATGTCCCGGTTTCTTGCAATATGCACAAGTAACGCTTACTTGATTCAGCTCTTTACTGGGTCCCGGTACAGGGAGGCTGTGCCGTCCTGATTTCCTGCAATCGCGTGCTAAATGTCCCGTCCTATTACACGTGAAACATTTAGGCAGAGCTGGACCAGTAGCAGACAATGAATGACGGGAATTTCCGCCTTCATTATTATTTTTAAAAGATTTTGGAGACGTCATTCTTTCGACTTCAATAGCTCCAACTACAGAATCATGCAGACTCTGTGTTCCGTCACGTACGGAACGTGTAGATTTTCTGCGTCATTATTAACATAGCTATAAAACATCTGTTCACTATCGTGAGCAGTCTCCTTCAAGATCTTTATAATAGGACAGTCCGTAGAATTTCGAGGGTTCTGGAAAAACCAATAGGCTGCAATTTGTCGAGTTGGCTAAAATTCGTATTCGTTAATCCGGCAACAGAGTAAAAGAAATTTTATGATTTTACTTATTTTTTCTTCGCGACTAGTATCAGTCCAGCATCTGCGATACGGCTGGGTTGTTCTTTCAATACTGGTAATACAAATAATCCTTCGAAGTCAGACGAAGTCACGAAAGGCAAAACTTGAGTCAACGGGTCATCTAGGACCTTGCACATTTTTTATTGCAGCGCGTCACTACTGAAGGGTCAGCGTCTCTCGCGAGACCTTTTTTTTGCCTGCCTAAAACATACTGGTGCAACATGGTTCTTGCCCCCCACTCGGAAAAGTCCCTTCTTTGCATTTTTCTTAAACCAATCAATCGCAGCAAATTTAGTAACCACGAATTTTCGGACACACCCACATTTCTTACTTAGTTTTACTGTAACTTTTAAGAATCAGTTATCATCGAACTCTCAGAGAATGCACAACGAGAGTCCAACCAGCGCGGATCTCTGCATTTCTCTTGAAAAATAGCAAAGTGAATTTAACTTCTTACAAAACATAAGTTTTTCGTCTGTACTGCGCGAACTCTTAATTTTGATTACTTAAGTGTTAAATTTCACAAAATTCATTCAAGTGTATATAGATGTGAATAAAGTTAAGTTTGTTTATTTGCATTCTATAATTATTAACCACCCTCATCACATTAATTCGAGGTGCGGGAGTTCGCGAAAGACACGGTGTCGAACAGTACGCGTTCGGTAGCAGGATTTACGACCCTGGTTGACTCGCATAGTAAGTCGAGTCGCACTGTGATCGCGGACACTCTGGTAATTTCTCGATCGAATGATAGTTTGCACTTCCTTGCAAAATCCGTTCTCGAAATTCATCTGAGCACTTCTCCTTGTGGCTTCTTCGATGTAAGGAGCGCCCTGTGGTGCGACGCTTTTGCAGAGTTTTTCTATAACTTCCACCGTAAGTCTCTCTGCTCGTGTGGCGTAGGCAGAAACGGATTCCTTAGCTCCTTGACGTAATAGACAAAATTCATATTGTAGAGATGCAAGTGATTTCCGCTTCCCGTACAGAGCTTCCAATTCAACTCTTAATTCCCCGATGGTGGTGATGGTTTTGTGCTTCATCTCCCGAGTCGCTCTGTCTTCCAATTTGCCACTAAGTATGAGAGCAAGTAGCGTAGACCGCTGCCCAGGTTGCACACGTTCCCCGACCGTTTCGCACGATAGTATGAATCCATCGAGTTTACTAGGATCGTTGCCATCGAAACTTTTTATATTTCTCAGTGCTAGTCCCAGCTCGAGGTATTCTGGCTGTTCTTCAGGCCGGTTTGGCGGCGGAAGCTGGTTAAAATTTTGCGGTTGTGCGAACGGCGGCGGTGGTGGAACCGAAGGCGGTGGTGGCTGACTTGACAGCTGGTGAGGTGAGGATGGAGGGCCTCCACATCCTTGGGATACGGCCCGAAGTAGTTCTTCCATCTTCCTCTCCATGGATTCTATCCGCCGACCTAGATCACTATCCGGCTCTTCGCCTTGTGTATCTTCTTGGTGCTCTTCCCCAGAAGGCTCTCCTATCCGGATATTTCCTGGTTCTAATAGTATATCCCCGAATAGAGTTCTTCTTGTGGGGGCAAGTCCGAACCTGGGAAGCTGGCTCAATCTGCGGCGTAGATCGAAGTTGTGGCTCTGCTCCAAATCCCAGTCCAGTACATTTTGTCTCCGTTCCCCGTGAGTGTTTCCTCATTGCGCTCTCATAGCGTCGATATGCCTATCGACCGTACCTGGAGATATCCCGCTTTCGGCGTCTTGAAGCATGGCTACTCGCGGCTCAAACAGGCTTTCGTCGATTTCCCCAAGCTCGTCCTCTGTACCAAAGTCAGTTCCTCTCTTGAGGTTAACGCCGAATAAGGGGTTCGGGCTATCTTCCGTTCCCTCCTTGGTGTCTTCTGGTGATAATTCGCTGAGAGCTCTTCTCGTACGCTCCGAGATCTCCAAAAGCGTACTCTCCAAACTGGCGGCGACTGGTACGTTTTCTCCTGGTAATGTGGACTCCAACGAATTTCCTCGACGTTCTATTATCGTTCGGTTTGCTGGGGTTCCTTGGTCACTCATGTATCTTTTTACGTCGGAACAGTACTGCCCGTATCGGTTCCGGAAAAATACAATTTGATAACGGTAAATAAATATGTGGTGCCACTTACAGTGCGCTTATTTTCCACATCTCGGGATGCCCTTGCTCTGTGGCGCTGACTCTTGTAGTCGTGTTGGCTCCCTTTGAACTGTCTAGCGTTTGGTGACGCCCTTCGAAAGTTGCTGCAGGCTTTTCGGTTCCCTGGTTTGGTTCCTATGATCTCCTGGATCTGTCGATACTCGTTGATCGATCGTCTGGACTCTCCTTTCACTGAGAGGGCCTCTTCTTTGCCTTATTTAGGCAGCTACTACGCGCGCGAAATGCAGCGAACGTAGGAACTAGAATTTCGGTGAGATTTTTACAGAAAGTAAAAATTCTCGTATTTAAAAATTATTCTATTCGGTGTTACTCTGGTATCCCACCGCTGCCACCAATGTTATGCCGCCAAAATCCGTCCCCGGGTTTTGGTTGCTCTAGTTTTGGGGTATACCAGTAAAGGGTTAGAACCCAAGTAATAATACCCGAATATTAATAAAGAATAATTTATTATAACACGAATTCTAGGCTCTAATTACAAGTGATAAATCAGTCGTAGGTCGATGAGCTTAACAGATAATACTGAGATTCCTTGCTCGAATCTCAGTCGATCCAAACCGTACAGTTCCAGAAATTAATCTCACGTCTATTAAGGTGAGAGCAGTCACATCAGCATTTTCCGAGCATTGTTTATTATTTATTATTTACTGTTTTAAAGTTCTCATTCGAATCTTTTAAAACAGATATTCGAAAAGATGTATACAAAGTATCCATCGAACTCGAAAAATGCTGACTCGGCTCGTACGCTCGGTCGCGAGTTGACCGCATTACTCCAACACGAGCGCGAAGCCCGAAAATATGCATGCGCGTATGTACGCACGACTGTGCATAGCTGTACACGCAATCGGGGTACAACAAAGTGTTTCGTAAATGGCCATAGCTTCAGCAGAAAATATTGACGTATTCGCGTTCGATCTTTGTTGTATAAGCATTTTATCTTGAACACAAAAAGTTGCAAATCCTACGTAGCTTCTCTCGCCCATTTTGGAAACGTCTGAAAGAACATTTCAGTCCTATCCAATTCATCACCAAAAGTACATAAAAATTCTGTTTGTGGCATTAGTGCTTGTTGAAACGATAGTCCTTCTTTGAATGATATATTTGGTTTATATGATATGGATTCAAGTTTTGTGCTGCAAAAAATTGGCGTTTCGAAGGAGGCGATAAGGTGCGAGAACGGTTCAATTTCTTGAAAGCATTCCACCAACAGTGTCATGCTGAGACTTGTCACCAGCAATGGATTCTCTATGCGTTCACAAGTTTCGCGCAGCACGTTGACAAGCGGATGATTCGGGTCAGTCCAGATTTTTACTAAATATTTCTGATATAGGTATTTTTTCCGTATTAATATTCAGCTAATAAAACATTAGTAGGTGTGGATGTTCTGTACCCTAGAGCAGCTCTTATCGCTTTGAATTGTATTCTATCAAGTTTAATGGCGTGTTTCTTTTCTCTTGGGTTCACTATGAAACCTGCATATTCCATTCTTGATCTGATCAAACCTTTATAAATATTCATCAAAGTGGTCAGGTCGGCTCCCCACCATCTACGGCGCAAACAGTTTATTATTCTAATTCCATTTTGGCATGCTTTGGAGACTTTGTTTACATGGGGACCCCAGTTCAGTTTTTCTTGTAGTATTACTCCTAGAAATTTAGTTTTTTCAGAAGGCTTTATTTTTCTATCGTTAATGGTAATACTGAAATCTTTTGAATTAAGTATTTTATTTTTACTGAAGATAATGAATTGGCATTTGGCCAGTTCTAGCTCTAGCCCACTCTCGTCCAGAAAAGCATTCACGCATGTCACAGCGCGCTCTACTCCAGCCAATCCTTCTTCTATTGGGCTAGTGCTACCATAGATTGCAACATCATCCGCAAATTGAAGTACTCGACAGTTACTTGGAACATGTTTTTCTAATTCTGTTGTATACAAACTATACAATAATGGACTCAGAGCACTGCCCTGAGGTAGACCCTTAAACGTAGTATATGAGAGTATTTCCCCGTTCACTCGGAAGTTTAATTTTCTTTCTGAAGTTAAATTATAAATAAAGTTCAAACGTTTTTTCGGCACACGTATTTTTTGCAGTCGATCGATGAGTATATCAGCCAACACATTATCATATGCACCTTTTACGTCCAAAAAAACGCTGCTTAATTGTTTATTCTGAAGGAAGTTGTTATATATTTCGGATTGCAGAATGCACAAATTATCAATACAGAATTTTTGACGCCTAAAACCGAATTGTGATTTTGCTAATAAATGTTCTCTTTCTAGCCACCAATTGAGCCGAAAATTTATCATCTTTTCTAGGATTTTGAGTAAACATGGAGCCAATGATATAGGTCTAAATTTGTTCGGGTCTGTTTTAGGAATAAAGAAAATCAGATAGTTCGTCCATTCCTCCGAAAATGTTTGTGATTGGAGTATTTCGTTATACAGATGTAATAAATATTCCTTCGTATGTTGTTTAAAGTGTTTTATAAGGTTATAGTTTATTCCATCTAATCCCGGTGAAGAACCCTCCTTACTTTTACTAATACCTCCTTCTAGTTCGACTAATGTGTAAGGATCGTCTAAGAATTCTTCTTGATGTTCAACTGTAAAAACTGGTTTTTCTGTTTTAACCCACGGGGCGCAAAGAGAAGTTATATTGTTTTCTATTACTCGTTGTTTTGTTTCATTGTCAGAACGATTTTGAGTAGTCTGAGACCATCTGTTTTTAAAACATTTAACCTTTTTCCAGATGTATGTAGGGCTAGTAAATCTATTTAATTTATCACAAAATTTGACAAAACTTTTTCGTTTCTCTTTTTTAATAGTACATTTGGCTTTACCTTCAGCTTTTTTAAATTCAATAAAATCTTCCCATGTTCCGGTCTCTTTAAATATTGCTAATGCCGCCTTTCTAGCTTGCACCACCTCTTCGCATTTAGTATTCCACCATGGACTAGGGGGTCCTTGAACTCTACGTTTATTATTTTTACTTGTTGTTGTCCGCCTTTTTGGAGTAGCGTTTTCAAGACATTCATAAATTAATTTAACAAAACGTGAATATCTCTGCGTTACTGATGAATCAAGTCGAGCTAGGCTATCATCATCGGCTATCCGTTTCTCTAGGGCATTAGAAAACTCATCCCACAATATTCTCTCAGCCGAGTATATACGTGTTCCAACAGTGTCGGTGCAACCCCCATTTTTATTGTGATTGGGAAATCCATCTACGAGCGACAAGTCCAGACATGATTGAGTAGTATATGAGCGAGAGAAGAACGTAGGGGACCCGTCATTTAGCAGGATCATATCTAAATTCGATATACACTCTGCAATATTTTTTCCTGGTTCGTTATTTGTCGAACTCCCCCACCACGCATGATGGGCATTGAAATCTCCTGTAATCAGAAATCTATTATAACATTTAACAGATTCAAAAAAAACGTTACCAGTCTCTTTTATAAATGTCAGTGTTTGGTGGTCTATAGCATGATACCATCAATATATCTCCTACAGCAGTTTTAACTGAAATACCCACATATTCAATCATACCATTACCGTTTTCAATATCTTCAATGCGAGTGTATTCTATATCTTTTTTAATTAATATCGCTACTCCACCACCTCGTTGCCCTATTCTATCGTCTCTAATAATATCAAAATCTTTTAAGTAAATATCATCAGTTACTTGTAACCATGTTTCTGATAATAGTATTACATCGTATTCGCCAGCGCGTTTGCTCAGTTCTGGTAGTTTACCTCGTAAACTACAGCAATTCCATTGTAAAATGGACGTCACCTTCTTTTTGTTTTTATTTGCCACTGAATTGGTCGTGAAGGTCAACAGCTTTAAAGAGTCTCATTAGGAATGAGCCCTTATCAGGTGCGTCTAAGATTCTATTAATTAGTTCACTGATAAGTAGTTCGATTTGGTCTGAAGGATTATCCTCACCATCTTTTATATCTCTGATACACTGAGAAATTTCTTCTTTTCTGAGGTTTCGGTTTTCACCGCCTTCCGGATTGAACGACGAGGTGTTCGTCCCGTTGGCATCCCGATTCCTGTTCCTGCTTCTATTGTAGTTTGGTTCTTGACTCCTTTCTGCATCTCCAAAAGTGAATCTCATCAAGTCCTTGTGTTGTTGAGAGATCGGTTTTAGCATTGGAAATTCCCGAAGATCCGTGGTGTCCCTTCCGCGAGACGGTACATTAGTTCCAGTTGCAATGTCTGGGTTTGAGATTATACATCTTCTTCTGGCTTCTTCGAAAGACACATTGTCGTATGCCATTATTCTATTAATTTTTTCATGTTGTTTGTATACGGCGCATGATCGGTTATTGTTTCTGTGTGCTTCATTACAGTTCATGCACTTGGGAGGTGCCTTGCACTCGACCCCTTCGTCATGTTCTTCGTCAGAGCAATTCACACACTTGCTTGAGTTTCTACAAAACTTTTGTATGTGCCCTATTTTGAAACAATTGAAGCACATCCGAACTCGATTAATAAATGGTTTCATCTCAAATTTGCATCTCCACAGATTAACTGTTCTGGGAAGAATCTGATTTCGAAAGGTTATACATACTGTTTCCGTATCAATAAGTTCCGTTCTGTTTCCTTCTAGCTTTCGTGTTTTGAAGCGGTACGCCTCGATAGCTCGCATATCTCGGTTCTCTTGCTGGATTGTATTGATTAGCTCATCAATTTCTATTTCACATGGGATACCTCTTATTACTCCTTTTCGAATTAGCTTAAAATGAGGTATAAAGGCCTCGAGTTTTTCTATGCTCAATCTTGTGTCACTAACCAGTGAGTTTGCTTCGTTGAAACTTTTGAACGTTATAGTAAAATTATTCCATCCATTACTAGTAATGTTGCTGTATTTAATATCGAGTTTAAACAAAGTTCTTGCTACTGCAGATCCTAACGACTTGTAGTTTTTGTCATTTGATTTTAATTTGACGTCGTAAGGTCCCCTGTCCGCGGTATCGTAGCGCGTACTTTGTGTTGGTGATCTTGTGTGTGTATTCGTACCTTGTTGTGGTGTCTCTTTGTTATTTGTTCTTGAGTTTATCCCGTCCGTAGTCAGGTCGCTGATGCTCGATGATGTTGACGCTGTTGTTTCCCTTGTCTCTATTGTCTTCTCTGGTTCCTTTGTTTGTTTTTGTTGTCCCTTTTTCCTTTTTTTAATGGTTCCCAGTGCCATATCGGTGTTACCGGTTTCGGCACAGGGGTTACCCAAAGCTTCTTGTATTAGAAGATCGTCTTCAAGCCCCCTTTTTGTGGAAAAAGATTCGTCCATCCTCTCTTCCTTTTCTGCTTCTTTTCGAGTGTTTTTCCCTTTGTTTTTCATCATACTATTGTCTCTTTTGCGACGCCGGCCGCAATCGGCCGACGCGCTTTTCGGCTTTAAATTTGCCCAATCTAAAGGATTGTACGCGTTGTATTCGCTTATACCCCTCCAACTTTCTTGTTTCTTAATTTATAAATGTACACTGTATTTCGAAGTCGCAACCCGCGGAAACACGTCCGCGCACTTCGAAGGTCCGAGCGAGAGTCGCGATTTATGTTACAAGCGAAAAATCCACCACTCCATCTGTGGGCTGAAGCAATAAATACGGCGATTTATGTTTTGAATCGCACTATACAGTCTAGAGGAGAGACTGCAACACCGTATGAAAAGTGGACAGGAAAAAAACCCAATCTGGAACACATCAGGATCTTCGGAAGTCAAGCTTATGTTCATGTGCCCAAACAACTGACACGCAAGTTGGATTCTCGTGCTACGACGGTTATTCTTGTCGGATATCAAGGTCACTCAACAAACTACAGATTGTACAATCCTGAAACGAAGCAGGTTTCTGTTTCAAAAGATGTAGTCTTCAACAAGACTTCGAGTGAAGAAGTACGGCTGGTACCTACGTCAACTGAATGTGCAGTAAAATTCCCAAAAAGAGCGAAAGTCGAGGCTGTACCTGAAATAAAAGAAAGAGAAGAAGGTGATGTGAACGAACCGGAGGAAAATGAAAGAGTAGGAGAGGAGATACAGGACGAGGAACACAACGGTCAAGGAGAGTGTCAATTACCTGAAAACGGAAGAAGAGGTCTCAGGGATCGTTCAAGCATTAGAAGACCTGCTCGCTACGAAGTAGATGTCGCTCAGTACGACGTTCCTATGCCGTTCAAGGAGGCTGTCAGCGGATCGGATGCTGAAAAATGGAACGAAGCTATAAAAGACGAGCTGTGTGCTCACGAAAAGAATGAGACGTGGTCAATTGTCAAACGACCGCCAGAAAACCGAGTTATTGACTCTAAGTGGGTTCTCAAAAGACTGTGTGCTCGTGGTTTCCTGCAACAACAAGGTGTAGACTATGTTGAAACATTCGCACCGGTTGTCAGGTATGATTCTCTACGTCTATTCCTGGCAAGAGTGGCTCAAGAAGATCTCGAACTCAAACAGTTCGACATTCGTACGGCTTTCCTACACGGTGAGCTGAAAGAAGAGGTTTACATGGAGGTACCTGAAGGACTGGTCATCGACGAAGACAGTGAGAGTGTTGTGTGCCGGTTGCGAAAATCGCTGTACGGTCTCAAACAAGCACCTAGGTGTTGGAATCGGAACTTTCTTTCGAAATTTGATTTCAAGCCGAGTGAAGCTGATAAATGTATTTTCAGTGGCAGTATTAAGGAAGAGACTGTATTTTTAGCGCTATTTGTAGATGATGGCTTAGTAGCCTTGAAATCTCTGGAAATTCTTGAATATGTGCTGAAAGAGCTTGAGAATACTTTTGACATTACACTTGGTGATGCAAGTATCTTTGTAGGTCTACAAATTCAACGAGATCGAGAGAATAAATCAGTATTCATTCACCAACGAGCGTATGTCGAAAGAATTCTCGAGAAATTTAATATGAGAGATTTGAAAAGTGTAAGTGTACCTGCGGATCCATCAGCGGGGTTGAGTCCGACTGAGTCGGAAGACACGAAACTTAGAAATATACCATTCCGTGAGGCTGTTGGATCACTTATGTTTTTAACTATTGTGTCTCGCCCTGATATAGGGTTTGCTGTGAATACTGTTAGTCGTTTCTGTAGTAGTTATAATGCTACAATTTGGAGAGCTGTGAAGCGCATCTTTGCTTATTTAACTGGTACGGTGGGTCTTGGTATTGAATCGGATCTTATCGAAGTCAGATCTTATTGGTTATTCGGATGCGGATTTTGCTAGCGATGTCGAAACCAGGAGGTCCACTACAGTCTACACTTTTAGTTTGGCGAATCGATTAGTAACCAGGTCATCTAGGCGTCAAAAGCCCGTCACGCTCAGTACCACTGAGTCCGAATATGTTGCCGTGTCAAAGTTCGTTGAAGACTGAGCTCAATATTAAGAGCGGACGGAATTGATGAACGTACCGTGCAAAGCAAAGTATAATAAAGTATTTAGCAATAAGCAGAGCGATGGACACAACGGTTAAATACCAAAGAGCATAATATATTGTATTAATTACATTGTAAAAAAGCATATAAAATAAAACTTTTTATTAAATTTACATTGAATGGAACGATATAGTATTTTTGAAATACCCCTAGCAGATCCAGTGACCGGCCAAACGACCGAAAAAACGACCGGTCATTAAATGCTAAAAAAAAACCATTGAAATGAGCCGAACGACCAAGAAAACGACCATTGAAATTATTCTTGATTAGTTGTTTCTTGGTCACGAAAAATCGGAAAATGACTGTCGAAATGACCATTTCAATAATTTGTAACCGGTCATTTTTCCGCGAAGACCGGGAAATGACTATCGAAACGACCAACTAGATAATCAAACTTCAAATAGACATTCAATATGAATACCAATAAAGGTTTGAATAACCGAGTGGTCTAAGGCGCAGAGCAACAGTCAGAAGGTCCCGAGTCCCAGGTTCGAATCCTGGCTGTGATCATTTTCTTTTTTTCTTTTTTTTTCTTTTTTTTTTCTTTCGAAATTCGATGAAAAAACGTGAAGGAAAAGAGTCAGATGTTATTGGTTATTCGGATGCGGATTCTGCTAGCGATGTCGAAACCAGGAGGTCCACTACAGTCTACACTTTGAGTTTGGCGAATCGATTAGTAACCAGGTCATCTAGGCGTCAAAAGCACGTCACGCTCAGTACCACTGAGTCCGAATATGTTGCTGTGTCTGACGCTGCGAGGGAAGCAGTGTGGCTCCGAAGGTTGTTTAGTGATATAGGGTATAAACGCGAAAATCATGGAGACTAGAGTAAAGGAGGCCGAATGGTTATGGGAGAAGTACGAAATTTTGGGCCATGAAACCTCCGGGCAATAATGGTTCTAAAATTTGCCACGAGCGTCTCTTCGATCGTTAAACACCACAGTGAAGTGAACGCTTATTCGGTTGGCGATGCTGTGAAGGAAGCATAGAGAATAAGAGAAACATAAAGCGCGTTATCAACAACCTGTGTTTTGTGTTTTGTGTTTAATAGTGTTTTGACAGTTAATTTATTACAAGGACAGCAATCGAAAACTTGATTATTCTGAACGTGAATATGTACGCAGAAGAAAGTAAGTTTAATTTCACATTCATTAATACACCCATGAGAATTTCGCACCGCTTTGCTAAAGGTCTAGAAGGCTGTGTCTCTTGTACATAACCTCGATTTCCCTTTTCAGCTCACGCAGTTCAAACGATTTGTTTGTCATTTGGCCGCTATTTTTCGACCTGTTTTTGCAAAAAAATATGTTTTAGTATTTTGACTCGCCGTGCGGGAAGTGACACTGCCTCTTAAGAAGATTTCATGTCCATTTAGTTTGTTTTCTCTGAACCATTAGTATAGATATAACCCATACCATATTTATTCTTATTTGCCGCGTTATTACTATGTCACATTCTTTCTATTAATATATTTTTTTAACAGAATGGGAAGAGGCTGTGGAATTGGAGAGTGTTCCTCTGGAACGCTAAAAAATCGTCGTGAGCGCGAGGCTTTGGGTCACGGTATGTGGGGACTGCATAAGCCGCCTCATAGCCGAGGACACTTCCGAACGCGATAAAGTGACGGATCTCATGTCTCGTTATGGTGGACTACTGTACCCTAGCGAAGAGTTATTCAAACTTTTGAAAACTTTGGAGACCGTTGTTTTGGAAGTAGTTGGCACGCTCACCGTAAAAGAAAACACGCTGCATCAAATTGTAGAACGCGTAAGCGAAATGAAGAACATGACGCTCGTTGGATGCTTAGAGCACGAGACGCAAGTGACAAAACAAGTCGTTACATTTTATTTAATAATGAGAGCCAACTTCCTCGCACGTTCGGCGAATGCGCATTTCAACGCTCGGAAAGTAAAGAGCAAAATGCACCGCAAAAATGCGAAATTGTAACGGTGTGTCCTAAACTTCATTTTAATTTACATTGATCAGGTATATCGGATAATATATCTATATCCATATTACAGGTTTAACAATACTCAAACTTATGAGAAGTTTCGGAGAATGTGGTCCTCGACAGAGGGTGTGTCGCCGGTCCACCATCCACTCATCGAGTTACTTAGGAAGAATCTGCGATTATTTATATCTTACCAAACATTGCAATTAGTACGAAGTTGAATGCCTGTACAATTCGATACAGATTTTTAAAAGGTGCTCTGTAAATTGTAATAAATAAATAAATGTACTTATTTTTATAAAAATCGTGTTAAATTCGACCTAATCAATGCTTGATAAATTGTTTCTCCATTTCTGCCGCCTGTTGAAATAAAACAAATTGTTTTTGCTTCCTCATAGAGGAAACTTTGTTTTCGTAAAAAAAAAAATTTTTTTAGATTTTCATGTCAGTACACTCAGAATGGTACAAAACGTCGAGAAAAGTGGTTTAGAAAAAATGTCTGTATATATATATGTGTGTGTGTGTGTGTGTGTGTGTTACACGCTCGAAAAATGTAAACCTTTATAACTCGGGAAAGCCTCGAGCTATCAAGCTGATATCTACACCATAGGTAGAGCTGTGAATACACATCGTTCATACTAGTTTTTGTTAAAATCCCCCCGATCGTTGAATTTTTCCAAGAAAGTCTGTTAACGCGATAACTTTTTCAATTTTCGAGATATTCGGCTCAAAATCGGAATAAATGTACGCTTTTATACACCGGTGACCCCTATTGAATTTGGTTAATATCAGTTGAACCGTTAACATTTTATGAGGTTTTGATTTTTTGAATTTTTCGATTCTTTTCTCCGATGCGAATTTTGGTATTAAATATCCAGCTGGGAGTTAAATGAGTACTAGATTCATGATTAACAGAAAGAATACGTCTAATATTGCCCAAAAATGATGAACGATACCATATTTTCATAGCGATTCTGTACAGTCAATATTGCGAAAAGTATCGATTTATGTCGTATAAAATAGCCAAAATCCTTGCTTCCCAATGAAATTTCGGATAACCCCGGGTTTCTATCGTGTTCTATAGAAAAAAGAACAAAGAAGATAGAATATATTCGCGGGAGTTTCCGGACCATTCGTTCTTGTCATTAGTCTAATCGTTTAATTATTCCTTTATTTAAAAACAAGGATGCAGAGTAGAACTTTGCACATTGCTTCACACTTTGCTTTTTACAAAGCTTCCTCTATGAGGAAGCCAAAATCAATTATCATACTTGCTCTTAGAGGTTGCTTTGTAAAAAGGGAAATATAATGAGGAAGCAGTGTGCAAGGTTCTACTTCGCATTCTTGTTTCATCTTTGAACAAAAATATTCTATTCACAAACATTAACGGAAACTTTTGAATAACTTTACGAAACATTTTCAATCGTATTCCAGTTTTATGTTTCTGGTATTAAAAAAAATTATTGACCCTTTCAGGAAAATTCCCCAGAACACAAATAGATAAAATTACGATCTATTGAAATAATAATAGTGTATTAAAAAAAGCAATAACGCAGTGTATAATTACAATTGAACTTCAACTAAGTTAGTTTAGTACACAGTGTTTCAAAGATTATCTTTTTACTTTTTCTTTTAACTATAAATTGACTAATTTTTTCTGCAAAACTTACAAAACAATTTTTTGTGCTTTTGTGGACGTAAACTTTCGGTTGAAAGTAAAAAATGCATTTTCAAATAATCACTGTCTCGTTCTATTCTCAGTCTGTCTCACTCTCGGTGTTTAACGTCCGCCGCGCCTCTACCGGCTCCAGCTGGTATTCGGATTTATCCGGAGGTTTCATGAACCACTTTCCTAACACTACGTTCGGCCTCCTTTACTCTAGTCTCCATGGCGAAAATGCTACAAACATTTTCTGTGATAACCAAAGTGCCTTGAGGTTAGTTAAGAACCCAGAGTTTCATAAGCGAACAAAACATGTAGAAATCCGGTACCACTACGCTCGCGAGAAATTTGAGTCGCAAGAAATTTTAATCGAATATGTACCTACGGAACTGCAAAGGGCAGAAATACTTACGAAAGCGTTACCCAAGGAGCGTTTTGTAGCTCTTCGTGTGAGCTTAGGTTTAAAATGTATGAAGTGCTCAAACGAGAGAAGTGTTAAGGAATAAGAGTTATCGCACTTCTCTCACTGTGCTCATAACGTCGTTGTGCGCGCGCAGCTAAACTGCTCTGTAGTAAGGTTCTCGAAGAATATTATAGAACACGCTCTCCCCTCTCTATGGGGGAAGCTACCTCTTGGCGCGACCGGTGAGCGTCAGTCTACGCCAGTGTATCTAGGGCGAGCACCTCTGTATCATCAATAAAGTCTAATATTCATTGTCGTATTCTAAAACAGTGCGTCACGTTTCTTTATTCCTTCCTCGTAAAACAGAAACAACAGTCAAATTTGCAACATAATCGAGTTGCTGGAGGGGGGGTATTGTGGAGCGCTCTGAACGTCGGCCGCGTTCATATAAACAACAACGGAAACGCGCCTTTCTGCGACTTCCACGGTCTGAGCCAATCAGTTGGCTCGCCGCCAAAAAGACAACTTGCGCCACAGGCGAGGCTTAGCGTAGAACGTCCATTACTGTTCTCGATGTTCGACGACGCACGTACTTACGTTAATAGTTAATTTTGTTAAAAGAGTAATAAGTATCATGTTAACTACGTAGTATGGGGGGGGGGTCTATCGAAATTAAACCACACGTACACAGTTTCGATTAATTTTGTACAAATTTATTTACTTGGCCGAGTAATTGTGCCTGCACAAATAAACCTGGGGTGAGAAATACAAAACGTAAATTTGCCGTTGGCGGCCGAGTAAAGTAAAAGTACTTAAGTTGCTCATTTCCGTACTCTCGAGCTTACCAAAAAAAAAATACTAATGCGGCCAGACCGACAGCAGTGGACGCGCGGTCGGTGTGTGGCTGCGGCGGTCCCCAGAGTTAAGCAGCATTATTTGCGGTCATAACTTGGATGGGTGACCGCTTAGCCTTGCACTGGTTTGCGCGCCAACTGCTGAGCGGGAGGCAGTTTTTCTCAGGTTCTAATGTATTCTCATACAATAGAAACTCAGTAAAAATAAAGCCGACTGTATCGGCCAGGTTTTCCGCAGTTTCCCTGTGCCCTCGTGCAAATGCGATACAGTAGTGCATTAGGATGAGTGGCTGCGGACAACACTCTAGAGGGGTCTCTATGAAGGAACGGGGAAAAGGGGAGAGGGGAAACGTAAAAGCCTGAAGAAGGCATACATACGGAAGAAACCAATAATAAATACTAATGCGGCCAGATAGTTTAAATCAAATGATAATTTTGGCCCTCAATCGTAACTCGAAAAACTCTTAGAACATAATATTCGCGACAACGTGATTTTAGCCGCGGAAGCTCGCGTCGCGCGACTTATAGCGTCCAATTTCGTACGTTTGCGTTCCGTTATCGTGCGTTCGCGTTCCGTTATCATGCGTTCGCGTTCCGTTCTCGTACCGAGTTGTTGTCGCGTTGCGTGCCTTGAGCGAACTGCCAAATTCCGTGGTTTTCGGAGGCTTCCGCGTCTTAATAATAATTGTAACGTTCTCTCGCGATCATGAGTCATGATGAGAAGCTGTACATGATGTATTGTGACGGCCAGAACAAAGTCTTCCTGAGTTTTCTGTATCCCATATTGAATATGGTTCAGAAAACCAATAAGCATTTTGAATCGATGTCGGTGGATCCGACCAAACTGCTGTCAGACTTGAAACTATTGTATTCGAGTATCGCGAACAAAATAATACTGCCAACGGCGAGGATTGATATTTATTCGGTGGATATCGACAAATACTTAGACCCAAATCCAACGCTAGGTTATGCCTTCGAAACTGCTTGCACCGAAGCTAACATAGGCGGAGAACAAAAATCTGAGCTAAAATCGAGGTGCGTAGCTTTCCTTGTAGTTTTGGCAAAAGAGATACAGAATCATCTTCCCGATAATATAAGGGTGTTAGAAAAAATGAGCACTATGGTCGTCGACCAATGCTTGAAACCACAAAAGGCTCCGATTACGGAATTAGCTAAAATGTACTTTCCCAGCGATATCTTGGCAATATCACAAATGGAAATTCAGTGGGCTGATTTACACTCTCTCAAGTGGCAAGAGACGACGAACACCAAGAAATTCTGGGACGAAGTGTACCACTATCGAGATGCGAGCGGAGAGAATCCTTTTTCTAACTTAGTAGATGTTGCTTTTCGCGTTCTGTGCCTGCCACATTCAAACGCCGATATCGAGCGTGTATTCAGTCAAATGAACTTGATAAAAACTAAACTGCGCAACAGAATGAAACTGCCTTTGCTAGTCAATCTTCTGCATGTACGATTCGCACTCCGGCGCCTCGGAAAGTGTTGTCACGACTACGTGTTACCAGATTCCGTCTTGAAAAATCTATGTAACAATCAAACGTATGTACCAAGAGTTAACTACGCTCAAGGAGAAGTAGATGATGATAATCTCGAGGCCCTGCTTGAATGATACGTTCAGCGTGACACTTTTAACCTTATTTAATTATTTAATCGTAAGAAAACCGACAAGGGCTAAGGCCCTACGCGGTATAAGGTTGACAAAGTTCGTTGAAGACTGAGCTCAACATTAAGAGCGGACGGAATTGACGAACGTACCGTGCAAAGCAAAGTATAATAAAGTATTTAGCAGTAAGCATAGCGATGGGCACAACGGCTAAATACCAAAGAGCATAATATATTGTATTAATTACATTGTAAAAAAGCATACAAAATAAAACATTTTATTAAATTTACATTGAATGGAACGATATGGTATTTTTGAAATACCCCTAGCAGATCCAGTGACCGGCCAAACGACCGAAAAAACGACCGGTCATTAAATGCTCAAAAAAAAAAACCATTGAAATGAGCCGAACGACCAAGAAAACGACCATTGAAATTATTCTTGATTAGTTGTTTCTTGGTCACGAAAAATCGGAAAATGACTGTCGAAATGACCATTTCAATAATTTGTAACCGATCATTTTTCCGCGAAGACCGGGTAATGACTATCGAAACGACCAACTAGATAATCAAACTTCACATAGACATTCAATATGAATACCAATAAAGGTTTGAATAGCCGAGTGGTCTAAGGCGCAGAGCAACAGTCAGAAGGTCCCGAGTTCCGGGTTCGAATCCTGGCTGTGATCATTTTCTTTTTTTCTTTTTTTTTCTTTCGAAATTCGATGAAAAAAGGGGTCTTTTCGACGGTAATTTTCCGATTTTTCGTGACCAAGTAACGACTAATCAAGAACAATTTCAATGGTCGTTTTCTTGGTCATTTGGCTCTTTTCAATGGTTTTTTTTGCATTTAATGACCGGTTGTTTCTTCGGTCATTTTCGACGTCGCAGGGATTGCTAGGGACATATTATAAATAGTTGAGTTTATTCAGCGATATTTTTGGAGATTAAAAAAAAACATCTAGCGACTTTTTTAGCGATTTTTAGAAATATCTAGCGCATTTCAAATTTTCGACGTCAGCGCCTTTTAGACGCTTTCGCCTTTTCTTTCGAGTAGGGGTAGCGACTTTCAGTGTGACCGAGTTGGCAACATTGATCATGACCAATCGTCGATGGTCGTGTATGCCACGCGCGCGCTTGCGCGATTGGTCGTTCGCCACAGAATTATTAACACTCGACCATCTTGGTATTATATATGTTAAGGCAACATTAATTTCTTTTTTAACTTGGCGTCGAGTCGCTACCGCGACTCTTGATAAAATAGTATTAATCGTTAATTATTAAAGTCGTGATTTTATTCCGCTATGTAACGTTGTGTTACGTCCGGGCGGCAACTCTCCAGAGTTGCACGATAGGAAAACGTAACGGCGGTCTCTCTTTCGAGTCAAGGCTTAGGCCCTTTACGTCGGGGACGGAGACCTCGCCATTTATTACCGAAGATTATATGTAGAAATAGGATTTCTGGAGGCTCAAGATACTGAGTCTAAGATCTGGATGACCAGCATGCATAAATAATGTTCGAAGACCAGGTATTAAATACTCACAGTTTATTCACTTTGAACCGATGATGAATACAAGTTGTTACTGGTATATATATATTGAATTACTTAGCCACGCAGGGCTATCGCAGCGAAGAAGAGCTTTGCGCGCTCTGACGAAGTATATCGGCGTAACGTTCGAGTTGAAATAACTGACTTAACTAAAAAATCTCGCGCTTATATACTAATTCGGTAGCGGTGTCGGAATTTTGATAAAGGGAGCGAAGTCATAAATTTTTCTAAGGTGTCACTGGTAATGGGTAGTGTGATAATATTTGTCATACATATAGATGTTCTGGTCTAAACTGAGATGACAGTTAGGCGCGAGAGCACGTGCATCTAGCTACTAAAAAGGGGTAATTAACAATGTTTATGGTGCGCGTGGATAACGCGTGTGACAAGTTTATGATATTTTTAAGTGTTCTGGACTGGACACGGCCCTTCCGCAGGGGAACCGAGGCGATGGTCATGCGTGGGAACGCGTGCATCTAGTTTCCAAGAAAAGGGGAATATAAAGATGTTTATGGTGCGCGCGGGTGACGTGTATGTCAAGTGTGAAACTATTTATGATACACGGAGGAGACAGAGTGTCTCTAGGCTAGACGCGGGCCCTTCCACAGGGGGAACCTAGGCGTCGGTTGCTGGTGGCTTACGTGCACTCTGTCGCGTAGGGGACGCGTGCGGCTAGTTGCAGTGTTTGGCTGCATCTTATGAGAGTAGTGGGAAGCGCGCGTGTGTGTGTGTGTGTATGTGTGTAACTCGGAGTAGCTTCTTAGAGAAACAGGAAGGTTTCGCATGACGTAACAGTTGCGTTGTCTTGCGCACGCGGGTGCTTCTGCGCACATTCTGCGTTTCTTCGCTTTTCGTCCCTTTCTCTTCGTTCGATGCTTTTTCTTCGCTCGTTGCTGTTTCTTCGGTGGTTGATCTTTCTTCGTTTGTTGCTGTTTCTTCGGTCCTTGATTTTTCATCGTTCGTTGCTTTTTCTTCCCGATCTTCATCGTCATCCGAAGAGATGTGATTCTCATATGCGTCATCGTGGGAAAGGTCTCCAGATTTTCATTTGACTGGCGTGTGCGGTCGTGCGATAACGTTTACCTCCTCGTACGTCGCGTAATTCTACCAAGCGGTAAGTATCTGCGGGGAGTACTTCGATAACGCTCATAGGTCGATTCCGTGGCTAAAATTTTGAGCTTTCTCAGGTTGCGGGGGAGGTCGTCGTCATTGCTACGATATCACCGACATTAAACCTCGCATTTCCGATTCTGTGTCGGTCGAATCGAGCCTTGTATTTCGATTGTTCCAGTAGAACCTTCTCTCGTGCCTTGGTCTGAAGAGCGGCTGGCGGCGTATATCGTGATTCGCCCTCGTCGAGTAATTGGCGTAGCCGTCCTTCATCGTGAGACGGAACGTAGCCGTAAAGTAAATCAAATGGACTTTTGCCAGTCGTCTGGTTCGGAAGAGCGTTAAGGTCTCGTTGCATCATTCGTAGATGGGTATCCTAATCTCGCCCTTCACTTTCGCGCAGGCTGGACTGCATGGCTGGAAGAAGAGCCGTTTAATCTCTCAAGCATACCGTTTGCTTGGGCATGATGTGGTGAATTTAAAACGTGGCGAATTCCGCATTGTGTGCAAAAGTCGGAGAACTGCTTTGACGTAAAACATGTCCGTAATTAGTCGAATTGGTGCGCCAAACTGGAGAATGAAGTCGCTGAGTGTCCGAATGACTTCTCTCGTTTTCGTATCTCGCAATGCCTTGAGGTTGCAAAATCTTATTAAATTGTCCACGATAGCGAGGACGTACTTGTTTTTCCGAGCGCTCGTTACTAGAGGTCCGAGATGATCCATATGAATAATTGCGAAAGGGCGCTCTCCTGGAGGGATGGGGTGCAATTTTCCAACTTGTCGGCCCACCTTCGGTTTGTTCAAGAGGCACTGGATGCAGGCCCCAACATGCTGCTTTACGTAGCGTCTCATTGCCGGAAAATAATACACTTCGCTGATCATCGATACGGTTCGATTCGGTCCTTGGTGACTACGTAGGTCGTGATAGCGTACAGCGATGTTTTTGCGCATTGCGTTCGGAGCTACGAGTAATAGCTTTCCCCCTCATTTCTTGTAGAGAATTGCGTTGATCAGTTCGAATTCGTGCACTTCTCCGATTTCGTATCGGGTCCGTTCGCGCACTGTTTTCTTTAAAATTTCACACTTGCGTTTAATTGTGGGATCCGCGTATTGATAGAGCAAAATTTCATCTTCTACGTTCATAATTGTGAAAACCGCGTTTGCCTCGTATTTGAGATCGTTCGGTGTGTCAGGAGCTTATACGGGAGCTCGACCTAATGCATCATGTACATGAGTGAGTTGGGTACCAGGTCGGTGAACAATCTCCGTATTAAACACGTCGAGAAAAGTGCGCCAGCGTATCGATTGTGGGTTGTTGTTCGATCTGAGATAGGTCAAAGCCTGACAATCGCTAATTATTTTGAAGGGAACGTTAATCAATAACGGTCGCAGACGTCCGACAGCCCATATTATGGCGAGAAGTTCTAACTTGCTCGAGTGATAATTCCTTTCATGTTCGTCAGTTCTACGACTAATCGCGTATACGAGGTGAAAAATCGTCGTCTGCTCGTTGAACTAACATTCCCGCCGACCCTTCGGCACTGGCATCGGTATGTATCTCGGTTTCGTGTCGGGGATTGTATGCCTTTAGTATTGGACTGCGCACAAGTGTGTCTCGAAGTTCCTCGAAAGCGGCCTGCTCACGAGCGGACCAAGTGACTGCTTGTCCTTTTTTTAACAAGACGTATAGCGGGCTCGCGCGTTCGGCGAACTTCGGGACGAATTTTCGAAAGAGTCCGGTTAAACCTAAGAAACGACGAACGCCATGAACATCCTTAGGAACTGCGAACTCAGAAATTGCGCGTAACTTAACCTCGCCTGGTTCAATACCTCGGTTTGAGATTTTGTGACCTAAATATGTGACCTTAGCTACCAAAAATTTACACTTTTCAAGTTTAATCGTTAAGTCTGCATTCTGTAGTTCGGAGAGCGTTTGGATTAGACGAGATTTCAAGTCTTCCCAGTCTCTACCGGGAATGAGGATATCGTCTAAATAGTATAGCACGTCCTGATTTCGTAAAGGACCATGTGCACGGTGCATGGTGTTAAGGAAATAGAATGGCGCGTTCATGAGACCAAACATAACGCTTGTAAACTGTCTCTGTTATAACCTGTCTCGTCGGGTGTAATGAATGCTGTTTTGTGCATAGCTTCTTCGGCCAACGGAACCTGGAGGTATCCATACGCCAAGTCTAGAACGATAAACATTTATGCGTCGCTAATCAATGTCAGATGCTCGTCGATATCCGGTAACGGGGAATGAATGCGTTCTGTTTGCAGGTTAAGCTTGTGGAAATCGACAACTAATCTTGACTCGCCATTGTTTTTCTTGACCGAAAATACTGGACTCGCATAGGGCGCATTCGCCGCGCGTACCGCGTGGATGCGTTTGTATTCGCTAACTATTCGGCCTATTTCGACGCGTTCGGCTTCGCTGACTTTATACGCTTTACTATAAACCGGGCGGCTACCGTATCTCCCGTGAATGTCCATAAATACAGCGTCAGAGCGGCCTAACTGGTCGATCGACAGGGCGATCGCATCTCTCGCATTATTTAGTACACATAAGATTTCGTTCACTATTTCGTCGGGACAATCTTCGCCCACTGTAATGTCATCTCGTGTCACTTCACGGTGGAACACTCGCGAACTCGTACTGGGTACGTGAAGGATTTCACCTTCGAGGATGTTGGCGTCTCTCTTGATGTTCTGCTTGATGTCCGTAGTGTTGATAACTGGTAGCTCGTACTGCCGATCTTCGGTATGCACCTGCAACAGGTGAATGGAATTCGGTGGTATCTCGGTGGTTCCACTCGCTCGAAACTGTGCCGATGATCCGGAGGCCTCGATGATTGAAGCAAAAGAATCTCTCTCCTTGCGATGGAAACTAAAGATGCCGTCTTCCTGGCGATGTCCGACTCCGGGAGCGGCCGTAAAAGTGCGACCGATTAGTAGATCCGCGAGTTGGACGTTATCTGGGACGACATGGACGATAACATTCTCAACTGTTACGTCATCAATCGTAATATTGACCGTGATTGTTCCGAAGGAAGTCACCCGTGGTCCCTCGTCACCAACACCCTTCAGCTCAGCACCGAAACTCTTGCATGTCGGAGTAAAAGGTAATCCGCTGAGTAGGACTTGAGTGGCCTTAATTGTACAGTCAGAACTTCCAGTATCAATGAGTCCTCGAAACGAGTGGCCGTTCATACCGATATCTTTCAAGTAGATTTCAGCGCAGCATGGGTGTTGACATGATAGCTGGTGTACGGTTGGTGGTTCTGGAGTAGAAGAATTCTTAGGGCAATAACCATCCATCCATTCCATTCCATCTGGTGGAGTAGCTTTCGGTGGTGATAAAGATTCTTTGAAAGGCGACGCGAAATTCTGACCAGGGCCTCAGCTCGTGGTGATGTACACGGAACCAATCCTTGGCTCCTCCTTTCAGCTGCAGTTGCGCCGTCTGAAGTGCGATTGTGTCCGACCAATTGCTTAGATGCTTCATACCAGTGAGTGATTCTAACCACTCACGCGCAACACTACCACTGACTTCACCATTAAACTCGCCGATTTGATTGGAAAGATCAGGCATTACGCTGTAGCTGGATGCCGTTCCAGAAGGGGTGCCGTGATTCGCAGGAGAAATACGGTCGAACAGTCGTTCGAAAAGCGCATCGCGGCGACGTCCATCTTCGATTAGCATGCGCACGAGATCCGCTTGATCCGATGTCTGTCCAGTCGGGGGAGGTGGTGGTTGCCGATTATTCGCGCCGGAATTATTGAATTATTGAATAGCGGCGGTGGTCGTGAGTAATGCATATTTGCCTGGTTAGCTTGATTCGCGGATGGCGTCTGATAATCAGCATGCTGTCCAGGGATTGGTTGAAATCCTTGGAAGGCCGGCTGAGACGCGTGCGCATTCGTGTCCAAGAGCACTTGGTTCGGTAGTGACGAATTACCGCCGTTACCCGATTGCGCGAACTGCGCGTCATGCACTTGTTCTCGCGGCTCATGATTCGACGCGTCCACTGAATTTAAACGCGAACCGTTAACGCGTGGCGTACCGCGCTGAGGATCACCCGAAGCGTCAGCTTGATTAATCGATTCGAAGTTCGACACTCGTCGAGTACGGTTGTGTGCCTTTCCTAATCAGCTCTGCTCTTCACTCTCTAGACAGAAAATATATTTATGCTAAAAGTCTAAAAGCCTTTATAAAAATTATTTAAATCTATAACTATTATAATAATAAATAACTGCTCTCTAAAATATTAATATAAAATAAATAAAAAATTAATATCTCTCTATATTATAAAAAGATCTCGCCGCCGCCGCCGCCGCCGTGTAGGATAGTCCCTCATGGGCCGCCGAACCTGGATTATTCTAAGTCCCTCAAGGGCCCCCAAGCCCGAATTATTCTAAGTCCCTCAAGGGCCCCCGAGCCTGGATTATTCTAAGTCCCTCATGGGCCCCCAAGCCTGGATTATTCTAAGTCCCCATGGACACCCCTGATTACCCAGAATCCCCTGATTATAATATATATATCTATATTATAAAAAGATCTCGCCGCCGCCGCCGTGTCAAGAATCGAAGGACTTAAAAAAATTCAGGGGGTGCCCCCCCAAGCCCGTATTTTTCTAAGTCCTTTTCCAAAAACATAGGTCCCCCAAGGGTGGGGGGCACCCTTGCCGGGGGCACTTCTTGTGGTGGAGATTGCGAGCGCGCGAAGCGCGCGAGCCACAATAAAATCCTAGTAATAATAATATATTTCTGAAATAAACCTTAACATTAAATAAAATACTTAAATAAATTATAAGGAGAACAGTGGCCTAGTGGATGAGGGCTCGGGTTCGCACGCCGCGGGCCCGGGTTCGATTCCCGGCCGTCACCGCTGGAAGTTTTTCAAAGTGTTTTTTCTGTGATCCTGGTGGATGGGTTCCCACCTTTAATAAATATGTGTCCAAAACACATCAGTGATGTTCATGTTCAGCTCGGAGTGACTCCCGCGGATTCTTATCTGGCTGAAGGTGTCCGGGCCGAGCAAGAACATCGCTGATTGGAGGTGTCGCTCTAAGCGCCACCGGTGACCGTGCTTGAGTTTACTCGCATTGTCATCGGGGGACTTAGAGAGGCGCTGGCTGTATCGGCTCAGGTTTTCCGCAGTTTCCCTGAGCCCTTGGCTGCCCCCTGCTGCTGTGGCTCAGCAGTGAGCGTCTTAACGAAGTCAGCCGCTAGAGGCGCTAGTAATATACCGCGCGGCCGCGATTAGTCGAGGCAATGCTTTTTTTTATAAATATCATTTTTCATATCATTTTTTTTTTAATAAGGTAATGGCGGTTTTTGGAAATTGTGCGGTTACTGAAAAAAAACATGTCATGTTACTGTAATAGAAAATATATTATTATTGTACACAGCCCAAAAACGTTTCGTAGCATACATCATGTTTTATAAAACTTCGTTATTTTTTTCTTTTCTTGATTACTTTTTTTTTGCTCACAGTTGACGTGCGCAGTACTGCTGCATTCGCAGTATAACATAATATTGTGCAAGTTGTAATACAATTTCGGCAGCGTGATTTCGGCACGGGAATGATAGGTTTTCGTAAGCCAATACGTCTTCCAAAATTGAGTCAAGAGGATAAGTCGATTTACAATGAATCGCAAATCGTGTTTCCAAGAAAATAACAAACCGATACAAATTCGTGTTCGGATGAATCATTGGACCGGGCACCAGACAATTTGTGAGGGCTGATTCTGGGACAAGCACTTGATTTTTAGAATTTAACAACACCTCTTTGCATCCCAAACATTTCACGTTATTGATGATTTGTTTCGTCAAGTGTGCGATCATATAATACATGATACAGTCGAATACTTAGGGCTGGCGAGGCTTCCAGTAATCATGTTCGATTATCGATTCCAAATCCCACGTATCGTATTTGACGGCGTTCGAGAGCCTCTCCTTAATAGAATGTGTCAGATCAGACTTGTTCGGATTTTGATAAATAGTTTGGAGTTGAGAAAGTGTAACAAGGGGTTGGTGGTGGTGTTCATTCACTGAAATGGACCAATTCCCCGTCGCCGGGGGTTTGAGGACGCTAAACGTCGATAGAATTTTGATGATCGTTACTACCTCCAGCATGACGGATTGTTCCGAAATATTTCTGAATTGGTACACAGTAGAAAGAAGCAAGAAAACGTAAATCATATAGAAACAACGATGGAATGATTTAACAACAAAAAAATAGTAAACAGAGTAAAAAATATAAAATAGTAAAAAGTGAAAAGAAAATAGTAAAAAGTGTAAATAGTAAACAAGTTCATAATAATTTATTGACCATGATCTGATGTACAATAATCTGTAATAGTATATCACGATACGAGTGCGATGAAACTTTTTCTATAAAAAAAAAAAAAAATTTCTCGCACGAGTTTCGTAAACAGTTTTATATTACGAGTGCGAGAAGAAGACACTTCTCGCACTGAACTGAGTCATCTCTAAAATGGGAGGAGCATGCAAAAGCAAGTATCGAATAACGAGTAACGAATAATGTAACGCATGTTGTTGCCAATCAAAGCAGAGTGGCGCAGAAATCTATTCAAAAAGCAGATCGAGAGAAGCAGAAGAAGCAGCAGAATTGTATATATAAGTTCTCAAAGGCAATGGAAACGTTAGTATAATGCGATGATTTGTTAATAAGATACGTGTTACCTACATACATTGTGCCTGTCGCATGTAAAGTTCACTAAAAGCGGTCTAACTTCGAGAAGATCCTGGTTTATTCGACCAGTCAAAACATACGTGAAATTGAAATTCTTAACGAGGTACTCTACAATGTCGAGAGTTGACTTTAGAGTAACTCTTAAGCCTTCCGAAGTCTGCAGAGTCAAAAACAGTTCTTTCGACAGCAAACTTTTTTCTACATTTTTTCTACCGCCCACACGTCTAACTTCTGAAGATAATCTTCGAGAATCTGTAAGATGATTACGAATATTAAATACTTACGGTTTAAATTATAATTTGGAAATATCAAATATTTACAGATAGCATACTTGGAAATCGATGTTGCCGGGTACCACTCCCTTACTTGAGTTCTTACGGTTTAGCGCGTCAAACATCTGATTTATCCATTGACAGAAAGACCCCGTCCCCTCGCAATCTGTTAACTCCGGAACGTCTTTGAAGAATCGGAGGCCACCCGCGACAGCATTGCTAAAAACCTTCAGGCCTGTGACAGTTATTAACTTTTTCACTCCACCCGATAAATAACTATACGTCGTTATAACTGTAATGAAACAAAATTATTATTGTACCTGCACTGCAAGTCGAACCCTCATTTTCAAGGCATTGCTAGGTTCTAAGTGATTCTTAGTCAACTTAGGACACATTAAGATTTGACCGGGACCAACAAACTCTTTATCCTTGTCGTGTAGAGTTACGATATGTTCCCATTTGATTTGCGGTAGCGACGGATCCATCTACATTACAAACGAAATTTTCACCGTGGTAAAGCATAAATGTTAAGCGTATAAAATTCATATTAACATTTTAATAACATTTAAATAATACTAAGGGGGCTCCGCCCCCCTGCGCGCTTCGCGCGCCAACCCTCCTTAATCATAAGTACAATATGTAGACGAACAAATTTAAATGTATTATAAAAAAAAATTTCGACTTTAATGTTATTTTTTAATGATTTACGCACTTTTAATTTAAAAATCGAGAATATTTTTTTTAAAAGATTTTGCACTTTAACAATAATTATTGATGAATCCGGTCTTATCGGTCAGAAGTTCGTTATGGAATGATTGGGTCCAGTATTCTTCTGTCCGGGACCAGCAGGGGAATCGGAGTTCCAGGGAGTTTTGTTCGGTTCTACTGTGGTCGATGGTCTATTGTGGTCTTCGAGATGTTGGGGCGGTTACTTTACACGATACTGGATTGCATTCGTTCATTATCAAGGCGGTGGTACCTATACCATCAAAGTTATTAGCTCTCGGTTGGTAGCAGTATACAAGGTTCTGAATAAATTTACCAAGTTTTCTTCTTTCCAGCCTCGTATTAGACTGGTACTAGTAACATCATTTTCGCAATAGTGACACTTGATTCGTCGTTGGGAAGTAAATTCCTCGGCGGATGAATTAAAGGATGTGACCCAGATAGAATCGATATAATATTAATTAAGATAAAAACGATACAATACTGTAACGTTCACACTTTTTGCGCCCCGCCACATCTGTCGGATACGCCGTTTGTGTGAAACGTCGTGAGTTCTTGGGACAGGTGGATCAGAAGAAGATTATTATAAAAATAGAAAATTCTTACTTTATTCAATAAACCAAAATTATTTGCAAAATACAACCGTCTTATCTTTTATTTTATTCTTATTTGTCCCGCTGGACGTGACCAAAGGAAGATTTTAATGCTAAGAGCTCATTGAAGATCTGCTGGTTTTGTTTATTACAATAGTTCAATATCAAATATGGTATGGACCAAATGGTTTGTTAACCAGTATTTTTAAAGGAAAAGGTAACCCAGACAGGAGCGGTCGCTAGCGTCTCCACTAGCAGTTGCCCGATGCTGGCGTTCGGAAAAGGAAAATGATTCTATTTTTAATAAGGAGAAAACTAATTTATGGTGAGGTATTGGTGACCAGACAGGAGCGGTCGCTAGCGTCTCCACTAGCAGTTGCTCGATGCTGGAGTAAGGAAATCTTTAGGAATTTCAGCAGAGTTTCGTAGTCAGAGACTAATAGAAACCTATTTTAAGGCAGCAGACCATCAGAGCTTTCGCTAGGGCTGTGTGCTCCGTAAGGGAGCCGACGAATGGTGATTTTGGCTGCTCCGCAGCCCCTTTTATACCCGAAATCCGGGCTGATGCAATCTTGGTCGCTGGTGGGGTCATCTCTCCCCACTCTTGTTGTCGTGTAGCGCCGGTGCTGGACGGCATCTCCCTGGACTCCCTCCTAAGACGGCCGGTAATGTCGGTCGCTTTATTTGTCCATTTGGTTCCTGGTAGATGTCGGCGTCGTCGCGGCGGTAGATTTAAAGTTCCTGGAGGCCGCGTGTGGCGGTTTCATGTTGCACTTCTCTTTTATGGTGGTCGTGGCACTTTGATATCGTCTCAATACATATTACGATAAAATATGGAGAGGAATTTAAGGCATGTTTTCACATACATATTTGAATTTTTCTTTGTGTACATATTAAGTATTGTTACGACCGAGCGAATGAATAAAGCGGATATTTGTTTGTGGGGCGGATATTATTAATTACAAATAGTTCTATTTATCTTTAACGCTTTTATTCGCACGTTTGCTCGCAGTCAAAGTCCTGTGAAGACTTTCTTCTGTCACGTTTACTGTGAAGTTTATCAAGTATTCGTTTGTCGATTGTCATACCGTGTGTTCCTATAAGACCTAATCTCTATATTCATAACAGTATATATTTCTCTCCATACGATATTGTCAATTTCGTTTGTATCGTCAAGTTCGTTTTGTATTTTAATACCATCTGGAGAGGTACATCTTGATAATAACGGTTTGTTAATAAATAATCCTATGTTATTAAAAGTTTGTCCTTGCGATTTATTAATAGTCATTGCAAAAGATAGTGTTATTGGAAATTGACGGCGATGTAAGATGAATGGAAGTTTATCATGTCCACTGGTTTGCTGCTTTATTCTTGGAATATATACGATATCTTCTGTGTGCTCACCTGTTATAATTTCGGCTTCAATGTTATTTTTGAATAACTTACGAATTTTTAATCGAGTTCCGTTACATAATCCGTTCTTTATACTTAGATTTCTTAGTAACAACACAATTAATTTCAGTTTTTAGTGGTAACTTGTAACTTGGAAAACTGGATAGTATAATGGAATTGAAATATTCAATAGGGTACTGTAACTGAATGTCGTTATCAGTCTGGTCTACTCCTTTATGTGTTGCTGTATCGATACTGTAATATACGTGTTGTGAACTTTCAATTTTGTTCAGTATTTTTTCATTTAAGCGATTAACATCGTCATTATGACACGCTAAAATTGCTTTATGTGATAAATTTTCCTCTAAACCAATCGTTGTCACGTAAATATCTATACTATAACCGGCTTCTCTTTGTATTAGGAGGGGGAAGGGGTTAGTGAAAAAAAATGTAGAATAAACAAGAAATTAATTATAAGAAAAATAACGAAGGTCTATTTAATAACAAAAAAATCTCAATAACGAACAACAGGAAAAAAAAACTCGATATAATACTCTAAATTAACTTAATATAATCGCTTGAATTGAATAAATATCGGGGCAAGGGGGGGGGAGGGAAGATGGCAGTAATTAAATTTACGGGGAAAAAATAAATAAATCCGGTAATTAAATTTAAGAAAAAAAATGGCAGTAATGAAATTAAAGGGAAAATCGGCAATAATTACTTTTACGGGGAAAATGGCGGTAATTAAATTCACAGGGAAGAAAAATGGCAGTTATTAAATTGATGGCGGGGGGGGGAAGAAACGGCAATAATTGAACTGTAAGGGATAAAAAATGGGCGCCAGCTACGTATCGTGTAGCTACGTTCGTTTTACCGGTCACACGACGCGGTAAACTCCTAAGCCAATCGCGAGAAAACAACAGTAAAATAATAACACTCGAGACGGCTAGCTAAATGGCGGGTAACGGAAAATTGCGGGAGATCTCAATGCTCGGCGGGTAGAGGGGAGACCAGAGGGGTCAGGGGGTGGATTCCCGAACTCAACGGCTTCTTATAGATTACCTCGGCAGGTTACGGGTCGCAAAACACTACAAAAATGGTCGAAAAGGGGTTGGATAGATTATGGGGGTGATTTCAGGGGTCGCAGGGCACTATTTATTCACTAAAAAACCACCAACTCACTGGCTCATGCAACAGGTGTCTATGGCACCTGTCGAGATGACACACGCGGCGGCGGAGACGATACGGCACTTAAACACTAATATCACGCAAAGTAGGGGTTGTCGCGGTGGTCAGGGGTAAGAAAAAAATCACAGTACTCGAGTACTTACTTTTGTGAGGCTCAAAACTACTCCTTTCACTCAGAAAACACTCGAAAACTCTCGAAAACTCGGATTTATATTGATATCCCAAAAATGGCGTCGCTCTGTAGTAGCAGCTCAGCTGAAGTGGCGGGCCGGCCGGCGTCTTCTTCCTCGATGCTCGGAGTCGTCGCTGATTGGCCGCGGCTCCCACGAACAAGATGGCGCGGCGAATGGGAGACCGCGCGCCTGGGGATTGGTCCACGGGTCGAGCGCAGCAGGCGGCAAAATTCAAGTGTCGAATTCTTCGGGCGGTGATTGGCGGCGAGGCAGTGTGGAGAGCAGGGACGCGCCAGTCTTGCGCGTCCCCTTTGCCTACGCTCTAACCGAGGACCTCAGCCCCGGCAGCGACGGCCCTGCAGCTCCGGTGTCTTCTCCCGGCCGGCGCCACATTCGAACTCTACACACGCACATTCATACACACAATCACCCATCCATTCGGGGCAGGGGAAAACCTAAATACATCGCACGCAAAACTCGAGAAAAAAACAAAAGAACAAAAATTATAACAACGCAACTTAATATAAAAATACCAATAATAATAAAAGAAAAGAAACAAATAATCACCATACGCCGCGGGAGTGGTGGCCTCCAGCTGACCTGGCGCACACAGAGCATGCGCCGTGTTACAATACATACATCGTCTGATTTCCAATTTTCTGGAATATTTACGTAATAATATTTTAAGTAACCACTCGGAATGTGCTTGGTAAGATGTACGCATATTTTTTTTAGATATAATGTTTCGAAAAAATTCCATAAGTATGAGTACTTAATAGTTTGTTCGATTATTGTAAATTTATTTCCATACTTGATAACCGGTAGTACTTGTCGGAAATCGTCACCGAGTACAATAATTTTGTTTCCAAAAGGCTTTTCAGACCGGCATAAGTCTTTTAACGTTTCATCTACCATTTCTAGAGCTTTTTTGGGGATCATAGAAGTTTCATCCCAAATTATAACGTCGACATTCATTAGCTTATGCTGGTCATTCTTTTCTTTAATAAAACATGTTTTATATGCTTCGTTAAAATGTAACGGAAATTTAAAAGCGCGACGCGATGTACTACCCTTTGGCAATAAAACGAACCGATTCCGGTCCATGCAACGGATAAAATATTTTTATTTTGACCTAAAAGCGTATTAATTAGCGATTTATACAAAAATGTTTTACCAGTCCCTCCAGGTCCATCTATAAAATAACATTTATTTTCTCGACAGATTATTGACCTCATTATTGTTTCAAAAATATTCAGCTGATCGGAATTCAATTTATTTTTCATTTCTTCACCTATCATTTCATAATTTAATCGTTCGGTTTCAATTTCTTCGGTGTCAGTAAATATTGCTCAGTAAATAATGCTCACATGAAAAATTTTCTGTTTGTAAAATTGTCTCGATCTCGCGCAGAGTCCTGTATTCGTTATTATCGGCATATCCTTCGCAAAAGTAGAGCTTAAACTTTTTCCACAATTGAGCTCCATTTGGATTTGAATCGCCGATTTAAAAAAATGCAAAAAACTGGCGTAACTGTTTCGGCATCATAATAATGCAGGCTTCTTCGAATACTTTGAAAATTTTTTCCTCAGTATCAATTAATCCCATTGCAAGCGCCGTTTCTCGAAATGATTCGTAATTAACGTTTTCAAATATTTTCAAATCGTTATAAGATGTTGCTCCGGGTATGCGATTTAATAACAATTTCAAATGAAAACGTTCCACATCTATGGGGCTTACGGAGCAAACACGGCCAACTGCCGGCGAATATTGTTGTCTTTTAATCCACTCTTTTTTACTTGTATTAAATGTATAATGAAGTGGTATATTACGATATAATGTATTACGTGCGCTTGGATCTTTCTTGTTTAAGTCAAACCACGCAGTTAATGTCGTTTTACTTCGTCTCTCATCTTCTACGACGTCTCTTTCCACGCCCTCAATAAATGTAATATTTTGCTGAAATTTTACATGAACTGCTAAACGTATAACAGCATGAGAGAGAGCTGAAAGTGGCAGTTCCTGTACTCTCCACGCTGCTTCCATTGGACCGACATAACGGGAAATTTCGTTGTCCAAAAACGTCGAAATTTCGTCAATAACTTCCTCCTCTTTTCTACACTGTTTTATTCCTACCAGAGCCCTATCGTGTCCTTCGTGCATATATTTGTTTATGTATTTAATAGACATAACCAAGTTACAACTTTCTACGTTAATATGACATCTATATCTTTTAAGTAGATATGGATTGTACGGTACAACCCAGCGATTATCTACCTGCCTCAAACTACCATCGACTTTAGCATTATAATATGTTTTTTCTTGACGGTTATCAGTTCTTTTATAGATGGGATATCCATCTTTATTGAATGAAGTTGCATTAGCAGAACTTTTTGGAATTTTTTTTAAGCATATTTCATTAGCATTGCCAGTTTTTAGATATGGGCTTGTGTTCTTATGCGGCCCGTGCAACATATGCTTGATCACCAGATAACGCAATTGATCATCTTCACCTTTTCTTGGAATTTCAGCTCGAATATATCTATCTACATCGTCGGGAGTTTTTAATTTTGATTCTGGATGTACCATTAACAGTAAATGCATATGTGGTAATCCGCGTTTCTGAAATTCGATCGTGTAAATGTGGGCCAATACTGGACCGAATACTTGGCCACTCAAAATATCGTTTAAGAAAGATCTAATTTTTATGTAAAAAAGGCGACATACAATTGTAGGAATATCATTGACTGTTGTCCCCGATTTGCTTAATACGCGCTTTAATTCGGGCCAGTTTGGATTGCATGTAATGGCGATAAAGTAATCAGGCTTTCCTTTCGCTCTAATTATAGCCATTGCATCTTAGTAGCTTTGATGCATATGACGTGGACTCCCAATGAAAGATGACGGTAGTATAAAAACATTTCCTAATCTGTCTTTAGACCGAAACGTTTCAGAATTGTTTAAAGCACTGTTCCTTACATGGTCAACAATCCCCTGATAACATTCGATTCGTAATTGTCGTTGATTCCTCCGAAAAAAATCTAAACGTGTACTTTCAACCATGATATATTCATGAATAATATATTATTGTGTTAATCGGCCTCCTTTTAGAATCGGATTAAAATCTTCACATGGCCGATAGGCCAAACGATAAGAATAAAATTGCAATATCGATAGCCGTTTGGTGTTATTGCCAGTCTGTTTTATTTCCGGATACTAGCCTAAATCTCCAGAAGGAAAAAAGAGCGGAAACGTCATTGGATCGACGTAGCATGACAATTTACTCAATGTTCTAATTGTTTTATTATTTGAATCGCAATATTTGGGATATAACATAGATCGAAAATCGGTACTGAACCAATTTTCGAGATTATTAGAGCAGCACATTCCCCAATTAATGGTTTATTATAACGATGTATCTCTAATTTTGGACTGCGAACGAAGTATAAGCAGTACTTTTTCGACTTTTTAGAACATTCGTGTAAATGTTTATACTTTTTAACAAAAGGATTGATTTTTTTCAACTTTGAATTAATTTTCATCATTATCGTTGATTTTAACTGAGGATTATGTAATAATCTTTCTTTAAGCGCCGCATAATCGTCGTATATGTAAATTTGTCCGCACGTGGGACTTATTTTCTTTCGAATATAAAGTAGTGGGTGTATAATGATATACCTGACCCTGAATTTTCAAATTATAAATACCACACCCGGAATTCTGTACAAACTTCGTTTTGAAAGTTGTGAACGCAAATCGACTATTGTAGTACCAAATTGTATCGCGAAAAACACTGTCATCAAATAATAAGCGCAAAGTTTTCGGATAAGGCGACAATGAAGGTAAAGATATCTTTCGTCCATGACAGCAGCTTTTCTTTGAATAATCATCGGGCTAAAAAACTGCTTCACAATAAGCACAAACATGATCCATATCACCTATGTCATTATATTCGATATTGTTAGAACCGTCATTAGGTATAATACCATTTCGTTTTATAATAGCATCTCTCGTTCGTATTTTTTGTAATTGTTTTGCACTCAAGTGTTCAATTCGTTTCCTTTTTCGTTCTTTCTCCATTTCAGCAATATTGCGAGTTACAAATTTTTCCGATTTTTTTTACGGTAATTGCGTAAGCGATTTAGTTCCTTCACACGATTTTTTTGTGAATACCTTCGTTGACGCACCCATCGTTTAATTATCGAATCAATAACATTATTTACCTGTTTTGGATCGCTTTGCTGCATCAATATTTCCCGATTTCTTTCACGTCGTTTTCGCTTACGCTCCAATTTTTTAGCACGATTTTTTTTTTGCAAACCTTCGTTGCCGTCTTTGACGGCTATTTATTGCATCCATAATGTCTAAGTTTGCTTTTCTCTTACATCTTCTACTCGTTTCGGTTCGTCCTTCGTTTGAACAGTACACGTATTAGCAGTTTGGTGGTGCTTCAAATCCAAGTCTTTTTTTTCGTTGTTCGCGATATTTGCGCTTACGCTCCAATTCTTTCGCACGGTTTGCATTCGCATACCTTCGTTGGCACTCTCGACGTTTCTCGACGCTTAACGAATTCATTCCGAAATATATAACTTGTTGAATTTTAACAAAGTTTACTTTACTTTACTTTGAAATTTAACAATATAGAATGGAATAATATAAAAAATAAAAATTCTAGTAAGCAATAAACGTGACGAAAAGTCACGTAATCGACTATCAATTTGTTGATGGTATGAAGTTTGTTTTTCATTTTAGTGTACATGTCATACTACTATTCATTTATTTCAAAAAATTCTCAGTGACGTCTCAGTGATTCTCTGTTCCAAAAATCAACGTACAACAGAACTCATCACAATGAGCGAACGTAAAAGTAGGAGCGAAACATACGGACCTGGTTCAAGTCAAGATAAGAGTGTAACCGACGATGGATCCACTTCGAGGGATAACCCAAACAGAAAAGAATCTTCATTGCCCTTCTCAAGCACTGATTATTTGAAAAAGATTGAAATTGGAGATAAATTAGTGTTCGTTTCCAACATCAAGTAATATTCCTTTTAATTCGTTGTATCAGACAGCTAATTATCAATATTATACTATAGATCCATCGTCGGATATGTCGAAGAGATCGATGGTCCTAGAAAAATTACGTCAAGAGATTTATCAAAAGAATATGAGATTTTTAAATTCATCGTGAATAATACTGAAGGCTCCAAATCGCTGATTTTGTTCGCACGTAATTTCGGATTTTTTTTCGGATTTCGGATTTTAAGGTATATATATCGCCCTGTTACAGGTCGTCCTTATCGAAACGGTAACAGCCAAAAAGTCGAACTTCAACGATGGAAACCTTATGAACTTCTACTGAAGTCTTATTCAAAAATTTCAAAATTAGGGTCCTATGAACTCGATCATAGTGAAAGTATAAACATTGAATTAAGAGACGTATTTTCAACTCCTCGATCCGGATACATTCGTAAGTTGAAGCAAAATACTTGGAGAAACGGGAATTTTCTCTTTATTAATAATTATTAACTTGAATTAATTAATAGTTATAATAGGGGTTAACGGATACATACGTAATGAATTCGTTGTAATGAATTCGCGTAAGACATCGCAAGCCTTCGGAGCAATAACTGATGGGCGTTATAAATTGGAAGTGGTAGTATCGAATTACGACAATGAAATCAACTTTGAAAGAGGGCAAAAGATTGATCTGATAGGGAAAGTAATGATTAGCGGTATGTACATAATCGTATAATGAAAACAAAGGTCTGTGGTCCAAAAAACTAAATTTATTCAACGTCGTTCGACTTCCTTGCAGATACAGAAATCGCGCCGCACTTGCAAGTCAATATGAAAGATATTCAAAAATCTGATTGCCCGGCGATGTCCTTATCCAAACTGCTTTCGGGAACAGAGAAACCGAAATTTAAGAGGCAATGCGACACAGCGAAAAATGCTGAGCCTACAAAGGTTGTTAACAGTTATTTATATCTATTTTATTAAATTATTAAATTACAATATTTTCTTTTTATCTGTGGTCTTATTTAGATATTGAAGTGCGAATAATCGCACTTGTAACGGAAGTCCTCAAACTCGAAAATCTTGAGTCTCGAAAGCGTCAGTCCCCGAAAGCGTCAACCCTCGAAGCGTCAGGGCGTCAGTTTCCGGAGGGATATTTTTTTATAGTATAGTAGAGATTACTGAAATATTAAGCAGAGGTGTTAACTAACCTGTAGAACCTTTTTCCCGTGAAGACGGTTGCGGATCGTTTTGATCAAATGCGGGGTGTCAGAGAATACAAATACTCGTCGGTTTTCAACAGTGGGATACTCGAAAAAGTTGCGTAATTTTTTTCTGTCTTCGCGGACTCCCATCTCACTCCAAAATTTCCGATTCGTACTCGCTCCGTCAGGGACAATCCCGTGGACTTTAGCGCCCGCTTTCTCGCATAACACGATTGCCTTTACAAGTTTCGCGAGAACATCTCCTTTGACGCTTCCCCGCGAAGCAAATACCGCAATTGGCTGCGTGTAATTGTCGGCCAATGGGTGAAACATAATCACTAACCCGTAATTCGCTTTCTCGGTTAAATTGGTAGCTCCTTCTCCATCTTCGCCGAAATCGACGTGTCCTTTGTAGAAGAGAGATTTAGTGTCAACATTCAGACTTTCCCTCGTTGACATTTCGTCTATCAGTAAAATTCCATGTTTTTGCATCTCGCTTTTTTTCGCCAAGGACAGTTTGGACACCTCGAAGAATCGTTTGTCGAAACCGCATTTGGTGTCGATTTTAGAGAGGTACCTGCAATAAAGATACTTTCCTGACATTTTTGTGAATATTTTTGTAGGATTTTTGTAAATATTTTGTAAATATTTTTGTAGATATTTTGTAGGAATTTTGTAAATATTTTTGTAGACATTTCGTAAATAGTTGTATTATTTATTATATTATTTATTTATATACAATTATTCATTATCCACATACCGTCGGACTGTTCGAATGTGTGGGAGCGGCAAAATTTCATCGTCGCGCAAAAAGTTATAGCCAACTGGAGACCGCATGTGCAATAACATGCAGAGTAAGATCCACTCTTCTGAGTATCGCCTTCCTTTCAGATTTGTATTTTTTGCAGCCACCATGATTTCTTTTAAGATGATGTGCTACTGCTCGGTCGGCAACAAAAACTGTAAAGCGTTGTTCTTGGTTACAATTGATATTTCAGGTAAAATACGAGAAGTACTGCCTGCATCTTGGCACTCTGCAGTCCGTACTTCTCGACTTTTATTCGAAAAATCAACCGTGGCGAAGAATAACACTTCGGGTAGATTCAGCCATCTTACTCGCACTTATGCATTTGATTCTCGGGTAATTTCGCCGATTCGAAGTAATGGTCCAACGACTCTGTAGACTTTGCGATTTTTTTTTGGCACTCTGCTATTTCTGACCTCAGTTTTGCGATTGTTTCCATGGCTCGCATTCTCGCTCTCCGAAGTACATTTTTTTTCTCGTGCAGTTTTTTCAAAATTGTTCGATCCTTCGAGTCTACTCGTAAACGGATTCGGTTCGCGACAGTGGCACTCCCCCGTTTTTCATTTCGTCGAGATTTGGCAAAGAACGATTTTCTCACTGTTCGACAGGATGGGCAGACTGTAGCGTTCCAAAGGAGTGAGCAACTAACGTGCCTCCATGTTCCACTCGGATCTTGATAGACGGAACTACCGATGTCTCGATTCATTTCGTCAGAACGCTTTGTACCTGTACAAACGTTAAAACCACTCACGGAGAGTAATAAGTCTTCGAGTTTCTGGATCGAATGTACACCACCCGAGTCGATATTAACAATCTTTTTATCGATTAATTTCCCCAAGACATTGATTTGGGTACATATTTCAGCGTTGAGAATTACTTCCTTGAGGATAAATGACCGCAAAATGCCTTCCATTTTCGCGAACTTAGTGAAAGACAACACGAGAAATGTCTCATTGTCACATACTCTCGATTGCTTATTCCATCCAGCCGGTATTTTCAAATTGGAGGTCAGCAATTCTTGGAACGTTACCGGAAGTATTGGTGTACTGGCATTGCCAGAATCGATACTTTGCGATGACACACCAACATCGGGAACACCAGAGGTGTTCCCGAAAACCCCTGTTCTAATAATACCTTCGTGTTTTCAGGCCCTTGGGGTATTTCGAATGACGTTGTCGACTCCTCTTGTAATTGAAAGTGTATGTCACCTCCACCGATGGACGTTTTGTCGAGAGGAGCGATAATCTCCTGTTTGTAATCCGTCGAATCCCTCTGTCTCTGCATCGGTGTGTTTGTGTGACCATCGTGACCATCCACTAGTTCCGTCCAAGGAAATACGGACAGTACAGATCCCCTCTGAAGTCTCGGGACTTTGTAACGCGACTGAAAAAAAATAAATGCACATGTTAAACTGAAAAATTCCATAACTTTTGTTATGAATATTATCAGCAGTTATTCGAAAATAAATAATTGTGCTATAAAAAAACCACAATTTCATTGTGGATAAATTTTAAAAAAAAGCAACTTACGGTTCCGAGCATGGCCCCCTCAGGACCCAACAATTTGCGCTCCCACATTATTTCCTCGGGAAGAAAATGTTTTTCACAAACACACTGTCCTGGTCATATTTTATAGCTAGAAGGCTCGATGGCTTGTCTCCATAATTCGTGGATTTTCGGATCGCGCGGAATCGTGAAAAGGTGGATTTTTTCAGGGTTTGAATGATACCCTGACGTACACCCGATTACGACGCATGTCGGCATTGTTTAACCACTATTTTAGCACACTGCAAACGCTTCAAACACGTAAACAAAAATATCGTCATTCGACGAAGGGTCAGCTGTCGCGGCTGTTACAAACCGCCGGTCGCGAGCGGCGACGCGCCGGGTGCGGCGAGGGGAGCCGAGCGCGGTAGTACGCCAGCGCCGCGCTTTGGGAACTAAATCTGCCGATGCTAAGACGGTCACGGCTGCCTGTGTCAGCGCATACGAGTGCCAGGGGGCTGGTCCTTGGCAAATGCGATACGGTGGGGGAAGTCGGCTGCGGCCACATGGGGGGAAGGGATTTCTGTCTCACTCTCTCGTGTGGAGTTCTCCCCGCTATGGAAATGAAAGCGGGGAAATGGCGGGAGCGGGAGACAGCCGTAAAAACCCAACAGGATATGCGGTTGGAAAGGAATAATAATAATACTTAAATAAATTATCCTAACTTAAACCAAAACTCAAAATAAAATTAAAACAAAAATATAAACTTCAACAAGTAATCTCTTCAACAAGTGCTCCAAAAATTTGTTCTACTTTAATTTATTCCCTACATTAATGTACTCATTTCTCCGAGTTAATATAACCGTTTCAACGTCATCCTCTACTCATTTAATTTCTCATCTCTTTCATCTTTGGTTATCTTTATTGTTATTTATTATTTATTTATTATTTATTTGTACATACACTTATTTTTGCTGTTGATTATTTATTTGGTTGGTCATTAAATTTTTATTCTTTGTCCTATTTAATAATTTATTTTTAAAAAAAGTGCTAAAGATAAATATTTATAAGTGTCTGATTTCGTCATTTTGGTAAGTACCTAATTGTGTTTCTTTAACTTTATCTGTTTGCCGGTGTGAGGATTCCCAAATGGGGACTCCGAAAAGACTTCGCGATAATACTAGCGGGGATTCGGGCGACAATAAATCTCCGCCAGAGAAAAGGACTGTTGGAGGTAGATCAGAAGATCATAGCTTCAATCGCGAAATATATTTAAAGAAAAATTCATTCAATCGTTATAACGAGAGTTCCTCTGGGCCTTTCGAAGTAGAAATTTTCAATAATAACTATGATAACAACTTGGGTAACCTTCACCCAATGACAATAGGAAGAAAATGTAAACACCTTAACAACTCGCTCTTGGAGATTACGCCGAGAGATGATCGACTCACCTTTGTATTCAAAGATGCTGTCACGGCCAATAAATTTATTGAAAGAGACGTCCAGTCCATTGATGCTTATTGGCTAGCAATAATTCCTGATGTAAAGGCCTATCAGTGGTGGGATCCTGAGTTAACGTTACGCTAAAATTACGGTAACCGATGCGGTAAAACGTCCCGATACGAAAGCGTGACGATTCGGCTGCGTGACCGTCGTAGAGGCGCCGAGTCGTCTGCTCGGTCGTCGTGCTGTCAGAGCCTGTCAGAGTATCCAGGTTATGGAAACCTGTCAGAGTATTCAGGTTATGGAAACCTCTCAAAGTATCCAGGTTATGGAAACCTGTCAGAGTATCCAGGTTATGGAAACCTGTCAGAGTATCCAGGTTATGGAAACCTGTCAGAGTATCCAGGTTATGGAAGCCTGGATACTCTGACAGGCTCTGACAGCACGACGACCGAGCAGACGACTCGGCGCCTCTACGACCCTCACGCAGCCTAATCGTCTGTAGTCACGCTCGTCTCGCTATCGTATCGGGACGTTTTACCGTATCGGTTACCGTAACTTTAGCGTAACGTTAACTCAAGATCCCACCACAAGTCGGATTTGTGCGGGGTGTTGATATAAGCCGGTCTGAGTCAGATATATTAGAAGGTATTAATATTACGAGTGATGGCGGGTTGAGAATTGTCAAAATCGAACGAATCAATTATATGGATAAATCTATCGTCGGATCATCCGTTCTCAAACCGACTAGATCAATAAAAAAAAATTTTATACTGATTCTCTCCCTAAATCAATCTCAATTTGGTACGTCAAACGCGAGGTTACTACTTACATACCCAAGGCTAAAAGATGTTTTAGGTGTTTTTTACCGGGTCATGTTTCAAATAACGGCAGATCCACTTCCCGAAAATGCACTCATTGCTCCGGAGACCACTTTATTGAAAACTGCGATAATGCATGCGCCTTTTGTTCTAATTGTAAAAGTCATGAACACGAACCTCTTTCGAACGACTGTCTGTCTTTCATAAGATATAAAAAAATCAATGATCTTCGATTTCCCAAAAATATCCCTTTCTTGGAGGCCAAACGTTTGATCTCTCTTGAGAATAAGTCTCGTATTTTATCTGTAACTAACTTTTATTGTGATTTTCTACCGATCGCTCCGAGGAATTCTAATTCTAGAGCGAATTTGAATTTGAATTTGAACACACAAACCAATGCTTCGGGTCATTAGCTCGTAGTCATAGGCGTCCAGAAAATCAGTCATCTAACCAATTGTATAAACCTACTGGATCCTCTTCGATCGTTGGCGGGGATTTGGAGGAGATGTCTAATAACGGCTCTCTTGTTTTCGAAAATATTACGATCCGTAACAATAAAAAATACTGCAATATTTTGCCCGCTTTTAACATCTCTGAGCTTGTCAAATCTCAGGTCATCAGGACTTGCAAAAGATATTGCGATTTGCTGATTACTCAATTTCCTACTTCACAGGAATTGTTAGAATCGATACTTGCTACGGGGGGGGGGGCTGTTTCAGAGAAGATATCTCCTCTGATGAATAGAAGACCGCAGCAAAAAAAAAATTGCCTAAAAATCGCCCAATGGAATGCCAGGAATATTCTTAACAAACTTCCAGATTTTCAGAATTTCATTACAAATTTTGACATAATTTGTGGTACTGAAACTTGGCTTCAAGAAAGGAACTCTTTACATTTTCGAACATTTAATTTAATTAGAAAAGACAGAGTTTCTCGGACACTTGGTGAAGGTGTAGCTACTCTTATTAATTCTGATATTCCATTTAAAATCATAGAAGATGTGCAATTTAATATTAAATTTGAATGCTTATTTATTTGTTTTGAAATTTTTGACAAACAGTTTCATATATTAAATATTTACGTTCCTCCTAGTAATAACATAACGTCTTCAGATTGGTCGGGTCTTTTTAACTCTATTTATCCTAAATATAATAACATCATTATAGCGGGAGATTTTAATGCACAGCACTCTCAGTGGGGAAGTGACCTTTCAAATAGATCAGGTGTTAAAATTGGTTTATGCGGGCCTGCCGTTACGAACTCGTCTTGAACAGCCGAGATTTTTTCGGCCAATCAGAAACGAGGGGACACAAATGTGCTCGAGGCCGCAACGGCTTCCCTGCTCTCGTCAGTCGTTCGCTGAACGTTGATCGCGAAGCAAGGAAAATAAATTATAGAGAAACATTATTTTCTCACCTCCGGGCCGAAAGCGACAACTTTCGTTCCGCTGCGCGGAACGAAGTTCCCGGTTTTCGGCTGCGTCGATGAGAAAAATCGTATACACTCCTCGGGCAGTAAATAAGAAAGCCTCAGATCACATGTTTATCGACAATTACATGTGATCTGAGACATTTCTTACTTTACTGCCCTAGGTGTGTAATATACTATTTTGTTATATGCGCACTACGGGAAAAAGTGCTCATCCAAACTATTTTTTTTTGTACCTAAAATATACTGAAACATATACATCGGTGGTTTATTATTTATTTTCCTTCTATCACAGAACGTAGACAATTGTAAAAGTCTCAATATCAGGTACTATCTTATCGGATACTTTAATGAATACAAATATTATTATTCTTAATGATGGCTCTACAACTAGACTACATATTGATCACGGAGTTAGAAGTGTACCAGATCTTACTATTGTTTCTCCCGAATTATCTTCTATCACTTCTTGGTCTACTATTCCCGATTCTATGCATAGCGATCACCTGTCTATTATTATGAAGATAATTATTCCACTATTCACCACTCTTAAGGCGAGACCAATATTTAATATATCGACGATGGACTGGCATCTTTTTAAATCAGCCATGAACGAATTTTCGAATAACTTAGACATCGACACCTCAGACCCTATAAGGGATTATAATGTATTTGTAGATGGACTCAAGGAAAACCTGATAAATGCGGGAGCCAAACCTCCAAAACTCAATAAGGACTATAAAACTCCTCCTCCTGTTCCTTGGTGGAATCAAGCATGCACAAATGCGGTAGACAAAAGAAGACTTTGCTGTCAGAACTATGTATCACGACCTTCCGATACTACACTTAAGGCGTATACAAATTCCATTACATTTGCTAGTAACATTTTTAAGAAAGCAAAAGCTAAAAGTTTCAAAAAATTGTGTTCTTCCATTAGTCCTCAAAGTGATATTGCTAAAACATGGAATATCATCAAATCATTCAAAACAGATATAACAACCCGTATGGAAATAAATAGAGGTGAAATATACGCCGAAAATAGATAGGAAAACTATAAAATTTATAAGTTGCATATATTCTGGATATATGCCATAAATGAAAAAAGGATGCAAAGTAGAACCTTGCACATTGCTTCCTCATTATTTTTCCCGTTTGACAAAGCTACCTCTATGAGGAAGTATGTTATTCAATTTTTGGCTTCCTCATAAAGGAAGCTTTATAACACGCGAAAAATAATGAGGAAGCAATGTGCAAGGTTCTACTTTGCATCCTTGTTTTAATTAGATAAATATACATGTTGTGGATTCGCTTTTTCTATTTCGTTATTGCGTTATTTCGTGATTATTAGAGCGTTTCCGAAGTGAATGTGATAATGTGTATTTTTTTTTGAATAATTCAACATTCCATAAAATCAAAAATTTCATACCGTTCGTCACTAAATTATACATATATAATGGCTGAATATTGTTTCATTTATATACAAAATTTGAGATCGCTATCTTAAGTTTTGCAAAAGTTACAATAGAGCGATAATGTCAATTTTTTGAAAAATTCAAAACATCATAAAATTTTTACGGCTCAACCGATCTTAACCAAATTCAATAGCGATCACCGGCATATGAAAGCTCAAATTCATACCAATTTTTAGATCAATATCTCAAAAATTGAAAGAGTTATCGCGTAAACAGACATTTTTCAAAAAATTAAAAATCGCGTAATAATTTAACGATGAAGTGGATTTTAACAAAAATTTGTATGAACGATGAGGCTTGATCCCTCTATCTATGGTCCAAATTTCAGGTTGATATCTCAAGGCCTTCTCGAGTTATAAAGGTTTACATTTTTCGATTGTGTAACATACACACACACACACATACACACACACATACACACACACACACACACACACACATACAGACATTTTTTCTAAATCACTTTTCTCGATGTTTTGGATCATTCTGAGTGTACTGACATGAAAATCTCGAAAAAAAAAATTTTCACGAAAACAAAGCTTCCTCTATGAGGAAGCAATATATGAAACATATATGTCCAATATGCAACATTTTGGCGCATTTCCTACATAAGGCATATATTTAAGTTGTATGTGTTATATATGCAAAAAATATAAATTAGATATATTCTTTGTACATCTTAAACTATACAAAAGATATATAATGGATATATCGCTTTCACTCTTCAGGATATATCCATTATATATGGAAACCACATATAAAAACCAATAATTATAAAATAATTAATTGCAGTAATTGAATTCGGCTTATCTTGGACTTCCAATTGGATATTCGGAGTTATTTTGTTAATTAGTAAATATTAATCGCTGGAACATTTTTTTGCCGTGGATGGGAATCGAACCTGGATCGTTTGGGTGTCTAATGGGTGCTTTAGCTCACTCTGCCATTGATATCTTGAAAGACTGATATTTTCATTGTCTATTTGAAGTATATTGAAAGTAAAAAGACGTCAAGACTACATACATTTATATGATTGAGACAGAAATATTCAAAATGCAAACACCGTGGGCCGATTATCCTGAAGGATCAAAGTGTAATGAGCTTTGAGGGATACTGAAAAATTTAGTCGAGGGTCGGTCACCCATCCATGTACTGACCCTCGAGGAACTTAGAAAAATTTGGGTATGGGCGGTCACCCATCTCAGTCGTTACTCGGAAATATATGACACTGATGTTTAAAATTACTTTGCAGTCAAGTAAGATATACGAGACATACATACATCATACATTCGATATACAATGCATAGCATACATAAATTATATATTTCTTATTTTTGAAATATATTTGGTAGTCCAGCAATATATATTTTACAATATATGTTTCATATATTAACGAAATATTTGCATAACACATACGAATTATATAAGATTTGGTTGTTACATATATTTTACAGTTAGGCGACATATATTGAACATATATGTACAATACATTCGTGACATATATGCGAGATATATAATAATTATACAACATTTTGGCTACATATATGCCACCCATATAAAATATATGTTGCATATATTTTTGGCATATATTCCACATACATATATTTCCATACGGGAATACAAACAGTACACCTAGATCTACTATTGACGAGGAAATGGTCACAGAATCAATAAACAAAATTGCTCCTCCAACACTAAGTCTACCAATAACAATACCTCAAACTTGTGATACTTTCTCTCAAATCGCGTATGATATCTCGGTGAATGAGGTTTCTCATGCTCTATGCAATGTAAATAATAAAGCCTCTCCTGGTAATGATATGATTTCCAATGAAATGCTAAGTCATCTTCCTATGTCGTCTATCCATTTGATAACAAAACTATTTCAATCATTTTTACATCATGGCGTTATTCCATCTTCTTGGTCGGATTATTTTGTATGTCTAGTCTGCAAACCTGGTTCAAAAAAACTTAGACCAATTTCAATTTCCTCTTCTCTTCTCAAATTACTGGAAAAAATTGTCAATCAACGACGGCACTGGTTTGTTGAAAACTCCTCTCTGCTACCTAAACAATTTTTTGGTTTTAGAAGATACAAATCATGTACTGACAGCATTGCAACTGTTATTACTGACATTAATATCAATTTTCTGAGAGCCAATTACTTATCAGCATGTTTTATTGATATTGAAGGTGCATTCGATAACGTAATCCCAAGCATTCTTATTAAGCAATTAATTAATTTGAAATTACCTACTATGATAATTACGTTCATAAAAAATGTTATTTCTAATAGAAATGTAAACATATCAATCAATAACATCAAGGTTGCTTCAGCAACCGTATCCAACGGTCTACCTCAAGGTTCTATACTAAGTCCTATATTATTTAATATTTATTTGTCAGAAATAGTCTATCAAATTTCTCACTTCACAAAAATATTAACTTTCACTGATGATGTTGTCATTTATAATTCGTCTCCATGCTTAAATCCCTCCCTTGAAGAAATCTCCTCCTCTTTATCTAAACTAGATGTTTGGCTAAATCTTAGGGGTTTGAAAATCTCAGAAAAAAATACCCAACTGGTTACATTCACCAAAAAATCTCTCCCTTATCCTCTGCCTTACATAACCTTGAACAATACTCCTATTCCTATAGAGGAATCCGCAAAATTTCTGGGGGTTTTCCTAGCAGATCGACCAACCACGAAACCAACCGAAATCCCACTCAAGATCAACCAAAATCCAACCAGGTCGGTTTAGAACACGAAAACAACCAGCATTTTGAAGAAACCAACCGACCAACCTCGTTCTCAACTAAATCTCAGTTAGTTCTAGATTCTCTCAACGCGGGACCAACGGACAATCAACCGTCACGGAAATCGAAGAGCGATTGAGCTTTGGACGCCGTAACCCAATACCGACCGGTCGTATTTCGAGAAAAAAAACTAGTCACGTCTGTAGGTCTCGAACCTGCAACCTTCCGATTACTAGCCGAGTGCTCTGCCTCATCGGCTATTCAGTTCGTTAATATATGTTAAACTCATGTTCCATATAAGTTATCAGCCGAAAAGTATGGTAACTTATGACGAACGTGTGTTGACTATACTCCAACGAACTGAGTAGCCGAGTAGGCAGAGTACTCGACTGATAATCTGAAGGTTGCAAGTTCAAGACCTACCAGCGATACAATTTTTTTATTTCTTATTTTTGAAAAATGAAAAAAGATCGGTTTAACAGTTGGTCTGAAACTGTCGCAACTAATGTCCAACCGCTGTCCAACCGTTGTAGAAATTCCTGAATAGTCGGTCTCAAGTTGCCCCAACTAATGTCCAACCGCCGTCGAACCGCTGTAGAAATTGATGAACAGTCGGTCCGAAGTTGCCATAACTAAGATCCAACTACGAACCATCTGAAATTCAACTCAATACCAACCGGGAAAAACCAACCACCGACCAATCGACAGCATAGTTCGTCGCTGGTTGGTTTCGATAAAATACTGGTTGATCCCGTGTCCCAAAACGACCCAGTGGGGATCATGGTCGGTATTCGGTTGGACCGAACTGTTAGGGTTACTTAGACTCTAAGCTCCTTTGGAAAAAGCATATTAAACATACAAAGGAAAAAGCCACTAGAGCTCTAAAAATTATTAAAACTATTGCAGGTATTAGTTGGGGAGGTCATCCTAATACATTACTTACTATATATAAAGGACTCATAAGAGCAATATTAGATTGGGGGTCTATTTTTTATGCAAATGCTTCTTCCGGTTACCTATCATCAATCTATAGAATTCAATTTGCTTCACTTAGAGGTTGTTTGGGTTGTATGTCTACCACCCCTACCAACACCCTTCTACATTTGGCCTCTAAACCCCCTTTGCATCTAAGAAGAATCTTCATAACTAAAAATTTTTTAGCTAAATCTCATTTGCAAAAAAATAGTATTTTAATTCCTAGACTTAAGCTTATGAGCGAAATGTATATTATTCCTTAATATAATAAGGTATCCTTTTATCCTCAATTATTCCACATTTGGATAAAAAATAAAGATTTATTTAATACCCTATATTCTACAAGCACTCCAGCATGTTTCGCTTTTTCACTGGAGGTGTAGCTGATCAAGAGACGCGGCAGCGTCTCGAAACAAATACATTTACACTGCCGCAGATCATTTACTCGAGCCAACTTGTTTTGGCCACTTTTTTTCGAGTTTCTATTGACTACAAGATCTCTTTTGGTTACCAAATTAAGAATGCACAAGCTGGATTACAGAATCAGACTTTCTTATCATATATCAATGATAATTTTCCGTCTCATGTAACTATTTATACTGAAGGTTCTAAGACCCCATCTCCATCTTGTGTTGGATCCGCTGTTTATTGCCCATATATTGCATATGTGCAACATCTGAGACCAAATAATAACTCTACCATATATGCCGCCGAACTGGCAGCACTTAAACTTATACAAACACATGAGTGGTCTTTATCTTCAATTTGTATCGATTCTCTTTTATCTATTTTGGCAATATCTCAGCCCGGTATTAATCCTAAAGCTCATCCCTACATATTCCAAATCAAAGAACTATTATTTTCTCTATCACACCATAATAAAAAGGTTTCTTTCATGTGTATACCATCATTTGGATACCAACAATTTTAGAGATTTCGCATTTTTCGTGACTGATTCGATCTCTGAATCGTTCTCGGAAACGCTTCCTTCGTTTTCGAACTCCTCGCTTTCTGCAGTGTCCACAGCGGCCCTCCATATTTTTAATTGTTTGGCGTGCGCTGTACTGGCGCACACTTTTCCGGGGGTTTCCGTTCGTAATTGTGTTACTCGGTAAGTATCGTGTGTCAGAACGTCCGTTATCACGAGCGGTTCTCCGTACGGTGGTTGGGGTTTTGTGCTCTCTCCAGTGGCTACGATGGCAGTCTTCATAAAGACAATATCTCCTACGTTAAATTTCGTAAATAGAGCGCGGGCAGCATCATACCGATTCTTATATTTTTTTTAGTTCTGCAACGATATCTGCACGTGCCTCCTCTTGCATATCCGCAGGTGGCGTGGATCTGCCTTCGTTTTCGGTAGTTAATTGTCGTAATAGTCCTTCTTCGAATTGAGGAATATATCCATAGAGAAGTTCGAACGGGCTTTTGCCGGTAGTTTGATTTGGAGCCATGTGAGATTTCGTTGCACGATTATTAAGTGAGTGTCCCAATCTTTTCGGTTCTCCTGTTGCAGGCTGGTTTGTATCACGGAGATACAAGAATGGGATTGTTGCGTTCGCGCACTCTACCACCCCATTGGCTTGCGGGTGCCTTGGTGAATTCACAACGTGCTTAATTCCATGTTTTTCGCAGAAGTCACTAAACTGCTTTGATGTAAAGCAAGTGCCACGGTCGGAAATGATGCGTTGGGGCGCACCGTACTGGAGCACGAAGTTTTCTAACGTCTTGATCACTCCGCTTGTTTTCGTATTTCTGGCAGGTTGAAGAGTCACGTATCGCGTTAAATTGTCTATGATTGCGAACACGAAATTATTCTGGCGATTACTTGTTACGTAGGGACCGGAATGATCCACGTGGATTGTTTCGAAGGGTCGTTTTCCAGGAGGAATTGGGTGAAGTTCCCCCTTGTTTTCCGGGTTTGTTCTTCGACATTATACAGTGAATGCAGGCGTGTATGTGTTGACGAAGATAACGACGCATAGCTGGGAAATAATAGAACTCGTGCACTTGTTTCAGACAACGTTCGAGTCCAGGGTGACCGCTCAGGTCATGGAAACGGATTGCTAAACTTTTTCGTAGCACGTTAGGCACCACATACATCTGTTTATTATCTATAGTTTTATACACAATCCTTTCTCGCAGTTCGTAATTCTGTACTCCACCTGCGTCGGAGGCCGATCTCTCGTTTCTTGATTTAATCAAAGTACCGCGATTTCGTTCAATCTCTTCGTCGCTATACTAATACATAGCTACCTCGTCTTCCTCGTTGACTAACGTGAATACTGCTCGGACTGTTTCCAGATCGATTTCGGTGTCGTTTTCGGTGGCTTCGTCTTCAGGGTGCTCTACTTAGAGCATCGACATGTGCCATTTCTAATCCAGGCCGATGGCGAATTTCAACGTTGTATTCGCTAAGCTGCACAGCCCAGGGCGCGATCTGTGGTTGCTTCGTTTTCTTCGCATTCTTCACATTCAAGTAGACGAGAGCTTGGCAGTCGGTTAAGATCGCGAACGGAATATTTATCAACATAGGGCATAGTCGATTTACTGCCCACACGATGGCCATGAGTTCAAGTTTCGATGAGTGGTAGTTTCTTTCGGTCTCGCTGGCCCGTCAGCTCAGGGCGTACACGAAATGCCAGTTTTTATCCTTGCTCTTCTGCATTAGCATGGCAGCTAGTCCCTTAGCGCTAGCGTCAGTATGTAACTCCGTGGGGTGCTTCCCGTCAAATGGTTTTAGGACTGGACGGCAGGCTAAAGTATCGCGAAGATCCTCAAAAGCTCGTGCTGTCGCATGGTTCCATTCAAATCGCACATCTTTCTTCAGTAAGCGATAAAGCGGTGCTGCTCTCTCAGCATGTCTCACGACGAATCGACGGAAAAACCCTGTTAAGCCGAGGAATCACCGGACTTCGTAGACATTCGATGGTGGCCGTAATTTAGTGATAGCTTATAGTTTTAATTCCCCAGGCGAGATGGATGGACCGGAGATCTCAAAACCAAGGTAAGTTACTTTTTCTTTCAGGAATTGAATTTTTTTTTATATTTGGGGTAAATCCCGCGCGTCGCAGCGCCGTCAACAACAAACACAATTTTTCCTGTAGATCCGTCCAGGTGTGTCCGCGAATGAGGATGTCATCCAGAAAATAATAAACAATTCGTGGATGGAGCGGCATTAAAGCTTTTCTTACAGCTTTCATGAAATAGAATGGGGCATTCATTAGCCCGAACATTGCCGTCGTAAACTCCCCAGTGTCATCAAGTTTGATGAACGTGTCGAGAGTAATGAAGAGTTCATATTCACCTATTTCTTCTAGGTGGGCATCGATTTACTCATATTTTGTCCACAGTCTAAGTCCTCGGGAACAATTGGTTGACGATCAACACTCACGCACATCACTGTCGCCGGTGCAATGGTGCAACATTCCATCTTGGTAGTTTTGCATATTTTCTTCGGCGAGAGACCATCGTTCACGAGTGGTAATATTACCTCGCATGATCCGGTATGCATTTGTACGAACTGAATAGTCTGTGCTGGAATCTCCCCTTTGTATCGCTCACAATAGGTCGGCTGGGTGTCGGTGTAGGCTCTTTTTAGAAGAATAGAAGGCGTTCTCCGTATTTTTCATATCCAATTCCCGGTGCATCGATAAAGGTTCGTCCGATAAGCGTATCCAGGGTTTGAGTCATCAGGTACGACTTGCAATGGAACATTCCTGACAGTGACGTCATCAATCGTGATGGCCGCTCGCACCACTCCAGATGATTGCACCTGATGTTGTGCAGCGCCGAAGCATTGCAATGTTGTCGACTGCGGCTCGAATGGTAGTTGGCAGTTTAATACAACCGACACTTTTATCGTACAATCAGAGCTTCCGCAATCGAGGAATCCTTGAAGCGTATGATTATTAATAATAACGTCTTTAAGGTACGCCTGTCCTGAGCTTCGATTGGAAGTTACTGCATTTATGCGTAGTGCACGGGTTGTCGTTGCATTTCTGTCGGTTATACTGCCCGTAGCTGAAGTTGTAAAGTCTGACTGCGTGTCATAGAGTTGTGTGTGGCCGTTTTGCTTATATTTCACGCAGTATCTTTCTCGTCTAGGAGCAGGGCAAACTCGTGAGAGGTGACCATATTGGTTGCAATTGTAGCATTTCGGCTCACCTCGTTCGTTGCGCAGTGGTGCACGGAGATCTCTTGTCGTTGTGGTTGGTGTCGACATAACTGCGGCAGTAGTTGCAGATGTCGATCATGAAGCGAATGTGGTCCCTCGAGTTATCGTGCCAAGTATCTCGTTTTAGTCGAATCCGATTCATCCCCTGCATCTGCAAATGCTCATGCGCTTGCATGATTTGCAACAAGCTGTTGAGGTCGGCGTGAACTCGAGCTTCCATCACAAGGCTCATATCTTTAGACCAGAGTCCAATAAGAATTTGTTCTTTCGTTTCGGCTTGATCAAGATGCACTGCGTGACACATGCGAGATTTAGCGTGGAAGTAGGTCGTCAAAGGCTCAGTTTTCCCTTGCACCCGTTCGACCATTCTCTCCCATTTCGTGGAAAAACTCTCTGAAATTACGAAGGTCGCATGAAAAAGTGCATAGAATTCTCTCCAACGTGACAGACGTTCTTTGTAGCAGCGGTACCAGTCTCGCGCTCCTCCGACTAGATGAGAGCGAGCGGTCTCCATAGCGACATTTCCAGGCCATCGGTGAAGTCGAGCCATACTCTCTAAATTTTCCATCCATTCTCGAACCGCATATCCTCCCGTTTCTCCATTAAAGTCTCCGATTGTTTTTGTTAAATCGGGAAGGATTCTGTAATTCAAAGGCGGGTCATGGTTACCTTGAGGAGTACCTGCTGCAGCTCGTGGTATCAAGCGATTGCACATATCCATGAGAAGCACGTCGCGTCGCCGATTTTCCTTTATCAATATACGGATAGCATCGTCGTTGGTTGTCGGCCGACGTGCATCTGATGGACCCTGCGCGTTAAATCGCGCACCACCCGCTTCGTTCGTCGTCTCTCATTGCGCTTCGTTGAGAGGGGATTCAAGACGGCTGTATGCTGGGAGATGTGGAAATTCGGCGGCCAAGAAGAAGCCGTAACACCCTCCTCACGTCTCTCCACCCCGCGGTGGTCGGGTGGTAGTTCCTTGCGACTGAGATAGTCGTAGGGTGGTGGGGGGTACCTTCGGGATATAATGATGACGCGTGGTTATCGTGCGTATGTCTCGGAGTTCCGGTTGGCGTGCGAAAGAGTTCAGACGTGTTTCTTAGCCTTGCTTTTTCGTTAGTGTTAACTACAGTTTTTCTTCAGAAAACATTCTGCAAAATTATCCGTAGTTGACTTCGGCCTTATCTTTTTGTTTTTTGTTTTTAATTCCGATCTTTTGGCTCATTAATTGTATGCCTTTTCGTAAATCTGTCTCCTAACCTGCTTTCTTAACCGGTCGCGACATGTCACGAAACGGGAAGGGTAGGCCCGATGATCCGGGCAGAGGTGACTCAGTCAGCTCGGAAGATTTTGAAAATGAAGAGATGTTAACAGATGGAGACATCCTGACGCAAATCGACGACCTGAAAATTGAAGCCTTCGGCTCGCGCAAAAGGCCATGCGAAGAAAAGGATGAGAAACAAATCGAAGGAAGTGATTCTGTCAATATTGAGAAACCGATACACCTTTCAAAAAGGAAAAATGCTCCTCCTCCTCCTCTCCCTCCCACTCCTCCTTCTTCCAACGCTAAGGAAGACAACCCGCCCCCGCCACCTCTTAAGTCGAGAATTCCCGCATAACTTTTAGCTAATCGCTACTCAGACAGCATGGGGGTCCCTTCCTCGACCTTGTCCAACCTTACAACTGGAAAGCTGAGACACCGACATTGAACGCTATTACTATCGGCAAGATCCTTTATGCACGTTTTAAAAATAACGAGGTTTCAGATGTTTTCAAGTCAGGTAAGCAGCAAGTTTCGATAGTTTTGTCTTCCGCAAATGCGGCTAACTGTGCCATCAATCTCCCAGACTTCAAAGCGAAACACCTACAGGCTTTTATTCCGAACATGTTCGTTTCCTGTGAGGGGCGTATCATTGGTATCCCTACCGATATCTCGGAGGAAAAGCTTTTGCAAGAGCTTAATTCCTCATGCACTATAACATCGGTTTCCCGTCAGAACAGGAAGGTTATGTCAAAAAATTCAGTGTCGCTAGTGCCATCGCAAACGATTCGTTTAACCTTCAAAGGAAGAGTTCGCCCTGATTTTGTTACGCTCTATAATGTCGCCACCCGGTTGACCCCTGGCATAGACCCTCGCGTATCTGTTTCAAATGCTTTAAATTTGGACACGTTTCAGAGCAGTGTAGGGGATGTCAAAAATGCAGGAGATGTGGTGAGGCGGCACATAATACAGACAAAATCTGCCCTAACCAGGTGTCCTCTCCTTGTTGTGTGAATTGTAAAGGCAGCCACCTTCCAACTCATCGTACCTGCCCCGCTTGTATACACGAACAGGAAATTAGATCGCTAGCGGCAGAACAAAACATAAGCTTCGTTGAGACTAGGTGTCTTATGCCCGATGAAAATGTCAGTAGGGCCCCGTCTAGACAGATAAACGGAAATTTTCCTCAGTCCCCGCTTTCTCGTAGGATACCCATCCCGTCCAGAGCTCCTCCAACTTCTCGGGCACCCTCGTATAGCCAAGTAGCGGCAATAACACCTTAGGATCACTCGTATCCGGAGTTCTCCTCGACTCAGTCAGGCCTTCATTATCGGCCCCCTTCGACAGGTCCCCCTTACTATCCGCGCACCCCGTCGCCCCCTCAGCAGCAACAAAAAAATTCGCATCTCATGTACGTGTCTCGAAATCAGTTATAGAGACACGTGTCGCTAATTCTGCGCTCTTATTGGCCCCCACGAGTCACTTTCCTTCGTCTCAGAGATATCCAATCGGCTTGGCGGCCGACGCCCCTCCAGCGGCTAATTCGCAAGCTCCGCGTGTTAATCATCCGCCACTAAAAAATCCTGCGAATCTATCGCTTATGGTACCTAGCCTGTTGCACATTATTAGAGAGAAACTCTCTCCCGCTTTTGCCGTTTTAGGGTTATTTGACTTTTTAGAGCCAATTGTGTATACCTTCAACGCTCTCCTGTCATCGCCTAAGCTAATTCCTTATAATGGCCAGCAATAAAAACCTTAAAGTTCTTCAATGGAATTGTCGGAGCCTTCGTTCTAATATAGGCCTTTTATTAGGCATCGCAAATAACTACGATGTTCTTGTACTTTACGAAACCTGGCTAAATTTAGATTTCATTCCGTCTATTAACGACTTTATTATGATTAATAAATACAGAATTGGAGGTAAAGGAGGAGGTCTAGCTATTTGTCTAAAAAAGGATCTTACTTTTACGGAGATAGACTCGATTTTTCACATAGAGTGTAGTTTTGAGACTATTGCAGTCTCAATAAGGACATCTCTAGGGCCGCTGTTGATCGTCGCCATTTACAGATGCCCATCTTCCCCCACGCGAACAGCCGAATGGCAGTCCTTTTTCAGATCCATTCCTCTATCTACTTCAACTCTGATCGCTGGGGATTTCAACGCTCACCATCCGTCCTGGGGTTGTGGTATGAGTTGCCCCTCTGGCATCTCACTACACGACACCTTGATTGGGCAGAATCTTATATGCTTAAATGACGGATCTCCGACGTTTCGCACCTCAGACATTTCTAACCCTACAGCCATAGACCTTACTCTCATCTCCTCTAATCTGGCCCCTCTGGCCTCATTGTCTGTAGATTCAGATCCACCTGGCAACGATCATTTCCCCATTTCAATAGTTCTTGGTATCAACTTTCCTACGATCTCTTCGTCCTCTCATTGTTCTTCACTTTAAAAAATAGATTGGAGTATATTCAAAGTATCTCTTGTATCTGCTGCACCAACTTCATCAGATCCTTGTCCGCTCATACAATATCAAAATATTGTTAACGCAATTCACTCCTCTATTGCAACTGCAAACGCCTCAAAAGCTTCTGAAAGAAGTGAACGGGTCGAATCGAAGACTGCCATCTGGTGGGATGATAAATGCGAGACAGGGGACTGGTGCAAACTTCACTGAAGCGATTAGGCTTGAAGCTGTTGCAAAAAAAGTATTTCGTCGTTCCAAAACTAATTCTTGGATACGATTTACAGAATCCATTAATTTTCGCTCGAGTGTCAGTGATGTTTGGCGTAAAGTTAAAAGTTTCAAGCATAGAAATGCTCTCAATGCTGCAACTCATCCGAACAATACATCAACAATTGAGAATATGACTAATCAGATTAGCTCCATTTGCCCACCAAGGAATTTTTTCCCTATTTTTCCTTCATCCTTTCATACCGAACCCTTGCTGAATTGTCGTTTTAGCCTTAACGAATTAACGGTGGCCATCAAACGTGCAAAGAAGAACTCTGCTCCGGGCCTTGATAAGATTGACTCCATCATCATTTCTAATCTTCCAACTGAGATTAACATTATTGTACTAAACACCTTTGATGCAATTTTAGAAAACAGCCTTTTCCCTGATTCATGGAAAGTGTTTCTTGTCTTTTTTATTCCAAAGTCGGTGCCTAATAAGTTTCGGCCCATCTCCCTGGCTTCTTGCCTTTTGAAGCTAATGGAGAGGTTTATACAGACCCGTCTGGCTCAATGGTTGGAGTCGAAAAACATTCTCTCGCACTCTCAATTTCGCTTCCGCAGATCGCGGTCCTGTTCCAACAATCTCTCTATTCTCACTACAGAGATATCGAATTCTCTAAATCGAAACTCATCATCTTTACTCGTACGCATTTTAATCATTTAGAGCAATCTAGTAAAATCGGCACATGTCAGGTCGTAGCTTCGCTTTCAACCAGATTTCTGGGCCTCACCCTCGACTACCAGCTTCGATGGAAACCCCAACTTGTTGATCTTATTTCGAAATGTAATAAGTCACTTAACATCATTAAATGTCTGCGCTCTACTTGGTTGGGTGCAGATCCATCTTCTGTAATTGCTATTTATAGGGCGTTTATTCGTAGTGTTATTGAATATGGCTCAATGTCTTATTCTCTGTATGACAACCCTTTATTTTGCAAGCTGGAAATTATTCAACGTAAGGCACTACGGTTAGCATTAGGACTTCGAAATTCGACACCTAATAATGTGGTATTAGCAGAAGCTCATGAACCAGTTCTTCGATTTCGTCTCCAATTTCTTGCGGACAAATTTTTGTTGAGAATATTCTCGACCACCTGGCACCCCCTAATCTCCTCTCTTATGATTTTACTCAACCCTACCAGAACTAACAATAATAATAATATTTACCGAGCTCTTCTAAATCTTCCTCTAGCCACGGTTTTTCGTAGATATAGTCATCACAGGGATAAAATCGCCTCTTTCCCCTTTCCTCCTATTTTCAATTTTCGTCCATCAGAGTCTCCTCCCTCAGCAGAGATTGACATTTGTACAGGTCTAGAGTTTCAGAATTCTGTGGATAGCAACGCAAGTTTTCGCAACTCGTTTAACCAGTACGCGGATTATGCCTCCTTTTTTTCACGTATGCTTCGAAAGTCGCTTAGGGTCTCCATGTGGGGTTAGCCATTTTTTCTCCTTCTAACTCAATAGCTTTAAAATATCGTATTTCGTTGTTCGCATCAATTTTTTCGGCTCAGGCGCTTGCCATCAAGCTAACGACAGACATTATTATCGATCAAAAAATTCCTTGGACATTCGTTTTTTCCGATTCCCGTAGTACATTACAAGCGCTGTTATCACTCTCTTCCGCGTTTTGCTGTTCCCCAATTATTCTCGATATATATAACAATTTGAAAATTATTAGTGATCTTAATCTAACTGTTAAATTAGTTTGGATTCCGGGTCATGCAGGTATTGAAGGCAACGAATTGTTGATTCTCTTGCAAACTCAGCAATCTCTAACGGCTCCCATTACGATCTTCTTCTTCCAGCTTCTGAATTTTTCCCAGTAGCCCGAAAAAATTGGTTGACCGCAATTTCAGGTTGTTTAGCATGCAAGGCAAACATAAAGGCATTATCTATTTCAAAACGTTTTATGATTCTTCTAAGTATCCCTGGTTTCATAAGCATAAACGTTAGTACAAAAATTATTACTTCCATTTGTAGGATGCGTTCCAATCATTACAATCTCGCTGCTAGTTTATTTAGAAAAAATACGGTTTCTTCCCCGGTCTGTGATTGCGACTTTGAATCTGTCGTTGTCCATTCATTGGTATATCCCGTATACAGCTTTTTGCCAATGAATGGACGATTTCCACAGAAATAATAGTGATTGTCTTATAGGGTGGTCAATATTTAACTTATATTTTTTTATTCTTTTGGACATCTGAAAAGTGTGCGAAATTAAGAAAAAAAAAATCCTCGTGAAATCTCCATGATGTCAAAAAATATTTAGAGGTCGCTACCAGACTCTGACGTAATTTTATTCCATTGTTCGTAATTTTTTTCTTTTTATTATAGTATTTCGCAATTTTTATATGCTACCCTAAATAACTATGCGAAATGACGAAAAAACAATACTCGTGGAACGCCCATTATGTCAAATAATATTTACAGGTTGCTACCGCCGTGTAACAGTATTTTATTCAAATTTTTTTCTAAATCGTTTCATCATAGCGTATTACTTCACAATCGTTATTAGCTATTAGTTATTAAAATGAAATCATGTCAGAGTCAGGTAGCGACCTCTAAATATTTTTTGACATGATGGGGGTTTCACGAGGATTTTTTTTCCTTCATTTCGCACACTTTTGTCAGATGCCCAAAAGAATAAAAAATATAAGTTAAGGGGATACCCCCCTGCCAAATCCAGTAACATTATTTCTCAGGTGATCGCGACGAAATTTTTTGTCATCGCTCAACTTTTAATCTCAAATAAGAATATGGTCTAATTTTTTTTTTCAAAATTCAAAAATCAAAATAAAAAAACAAAAATTTAAGTGTATCGCCAATCCCAAACGTGATCTTTTTTTAAATGTTATTTTTAATGTGGAAAAAAATTCTCGAAGAGAAAAGTGAAAATCTGCGATTGTGGTTCCTTTTTTTTTAAATTTTGATTTCATTTTTTTCACTTCGTGACGTCTATATTGGTTGTAAAGTCGTCGTATTTTTTTTTTTTCGTCACTCATTTCATACTCAAAATATTATCAGATGCTGATTCTCCATAAATAATGGAATTTTTTTTTTCATGAATAACTCGAACGCTCCGAGTTTTTTAAAAAAAATTTTAATTTAAAAATTATCAAAAACAATCAATTTTTTTATCACCATATGTGACTAATTGTGGGACCAATAAATGAAAGATATCTTTCACTATTTGCGGAGTCAATATCTGCAATTTACGTTGTCGCCACGATTTTTGGTTTTATCCATGTGTTGCTCAGCATTATTTACATTTATTATTAAGTTACATTATTTTTTAGCATATTTTACTTCCTATACCGTCTATTCATTGGCAAAAATCCCCTTCAGTCACTCGCAAAAATAGCGTCCATTCACTGGGTTGAAGCCATCCGTTTACTGGCAAGAACGTCTATTCACTGGGGTTTTCGGCATTATCGTGTTTAAACTTTGATATAAACTTTATGATGAATCAAATGTAGTTTACAATTATATGAATCGAAAGAGTGAATTATAACGAATCCGATGGTCCCAAAGTACTTTGAAATCTTGACAGATATTACAGAGTTACGGATGGCTGAAGTAGCCGAATTGCTTAACCGTTCTCTCACTGGCGTGTTCACCCTAAATGCAAACTTAGTCTATGAAGATAATTTTTAGCTCTCTAATAAGCCCCTGCTGCGATATTATCGCTCAGGAGTTCTAGATCTTCGTATTAGGGGTATTAGGCAGAGTGTTAGCTAGTTTTGCGCTGCGTTTTCATGAGGGGTGATCAATCGCTGTGCGATCGCATCGCCCTCTCTTATTCAATGCTTCCAGCTTTTACCATTCCCCTTCCTTGTACCAAAGAATATGGATATGCCTAGAAGAACACTTCCCGTACTTTCGTTGAAGCCAAAAAAGTTGGGGTGCTCGGACAAGCTTTCACCCCAGCTGCTAGGATGTCGCTAGTAGCGTTGTATAGCTGTGTGCTGTACGTGTAGCTCACGTACATAACACACAAGCTTACACCTCGGCAACAGGCTTGGCTCCGCCTTGCATCATGCTTCCTGCGCTGCTATTCGTTTAAAAGTTGGGGTGATTCTGTCTCTCTCGCTCCCGTTATGTTTAGCGAGTCGGGGTGATGATCATGCTGACTCTCTCGCTCTCGTTCTGTTTAGCGAGTCGGGGTGATCATGCTGACTCTCTCGCTCTCGTTCTGTTTAGCGAGTTGGGGTGATCATGCTGACTCTCTCGCTCTCGTTCTGTTTAGCGAGTTGGGGTGATCATGCCGACTCTCTCGCTCTCGTTCTGTTTAGCGAGTCGGGGTGATCATCTTGACTCTCTCGCTCCCGTTCTGTTCAGCGAGTCGGGGTGATCATCCTGACTCTCTCGCTCCCATTCTGTTCAGCGAGTCGGGGTGATCGTGCTGACTCTCTCGCTCCCGTTCTGCTCCATGTTTTTTTTCCCATCCGAAAGTGATTTTTTAACGAAAGTGATATCCGGTAAAAATTACATATCTCATCAACAATCAGTTTCCACAATTTATATAGAACTTGTCTAGAAGATATACGAGAATCGAGTTGGTGTAGCAAAAAAGACGCTGGCTCCGTAAAGTGTAGTTTTGAGTTCAAAACACCATTTTTTTCCCCTGTATGTTAATTAATATCACCAATTAATATCCCGGATATGGAAAGAATATCATACACACTAGACATTGACAAGCGATTGTAATTAACATTTAGGAAGAAAAAAAAAAAAAAAAAAAACCCCGGAGTTTTGAACCCAAAACTACATCTTTCGAATAGACAATTTCTATATAAATTGTGGAAACTAATTGTTGATAAAATATATAGTTTTTACCGGATATCACTTTTCACTAGATTAAGTTACGATATAAATGTATTAAATTATAATGTAGCAATAACGAGAAAAACAGAAAATTGTTATTACTGGGATCGAACGCACGACGTTCCGCTAAATATGAAGGAAGGTGGGGAAATCCCCCTACCTTCATCCTACAGACAGCCTTCAGTCCCAACTGTCCGCCTAATAGGGGAGTTAATTGATCGGTCTATCGTGGTGCCATCTTGCGGTAGATTTATACGCAGAAAGTTTTGATTCAAGCCGTCCATAAGAAGTGTTCTTCTAGGCATATCCATATTCTTTGCTTGTACTCACCTCGTACCAATTGGCCATAAGGTATAACGTTGCGCTAGTGCAGCCTACCGGAACCAGGCCCAAAACTCATCGTTGTGGCGCAGGTGCAAATGCTCGGTAATTCGGATCGCGAGATCTCGCGCCTTGATGTTCCGTAGACCCGCCGGTATCTATTGGAGGAAGAATTCTCGCCGTATTTAAATTTTCGCCTGAAATTTCCATATCCGAGTTCGGTGCTTACGGGTTCTCCTGTAATTGTACCAGGTGATTCCCCGCAAATGCCTCAAAGGCGGTTACATTAGCATTTAGTTGTGGTAAATCCATTTTCACTTAATTTTCCACTTTTCACTCTAATAATAACCGATACGCACGTTCCAATAATTGCCGTTGGCCATTACGCGCACGAGCCCAATTTTAACTGTTAATCCGCCATTTGTCAATCGCGACGTCGGCTGACCGGATTAATCAATTTTAATTATCTTATCTTAGTGTTATCCGCGGCGTAAATTTTTCGTTTGTTTGGGGGCTTAGAATAGGTATTATTCCACTTCTGACTGATAACGTATTAGTATTAACAGGGTTCGAAATAAATTGGACAGCCGCACAAACTTCGGTCTTGTCTTTATCGTTCAGTGTATGTATATATTTTAGCGGAATTACAATGTGATTACAACTAAACCGATTACTAAAAGAAATGCCGTTCCAATACGAATTTATATCGCGGTCAATATATCATGTCTTCTCGTTCACGTTCCCGATCGCGGTCATTCGTTCTCACTCCAGCCACGATATCGCACTTTTCTCGCACCCTATCTTCCTCATTTCCGAACCCGGACTCCTCGTTACGCGCGTATTCGCGCCCTTTCCCGGGTCCTCTTCCCTCTCTCTCACTCACGCACGTTCATGGGAAGCTAACAAGAGTTCATTATCTCATAAGCAGAACTTATCCAATCGTTGAATATTTGTTCGACATTATAAATGATAAGGAAGGTGTACAGAAAACAATAAATACAAACTGAGTTAACAAAAAGAAAAGTTCTTTAAATTTTTCTAACCATAAAAAAATGACCAAAATCGTGACCAAAAAAAAAATGACGGTCAATTTCCAACTGTGTAGATGTTCGGACCGAAATTGTGACTGCCAACAAAAATTACGGTCAGTTGACGGTTAACTTTTGGTCAATTGACGCTTCAAAAAAATTACAGTCACGGCCCATCTCTACTTACCTCTCTCCCGTTTCTATCTCTCGGTTTCCGTTTCAATCACGGACGCAGAAGTAGATATGCGACGATCTTTTTTTACCAATTATCCGTCACGTAACTGTCAATTGTAATATTCTATTTTATCGGTAATTTATACGGTGTGTCTAGAGATACCTACCCGTGCTAATAGCACGGCAATGACGGCAAAACGACGGCAACCGCTACGGTAAAAACAAAAAGTGCCGTCGAAATAAGAAAGTCCCTAGATTTACCGTGTGGTAACGTAGATAATGCCGTCGATTGAAGAGAAATAGCGACGGTAATCGGCGCCCTTCTTTACCGTGTCTATAAGAGAAATATTACCGTCCGTTTACTGAATCAACATAATAAATCGAATTACGTACCGCGCTGGAAACGATAAGTCTACGGACCTGTTCAGTATTTACGTTCTTTCCAATTTTATGATTAATGTCTTAATCAAATTTACAATGCAGATTATTTACCGTGTCTGATGAAACCTTGAAAAGTGATGGTAATCTGTTGCCGTCGATTTGCCGTCTCTTTATGAGGCGCTCTTCTTTACAGTGTTCATAAGAGAAATGTTACCGTCCATTTATCGAGTCAAGATAATAAAGCGAATTACGGAAAGTCAACGGAAAGTTTCAGCATTTAGGTACTTGCCAATTTTACGATTAATGCCTTAATCGAATTTACAATGCAAATTATTTACCGTGCCTGAAACTTTATTAGAGCGACGGTAATTTGATCTTGCCGTCGATTTGCCGTCTCTCTATGAATACCGCGCGATCTCGAACGGTTTCGCGAAACTCGAACGGTTATAATCTCGATTATAACGGTTATAATCGAGATTATAACCATTCGAGTTTATGACTATTCGGGCTTATAACCACTCGACCTTGTGACCTTTCGAGATTATAACCATTCGAACTTATGACCATTCGAGATTATAACCATTCGAGCTTATGACCATTCGAGATTATAGCCATTCGAGCTTATGACCTTTCGACATTATAACCGTTCGAGCTTAAGACATTTCGCTATTATAACCGTTCGAGCTTATGTAATGTCGAGATTATAACCATTCGAGCTTGTGACAATTCGACGTTGTGTCATTCGAGCTTATGGCCGGCAGACCTTATGACAGCGCCCCGATAAAAGCGACACTGACTCTAAAAAGCACGACAAGTTGCAAAAGAAATTTAACAAAAAAAATTAGACGACAAAAAGATGACGTTCAAGTGATCAATACAGAGATTTTGCAAAAGCTAAATTGACGGTAATTTATTGGTCAATTGACGCTTATAAAAATTTACCGTCATGGCACATTTCTGCGCAGAAGCGCAGCGCTCATAATGAAAAACCAGCTTAAGGTGTGAGAGATTCCACTGTATTACCAAATGGAAAATAATACACTTTTCTCGGATTTTTCAAATTTCGAATAGTGATCCGAGAAGAAAATAGTAAAAAAAATAATTAGGGAATGCTTTTACTGGCCATTGCTGTTCTCGATTGTATAGTTAAAGAACAGTGAAACAAATGGTTGCGCTTATAACAATCGCTGAATTCACCACAATTTTTCCTGTAAAAAGTTGCCAACTCACGAGCGTTGTCACTATCTTATTGCGTATTGGTCAGTCATCCCATGGTTGTCATCGTTCGGAATCCCGGACTTCTCAACGACGATAGCGGGATTAAAGATACTGTTGTTAGTACAAATGGGGATGTATATATAGTTCAACACGTCCGCTGGAGGTGAAGTCACACTCTATTTCCGCTCCATCATTACCGTTCGATGTATTTAGTTAATAAATAGTGTACGTGGAATTATTTATAAACCATCGAGATGGCAACGACGTCAGCTGAGGTTTCCGCCGCCGATGACCTTGAGGTACATTTCCTAGCAATATTTTTTTGGTTACATTCACTACAACAAATTGATAAGTGTGTCATTTCACTGGAACAACTAACTAACATGACTATCCATAGGAAATAGCTTATTTTTTATATCAACAGGCCAAGCTACTACAAACAGCTACCGAGTACCAACAAAATTTTTATGAAATCTGCAGTGATTGGAATCTTTACCAAAAGGATGAATATGTGTATCTCAGAGACTTTATTGGCTATGCTTTGTACGGACCACCAGATTTTAAAGAAGCAACGTACGAGGATAAGAGCAAACAGGATTTTAAACACTTCTTCTATGAGGATAAGCAAAGAGAGGTGATTAAATTGATATTTGACAGGGCGATTGAGTATGGAACCAACAAGCACTCTGATGGAGTTCTATTGTGTGGTATTATATACAATGTTATATTTAACAAAGACGAAGCAAAAAAAGCTTTGGAGTGCACAGAAGGAACAAAAAATGAGAAAGATGATAAAAAGGAGACAATGTCCAAAGACGACAAAAAGAAGGATGACAAATCCAAGGATCATGCAGAAGGTAGCAATACGACTGTTGAAAAAGGAGTGCAGGTGTATCCTGTACCTGTATTCAAAGTCAGAGTATATCAAGATGAAAAAAAAGAAATAAAAGAGAACAGTAAACAAAAAGATGTGGTAAAAAATAAGGAAAAGATTTTTTACATTGATAATGGCGGACGTGTGTACCATGGATTCGCTGACTATCTGGCAAAAAATACTTTGCCTAAATGCACAATGGTTCTACCCAAGGATGGAAGGTATCAGGCAGATCCTGCACATTCTGCTACTTTTACAAATAAAAACATGGATCTAATGACTAAGGTTTGGCTAGAGGCCCACGCATCACCAGCGAGTCAAACAGCTGCAAAAGTGCTTGCAGGTGGAGACATTGTGAGCACAGTTGTCACAGTTGCATCCATGGGCGTAGGATTAGCTGCTTTAGTCACACCTATTGGAGCTGGTATAGCTCTTGCAAGTATGTTTAAAATGTGATTGTTTTATGAGTATTTTTTTGTACATTGCCATTATCAAAGGTGTTTTCCATTGTGCGAGTCACACCAGCCTGCTGATTAGTGGAAAACTGGTCAGTGATGAAGAATGTTTAATGCCAGGCTGATTTCATAAAAATTGAATCATCACTTAAGCTGAGTCTTGAATTCTCGCTCTGAGTCTTGATGCTCGCCGTAGTTTGGAAGTTATGGCGAGCCAAAGCATTAATTTAACATAAAATACCCTTAAATTGAAACAAATCTTTTTTATATTAATTTCGCGTTTAGATAATTAAAAAGGATAAAAGACTGCACAGGGAAATCCGTCTGATTTTTACGATTAAATTGTTATCGTTGTCCGAGAATTAAAAAATGCAGACGCAAAAATCTTGAGGGTCATGTTAAAAAACGGTATGGGAGATAACATTCAGACACATGATAACTTATAGATAACTTCCAGCCGACCATTTGATACCCACTTACTTTTAGTTTTTTTATTTAACTACTTTTTGCTAAATTTTGGCTACTATTTGGTACATTGAGAAAAAAAAAGATACTGGTAACTGCTTGCCCCGTTTACCAATCAAATAAACTATAAATTTATAGTGAAATACAACCTCAGCTATTTAAAAAAAGTTATCTGTACTAATTATTTATAGTCAATGCAACAGTTAATAATAGTTATCGTAACAATAAATATATTGTTTTGAAAATTTAGCGATAGATGCATCGTACTATTCATAGAAAACATAATCACAAGCATAGTATTCTTTGAGAAATTATTTGACAATTTTGAAATTGTCGTTGGAAGTACAATAATAAAGTTGCACTAACTATACAAAAATAGCTAAGGTTTTATTTCACTATATGTTCACTGTTGAAGTAACTAGGACATTATGTTAAGCAAACTATAGAATTAGTTACAGTAACTATAAAGTAGTTAATTTAACCAATAAATCAGTTAAAATGACTATTCAAATTGTTGCACAGACTTAAAATCTAGAGTTATGGCTTAATATTTGCCTAAACTACCACGATTTCTCGCAGTGTAATAAAATTGAAATCTGCTATCTGGGATCTATGCATCGCACTCTTAATAAAATGTTCCCGTCTCCCGCAGGTGCCATGGGCGCGGGGGTGAGTGGTGTATGGACCGTGGGAAGATGCGCTCAACAGTTAGCTGATCGAGGTCAGCACGGAGAGTCCATCAATGTTACGGACAAAAACGCATTAGGATCATGGATAGGAATAGCTGGCGGTACGATGGGTCTCGCAGCGACGGGTGGAACAGTACTTCTTGCTCGCGCTGTACGAACCGGTGCAACTGTCGGTAGAGCGGCAACGATCGCTTACGACGCTGTACAGATCGGCAATTTGATCGTAAACGGCGTCGGCGTTGGTTTTAAAGGCTACGATATTTACGCAGCCTACGACGAGGGAGGAATATCCAATGTATCATGGAAAGATGCCTTCTTCCTTACCGCCCATTTATTCTTCTTCTGCAATTCCGTCGTTAATATACGACTTGCTCAAAATATGATTGAAACCACTCAGGGACAAGTGCTAAAGGATTACGAAGCTAGCCTTCGAAGCAACAGGCATCGGAAAGAATTTCAACGACTAGCGCGTGACACGAGAGCCGCGGGATCCAGCGACGTATCCAGCAACGAAGAGATAATTCGTGCTCTTAATAAAATCGGTGATAAGGACGAATTTTTTCAAGCGCTGGTTCGAAACCGCAAGGCCTTCAGTGCTTCCGGCGCTAAAACTTCATTTTCGTCTGATGGCAAAGTCTCCGTTAATGGCATAATGACTATTGATCCGATAGAATTTGCAAGCTTACCTAAGGATGTCCGCGTGGATATCGTTAAGGGTGTGAGCAACGCTCCTTTGGCAAAGCCATCGGCTCCGATAACCGGTAATAACGAAGTATCGTACAAAAATTTTACAGCTAACAACAATACCGTGCTCAAAGAATTTTGCTTGAAACATTCGAGCGCCATGCTGCAAAACGCACCAGTGGAAATCACTGATTTTGCGAATGTACTTTTGGATCTTCGAAATGTGAAAAATCAGGCTGAAATTTTCATGAAACTTCTCGAGGTCGGATACAAAATACTTCAGGCATTGCCATCCGATAAGGAGATAACGATTGGCGATACTCTGGCGTATATCGTTCAATTTCTGTGGGACTATGTAAAATCAAACTTAAGGGAAATCCGGCCTGGTATGCGCATCGAAGATCCTTCGGCACAGCTTCTTTTGAACGAGTTAATGCGCCTCTTATTGAGCCGCGTCGAAAGAACGATCGATGATTGGGTGGAAGCTTTTCAACGATGGCTCAAGACACAATTTCCTCAAGCGATCAATGTGCCCTTACAAAGTCATCAAATGTTGGCATAAATTTCAGATAGGCACAATTACGTACATAAATGTCATTAATTATGAACTAAAGTGCTTTACTAAAAGTATAGTACAATTAGATATAGAAAAAAACTTTATAATGTTTAGTAACAGTGCCTTAGAAAAATTGTACCAATAAGCAATGAAACAAGGCTTCTTGTACAGACATATCAAATTTTAATATTTGTTTAATGTTACACACATTAAAATGTGACGCACGTTGCCTTTTATATGACACTTTGATTTGTCAATAAATTAAAACTCAATTCCGTTTGTTATCATTTACCCTATTTTGTTCCCTCATCGAGGAAGCTTGTTTAATGATCCTACGTTGCATATAAGAAGACGATTGGAATGACACAAATCTATAGGTGATATTAGTGCTGTGGTGCACAGGGGTTTTAAAAATATATCTAAGCAATTTGAACTCTTTCTCGTTTTACTACGGTGTAATCTAAGCCCAACTAATGTAAGAAAAACGTAAACTTTGCTTATAAATATATATTGCTATGACTATTCAAATTCCAATAATCACCTGGCAAAAAGTTCCTTATTGGCAAGAGTAATAGCCAATTATTTATTTTGTTTGTTTGTTTATTAAACGGATTTCTCCTTTTAAAATTTCTTTCTTTTTACATTAAACTTAAGATTTATAGGCCATGGTCTGACATAGTACATTACTAATTTACCGACTCATTTGAACAAAAGTCTAAAATAATTAACTATTAATAGTTTCATTTTATTGTAAGGTCTTTTTTATGCTTATTTCAACTTAAAATTCTTCTATTGTAAAATATTCTGGAACGTACCATTGAATGAAAAAAAAACAGCGCACTTACTCAGTACCTACATAATCCGGATTTGATTCGCGGTGTTCATCATATATTTTCTCTCTTCGACAATTCGTCAGACCATCCACACTACGCACACACCCTTCCATATTCTGTTTAGAAGTTACAACATTATAGTACTTTATTACACTCAGTGTGTAAAACGTAGTTTTACGCACGCTTCGCGTGCGTCAAACCTCATTTACACACCTTGTGAAATAAAATTTTGTACGATACTGTATGATTGCAACACTCGCCTTCGGCTCGTGCTGCAAACTCACACTCGTCGGAAATAGTATATTACACACCTAGGGTAGTAAAGTAAGAAATGTCTCAGATCACATGTAATTGTCGGCCGAGGCGAAGCCGAGGTCTGAGGCTTTCTTATTTACTGCCCGAGGAGTGTATACGATTTTTCTCATCGACGGAGCCGAAAACCGGGAACTTCGTTCCGCCGCGCGGAACGAAAGTTGTCGCTTTCGGCCCGGAGGTGAGAAAAAGTTTTTTCGCACTCGTATTGTAATGTACTACTTCTGACGAGTGGGGCAATCACACAAGTTAAGAAAACGTTTTTCGCATGAGTATCGTACAAAATTTTATTTCACGAGGTGTGTAAACGATGTTTGACGCACGCGAAGCGTGCGTCAAACCGCGTTCTACGCACTGAGTGAAATAAAATATTTAAAACAAGTATGCAAAGTCAAATCTTATTCATCGAATCCAGATTAATTCTGACTTCTCACAAAGATTCTTCTATGAGGAAACTAAAGTTTCACAGATTGTTCCATAGGCTTTATGCAAGATCGAAATGAATGAAATCGCAATTTGCAAAATTTAATTTGGCACCCTTTTTTAATCAAGGCCTTTTTAGCAGTTGCAAAATGATGTTTGAGAATAATAAAACCGACGACATATTGTAATTAATCCTCTTCTCCACTTCTAAAAAGTTGGTGGCTCGAGATATCTCGAAAATCTCGCAGTCATTGTCATCATCGTTTTATTCGTGATTTTATTGGTCGGCGATGTCGTCAGACATGCTGGGACCAAGTGCATGCGTTGAAATTTGTTGTTTATGTCAAATGTCAAAACTTACATAAACAGACTCTGGTGCTTAAGCGCTCCAGTCCGCCGACCCTAGTACTAATAAATCACACTAGTTTCGTTACCAATCTGCAAGAGGAACATATATTTTAGAGAAAATATGATTCCCAGACAACGTAATGACCGCGACTTTTAAGCGCTCATAAAACTTCAATGTTGCTTTCGCTTTTGTGCACATGAGAATGATCGTCACTTAACAAAAAATTTTGTTACATGCAGAAAGTGTCCAGACTTTTGCTGTTTTGGTCTCTGCATGGATTTTACATAGTGAGGATATATTAGAAAGGAGATTGGAGATTTTTTTTCTGTTTATCACAGAGGATTTAAGGCCGTACAGGCAAAGCATTTCTTATGTACGCCTATTGAGTGGAGGGTCGCGAAAAATCGAAAAATACTGTGTTCAATATTTTTATAATGACATATCAAAAAACATGATTTGCTTAAGTAATCAATATGCAGGAAAACACCTCACGAAGGTGACATAAAATCTTTATTACAAAAAATAAATTAATTCACTCTACATACAAAAATACATAATTAATTAATATTAATAATACTCTCTATTCAGTGATGATTTTTTGTTATAGATATTGTTATGGTATTCAGAATCATTATTAATCAATTATGATTACGAGACCGTAAAGTGAAGTACAAAGTAGTCGAGAAGACACAAAAACAACCATGCGATACGACAATTTTTTCCTCCGAACTCGCTTCTCGAATGAGCATCTTGTCGTGTTTCTCGAGATTTTAAACCATCACTAACAGTGAACCATATCAATAGTACTTCACTCTTGGGGTTTGCAAGAGGCTAAGCTCAATATACTTTACTCAGTTCTGCTTCTAATATATTATGTTATGAGATATTTGTTACATTATGGCTGCTTATACTTGCACATTGTACTATAAACGCTATACAAAGAATAGAAAGTATATAGAATGTAATAATAATAAAATGCTTTATACAATTGTAACGATAATCCCTAAGTTTTACTTAGATCGAATTTTTTTTTCGTCGGGTAGAGAGATATATTTGTCATGTCGAAAGTTTAAAAAAAGAAAACAAAAAAACGCTGTCTTTGGAGGAACAGAGACTCTCGATTGCTGCGGGGAAGTTGAACCTCGCACTAATTATATATGAATACTGTACACTGCTCTCTTTCGTCGTGTTCCTATTGCGACACACGTCCAGCTCATTCACTAAATACTGCACTCGCATCGGCAAACAAAACGACGCGGGAAAACAATATGACGAATTTGGCAAGCTTTGTGGTTATTTTTGATACTGTTGCTAAAGTCTCCGGGCGTTTCATCACTGGATTATCTACAACGCTAATGGCTAATTGATAATTGTTCGCGCTTTTTGTGGCAATCTTCTTTTCCTTGGAATTTTTAAGAAGGGTAAAGAGATTTGCACTAGTTAATTTGTGCTCATTTTTTAAAGCTCTTTCTACAGTTCTTAGCGTTTTTCTTGTCTGTTTTGAAGAATAAATAGCAAAGGAGCATATTTTTCAGCCTAGAGAAATTTTCATTGTTATTTAATCGATCAAAAATATATCAATTTACACTAATATCCGAAAAGGTATTTTTTAAAGCAGAAATGAGTGACAGCTCATTGCACTTGATAGATGCGGCCTATTATCATTATTTATTCTTTGAAAAACGGATATTAGTCCGTTGTTATAAATATCAATTGATTTTATTTTCAAAGAATTGATAAATTTATATAGAAAAAATGTTACTGCACAATCTACCCTTTCGAATAGTCATTTCAATCATTTGCAAATGGTAGAAACGCTTTAAAAATGTAACACAGATTTTACTAATGTGAAGCGCTCTATCCTCTTAAATTAAAAACTATACTATAATTTTTATCTTCCAAATCGAAGTTAAATCTACCCTTATTCATTGATATTATGTCGCGTAGCGCAAAGCGAGTCTTTCACTCGCTTTAGCCACACTATTATGGTCAATTTTGGAACTGATTTCCAAGGTATACCACTCGACTATTGAATAGATCGATGGGTTTTAATTCAAATTATACACATCACACTCAATATACAATTTATACGCGGGAAATTCTATCGCTCGTCTTGCCCAATCGCATCTCCAAGAGAAGCTCAATGGCAAGCGACAGAAAGATATATTTATATAAACGCGCGAATTTCTAAACTCAATGGCTCCTAAAATAATTTTTCTTCTTCTAGTAAAATGTTGTACAATAAAGTGCTTTGAATTAAAAAATAACTAGCCTCTTCTAACTACAATTATCCCTACGCTATGAAAGCTATATTGCGTTCTAATCGTATTAATACATACTTCAACATTTACTTTTGTACTTCAATTTAAGTCGCATTTGTTCCAACCTTTGCTCATACTGATTCTCCATTTCTTTTAACTTGACGTCAACCTGCTCCTCCCGGGCGCGTATTACTGATTCAATATTCTCCTGCGCCTGCTTAACCGCCCTCTCGTAACTTTCCTCTATGCGCTTCCGCTCGTTCGCCATGAACTCCTCGTTGCGCTTCGTGAGATCCTAAAAAGAGGAGCATTCCATTCATAATTTGTAAAAACATAATACCATTCGACGTATTACGAAAGCGTTGAATTCGACTCAAAGAAATTGAAAATTTAGCAAATCTTGCATTAAAGTATCTGTACAATATTTATATCGAATGAAAATATTACACATAGTCGTGTCATTTTGAAAAATTTCTTCTATATATCATTCTATATATTGAATGATAGCATTTAGCAGCAGTTAGATAGCAGTTTTATATGTCGTATTTTTTTAACGCGATGTATAATAACAAGATTTACGATTGAATTCTCAATTCAAAAAGCTTCGAAAATTCTATCAATATTGTGAACAAGTATAATTGTGGAGTTAAAAATATCTACACACCTTGTAATTATGGACAGATTCTCTGGCACTTTGATACTTGTGTTTAAGAGCGATAATACTACTTTTCATTTGTTCCTCCTTGTCCATCAAAGATTTGATTTTATTAGTCAAGCTCTTTTCTACTTCTTTCAATCTACTAATTTCCTCATTCATTTTATCTTCGTTCGCCTTGATATCCCGAATTTCCGCAGTCCAATCAGACATCACCTGAGCCATCACGTTCCTCTCTTCCTCAGCATCGTTCTCTTTCTGTCTCAATTGTTCCTGCAATTCCTCGATTCTCAATTTTCTTGCGATGAGCTCTTGATTAAAGCTATCGAGCTTGGCAGTGATCATTTCCGTGACAATCTTTTCCTGCGCCTTGAACGACGAGTGAAGTTTCACTTTTTCGGCAAGCATGGCTTCTCTCATAGCCTCCACCTCTTTCGTTTTCTCGTTGCAACGCGTGTGCAACTCGAGCAAAGCGCTTTTGTATCTCTCTTCAATGCCCTTTTGTTTTTCGCGGTGCTGATCCTCTATAACGCGCAGCTCCTCCGCGACTTTCTGCTCCATTTGCTCACGAACTTCCTTCATAGTAATTTCACGCAATTTTTGCAAATCAATTTCATCGGTCGAGCTTCGAGGTGAAAAATTCAATTCCTGCGACACTTGCTTCTGACTTCGGACGTATTGCTCAAATTGTTTCGCCTGATTCTTCAGCTTCATTACCAGCTGGTTTCTCTCTTCCTTGATTTTCTCCAAGTCCTTTAGTTTCTCTAATTTCTCTTCCTTCTCCTGCAGATCCATCTCCAGCTGGCGCACTCGCTCCTCGAGAAACAAGTCCGCAGTCTTTTTGTCTTTTCTATCGTTTAATTTTGACGAAAGTTGCTCCACTAGCTCCTTGTACTTGTTTAATTCCTTTTCCGCGCTTTGCGACGGAAGTCCCGACGCTTTATCTACGGAATCGCTGAGCATATTCTCGAAATTCACAATTGATTTCTTTTTTTCGGCGATATCGACCAACAATCTTGAGATTCTTTCCTTTTGCTCGATTTTGTCTTTTAGCAAGTTTTCGCACTTTTTTCTTAGAGATTCGTTCTCCGATTGAATGCGCGAGACTTTGCGGCTGACGCTTTCGGAATCTTCGTGCTTATTTCTCTTAATATCGTTCATTTCAGCCTCGAGGCTTGATATCCGCGAGAGTAAGTCGTTTCTCTCACTCGTTGCATTGTTGTACTTCTTTTTCAGGCTCTCTTCGGCAATCTCCATTTGTGCGACTTTCAGTCTCGTATCGTCGAGCTCCGTTTGCAATTCCGACATATTGCGCTGCTCCTCCATGGCGGCCGATAATTTTTCTTCGAGGCGTTTGCAGTCGTTCTCCAGTCGGGCAATTTTGTCCGAATGCTCGGAGCAGTGGTCGGGTAGCAAAAGACTTATCTGGTGATTAGGGTGAGCATTTCTCAGCTCAGCTAGAGCTTCTTCTTTCGCTACAAAATTTTGAAAACATCAAAATGTTGCAATGAATTATGTAACGATTAAGACGAATTATATCTTCTACGAATCAAGTTTATAAGGCTTTTAATTAGTAAATTAAATAAGTTTTTTGATTCCTCAAAGAGGAAGATTTATTTTCAATGAGAACATTTTTTTTCGAGTCCTTCATTTCAGGACACTCAGAATTATCCAAAACATCGAGAAACGTGGTTTAGAAAAAATATCCGTATGTATGTATGTGTATGCAAGGTTTCGAAATTTAAAATATCTATAACCGATTCAGGAATTTGGCACTTAAGTGAAGCTGCAGCCCGTCTTTGATTGTTGTTTTTTTGACAAAACGTATATGGAGAGTTCGATTTTATAGCTTTTTGAATTTCTTCATAAAAGGGCGAGGTCGCCATAACTTTCGTAAAATTTATAATATTTTGCCAAATAGTTCTTTGTAATCGCAAGTACATTTAATGTAACATGGTATTGAATTTGTCGGAAATCGGAAAAGATGTTTGGATTTTATGGACTTTTGAAATTTTCGAGAAATAGACGTTATTGCATGAATTTTTGCAAAAACATTAACTAGCGAGCTCAAATTTTGTGCGTAAACGTAATGATACTTAGTAATGCTAGATACATCATTTAGCGGAGATTGGTAGAAAGGTATGGATTATATAGGAATTTGAATTTTTCGGTATTATTTCTTGGCGACTAAAACTTCGCGAATCTTCAGTTTTGCAAATTTAAGCTAAAAAAACATGGGAAAAAAGGAAGAAAAGGTACTCACCTTTCTCTATCTCCTCATGAATCTTTTTCGTGTACTCCTCCTTCTTCTTTCTCTCGTAACTCAGATCTTTCTCCAATTCCATAATTTTGGCTTTGTACGATTCGCACTCTTTCGTCAGCCTTTCTGCAATCTTGAGTTGAGCTTCGAGATCCAGCCTCATTTTGTCCATGCTCTCTTTCTGCGCCTCTGCACTTGCATACTGCTCTTTCAAAAGCCTTATTTCGTTTCTGTGCTCGCTTATCAGTTGCTCCTTCGTACCGCAAACGTCTATATACAATTCCTTTACACGATCCAACTCCTTTTGCGTCTGTTCCAATTGCACTCTGTAAAATAAAAATATGCGTTTCAGGACAATTTTTCAAATCCACAAAATTGAAAAACATCAAATTTGAAATGCTGTAAGTATTTTAACAATTCTAAGTTGAAGGTTAATTAGAAGAAACAGTAGAAAATTACGACACCGACAGCATGATTAGCGGATAATAATTATTCAAAACAAAGGCTTAATGATTATTGACTCCGCGCCGACTGAACCCTTTTTTGCATTTGCGTAATGAAAAAACGAAAATGTTGAACACTGTGTCTCTGAATATGTAAGTTAAAGGAAAATTAGAATAAATGTCAAGTAAAAAAAAACGAAGATGAAGAAATAGACTTCAGATGATGACAAATTTACAGAAAAGAATCTGAGAAATGGACATTAGTTGATATTTATTTATCAACCACTATAGAAGTAAATATGGCGCATTTCATACCAACTCGGTCAACGGCAGACCCTCATATTATTTTTTTTTCGCGGCAATTTTTTATGTTATTCACCCAATTGAAAAATGCATGCAGAAATTTGTTCAGATTTTTTTAAATCGAAACTTCTGGGTTATAAATAATTATAACTATCTAAAAAACGCCCTAATTTAAAAAACTCAAAGAATTCTCAAAAATACAAAGTGGGCCGAGACCTCCTGCTATTTTTTTTCCATTTTATAACATTATTCAATGGTTTTTTAAACGTTAAATAGACAACGCTTCGATTTAAAAATCTTAAAAGATTCTCAAAAATGCCGTCATGACACCCTAATACATATAAATATATAAATATATATTCCCAGAAAAAATTAAGACTCTTTTATTAAACTTGGATAGTGTATGTCTGGACCTCAATATCTACCTTTTCACATAGAACCCGCCATTTTTTTTTTCAGAATAATAAATAAATAAATAAATAAATGAAGTATTTTCTATTTTCTATTTTTTAGAGATTTTTAAATCGGGACGATTTTCGTAACATTTGAAATACCTTTAATTAACATTTGTAACGTGGCGGTTTTCTGGCGCCACGTTTCTTTGACGTAATTTATTTATTTCGTTTAAAATGGGACGTCCGTCGTCGATTTTCTCTTCAGGGGTCTATTTTAGTAGTTTAAAGTAGTATTAATTAATTGTTATTTAGTTGTATTTTAGAATATCTCAGCTCCTCACTGGTCCCTTCGCTGAGCATAACCACCGAGGGAGGGAGTTTTAGTAAGAAGCTGCAATTTGGTTTCGCTGTCAGCATGCTCGTCCCGTTTCCCGGGGACGAGCATTAGTCCCGAGGAAGTGAGGAACCCGAGGGGTGAAGGTTGGATTTCCCGACGAGATCGTCCACCTCGTCGAAGAAATCCACAACTTGAGACAGAGGGTCACGGATGGCTGGAACCTTACCACCGTCGTGTCCGTTCTGCCCAATTAGAGCAAGGGACCTCCACTATTTTAAGCACCAAAAATTTGAGGAAAATATGAGGTATCCGTCGCTTGGTGGGAAATTCGGAAAGGCCCCGGAGCAGCGCCTGGATTCACCAAGGATGCGGATCCAAGGACGCTATCATGCCACCGCGTGCGATCTATCTCTCGGTGTTCTCGAGTCGAGAGACGGCACCTATACCAATGAGGATGCCCACGAGATCGTCCGGACAGCAGCGTTGGCCGGTTCCACGGTAGTTATCGCACCGCAGGCTGAGACGGGGCGTATCAGCTGTCGGAAAAATTCTTTGGACACCGGGCAAATTAATAATCCCATGCAAATGAAACCACAAATATTATCATGTGGTCAGAGGTTGACTCTAAAAACAATATTTGCAATTTCATTCGCTGTCGGGTGTGGAGAAGTTCACGACAATTTTCGTGGTAGGAGTTGAGTCAGCGTAACGAGGAGCAGCGAGGAATAGAATAGTAGGGCGGATGATTCTCACGTGAAAGCTAATAATGGGGGAAATTTCGTTAAGTGGGGTGATTCGCAAATTTGGGAGCGATCGCCAAGACCTCAGTAGCTTTTCGTGCCGAACTGTCGGTAACATCTCGGACGCCAGAAAGTTTCGAAAGTCCTTGAGGAATTCAGTCAGCCTCCCCCGGAAAAGGAAGGACGTCGGAAAACTCAACAACCAAACCAGTTAGGGGCGTGAGTAACCTTAGCCCGGATTGTTAGAAAATGTCGTAGATTTTACGTGAGTTTGATTGATTCAGTTAGTCAGTCAGTAATTGGCAGGGTTTGAACTGTCGTTTCGGAGATAATCCCTCGGGGATTATCTCCGAAACGACAAGATTAGTGTACATTAGTATAGTAAGCCAGTAATTTCCGTTTCATAAATTATTTTGAAATTCCTTGTTTTTCCGATCATCTCATAAATTAGTTCTTGAATTACTGTTCGTGCACCCGAATTTCGTTGGCGTAAAATTTAGCCTAGTATAATTGACTCAGTTGAGTTCGTGAGCTAATTATCAGATTTCTAATCGTTATTTCGCGCTGTCGTATCGGAAGATTGTTTCCGCGTGGGCAAAACGACCTTAGTAGCAAAATCCAGCCGATTCTGTAAGAGAAAGAGTGCGGTTGAGAAATCATTTAGAATTTTTGTTAGTCTTTTTCGCTTGATTTTCTTAATTATTATGTGGAGTTAATGAGACAAGTATTATATTTTTCTGATCGTGATGTCGAGCTGTCGTGTCGGAAGATTGTTTCCGCGTGGCCAAAACGACTGTAGAATTAAGATTCGGCCAATTCCGTAGGTAAAGGAAAGCGATGGTCTCGGCCCACTCTGGTCAATAGTTCAAACGTTCTGTTGCACATCGTATTTTTGAGAATTTTTTTGGGGTTTTTAAATTAGGGCGTTTTTTTAGATAGCTTTAATTATTCATAACTCAAAAATTTCGATAAAAAGAAATCTGAAAAAGTTTCCACATGCATTTTTCAGTTGGAAGAAAAACATAAAAAATTGCCGCTAAAAAAAATTGTGAGGTTCAGCCGTTGACCGAGTTGGCATGGAATTCCCGATATGTATTTCGAAATACTTTTTAAAATAAATATACTCACGTCAATTGCACTAATTCAAGCTGGGCCTCCTGCCGCACTCTCGCGACAGCTTTTTCATGAATTTCAAGGTACTCTTTGTTGTATTCGTCCACCATTTCTTTCTCCTGTTGAGCCACGCTCTCTTGATGAAGCTTGCGAAGCGTTTCGTGTTGATTAGCAAGCGTTTCTTCAAGTTTTTGCTCCAAAACCATCTTTTCCTCTCTGAGCTCCTCGTAGTGAGTTTTAACGTCAGTCAGATGATCCGATAGCTTTTGTATTTGAGCGTTAGCGTTCACAGTATGCTCGGTGAGTACAGCTTTGAGTTCGTGCTCGAGTTCGTTAACGCGTTTCGCGTAACGAGCGGCCTCCTGTTGACAAGTCGCTGCCATTTCCATGGCTTTGCTGAGTTCCTTGTCTTTCTGCGCTAGAGTATTTTCTAGCCGATTAATCTCCTTCCTCTTTACTGCTTGGCCCGCGAGACACCTTTGCAGTTCTCCCCTTAATTTATTGGCAATGTCATCGGCGCCTTTGCCTCTAGATTTGTTGTGCAGCTCTCCCAGTTTCAATTGTCTAATTGAATCTGATTCGTCCTCCAAACTCGTAGCCAGCAGCGAGTCATACTGCATGGCATCGTTTTTTGCGACTTCCAGTTTGTGCTGCAACTCCTGGACGTTCTTCTGCAACTCCTCCTTCTCCTGCGTCAGCATCTTAACTCGCGCTTGCAATTGCATCGCTTCTTGTGCGTTATTATTCGCCATAAGGTTTCGGCACTGGGCCTGACTGTCCTCTAAAGCTTGCGAAAGACGATTGACCGTGTCGCCCTTCTCTACCATTAGAATCTCGTGTGCTCGTCGGACGTCGGAGAGTTTGTGTTCCAGAGCGACGTACGAAGATTCCTAATTTAACAAAGGAATCATAAATTTTGCAAAAGACGTTATAAATTTATAAATTAAGCAAGAAAGTCGTCAAAGTCTCGACGATAAGTACTTACAAAAGAATAACATTACTTTAACCAAATACAGGCAAAAAAAGTTATTTTGTTCTCATCGTTGATACAAAATTATTCTAATAAGAAAAAATCCCAATATTATAAATTGTTTCATTTTTCAATATTTCCTATTAAATGAAGTCAACCGGTCAGTATTAGAATTATATCTGTAACATTTTTTAACATAGATATTCCTAGAAGCATCGGGTTTTTTTGCAGATCATTTTGAACCGTTAAATATAAATAACATTTTTTCCCTGCAGTCGGTGTAATACTCCTTCAATTATTTACGATAGATTCAAACGAACACAGAGATATTAGAAGTACAAGACTTGCCCAAATGCTATGACTGTTAGTATCCACGCTTGGATGCTGCGATAAACATGCAAGTTTTTGTTATCGTTTCGTCTGAGTTGTACGGTGAAATCAACTACTGTTTTAGGCTTTTTCTTTTCTTAATTTTTACGTACCTTAACATTCAGTTTATCTGTTAGAACATCTATCTGAGTCTGCATATTTCTCATCTCAATGGCGTGCTTCTCTTGAGCCTGTTTGAGAAACTTCTCCTGAGATTTGTCGGATGCGTGGAGCGTTTGTACTCTCTCTAATACGGCGATTTTCTGCTGGAGATCTATCACCGAATCCCTGGCTATCGTCAGTTCGTGCGATAGCTAAAGATTGAAAAGCAAAAATCCATTTCATTAATGATGGTACTTAATCAACAGCGCGGAAATGCAACTACAGATAGAGTCGTACGTTTTGATTGGTTTTCTCAAGAACACTGACGTCTTCTTTCAAAGACTTCACTTGAGTCTGGAGGTCAGCAATTTCCGCCTTTGCATCAACTGAAAATACAACTTAATTATAGAGGGATGGAAATATTGCACAAATTTGTTGCTTTTAATCCAAATGATAAATTCTATTGGTTGTTTAAATTTTAATTAACTTATTATGTATTTGTTCAAAACAAAATTATATTTCATAAATCTCGAATTACTTATATGGGACGCGTTACTAAAATACTCAAATATTGGTATTTACCGAAAAAAATGTAAAGTTAAACGGAATTATAAAAAAGTAGATAAAAGGAAAACAAAAAGCTAAACTATCGGCGTTTAAGGTAGTACGAGCGTACAGATGAACGTCGCGTAAATTCGAGGGAGTTTGAGAGAGAATTACGAAGAGTTCTCGATGAGATAAAAATCTGAAAAAAATCAAGCATATGAAAGGCGGTAAAGAGATTATTTTAGACAATAATAATTTTAAAAATGTTATTAACAAATTACTTAAATAAATAATTGTTCAACTAAATATCCGGCAACCGAACTTTTTTTGTTATTAAAGTGATCTTCTTATTTTTCTACATACGTATGAATTTTTTCCGAATTTTCTCTGATTTTTAATTTTAACATAATAAAAAAACGCAATTTTCAAACGTCACACAAAATTCGGAAAAAATTCATACGTATGTAGAAAAATAAGAAGATCACTTTAATAACAAAAAAGAGTTAGGTTGCCGGATATTTAGTTCAACAATTATTTATTTAAGTGATTTGTTAATAACATTTTTTAAATTATTATTGTCTAAACTAATCTCTTTACCGCCTTTCATATGCTTGATTTTTTTCAGATTTTTATCTCATCGAGAACTCTTCGTGATTCTCTCTCAAACTTCCTCGAACTTACGCGACGTTCATCTGTACGCTCATACTACCTTAATCATATTTTCTCCCAACGATATAGGAAATTTAGCAGAGATTCTTACCAAGGGCATTTTGCGTCTGATTTCTCGACAAATTCGATCTCTCAACCTCGGCTTGAGCGAGAGCCAATTTTCTACCCAATTGGCTCTTCTCCTCCTCCTTCTCCAGTTGCAATTGCTGCAACTCTTCCGTCAATCTCTGAATTTCCCTCATCCGGACGGAGTACAAAACTTCCAGCTGCTCTTTGCTATTGTATTCTGTAGTTTTGTAGGCGTTATTATCGTTGAGGGGCTTTCCGTTGGGGCTCGTTTTGTAGCAATGATTGTGATGCTCCGAGCTAATGTCGTTGTCACCACCGCCGCCGTATTCATTATTTTGTACATTATTTTCATAAGGCTCGGTGTAGCCGTTGTTCTGATAAGTTTTCGCCTTCCCCTCGTAATGATTCGAGGGAGTTTCGTAATGAAACGGATAATTGTCCTGCAGACTGTATTCCTCGTTAATTTCGGTCCTGAAGTCTCGAGGAAATCCTGTATTAGGCGGTCTGGGTAATTCGTAAGGACTGTCCACCGAGTGGTCTTTGTTGTTATTGCTATAGGGTGATGTTCTGCCAGTCTGATACAATCCATATTCTCTCTGAATGTCCGATATTGTCGGCCCTTTTTCCACCGTCGACTGATTCACAGAAGAGTTTTCCTTGTAACTGTGGTTCCCATCTTGATTGTAAACCCCAAATTCCTTTTGATACTGCGATATGGATGGTCCTTTGTCGTTAACAATCGGCTGATTAACAGAGTTATCTATCACGCTGAAATTTTCGCCGCCTCGGGTTGTTTCTTGGTAATGACTACTGTTCATGGAACTGAGATCGTCATCATCCTCCAAATCATCAAAGGCATTCGTCAGCAGATCCTTGATCTGCATTTTTGCAGAATAAAATAGCAAAAGAATAAGTAAGATTGTGAACATTGTACATAATAATATGGGATGATTATTTGTTGCAGTTAGATTTTGCATTTTTTAAATTAGAGATTGTTTGCATTTTTGGACTGCTTCTGATTATTTCACTTGCCATCAGTATCTCACATTTATATAAAACAGATACAAGGCAAATCAACAAGGGTTAGAGTAACATTACACATCAGTGCTTGGGCTTAGTATAATTAATTTCCAGCTCTGAGTATAACAAATGTCTACTATAATATATTCTTAATATATAATTATGATATAAACACAAGAAAGCTACATATTTTTTATTCTTCTTATTGTTTTGATACCATTTTTACCACCTACACTGGGCTGCAGCAATTTTTTGGAGTAAGTCTAGGATTTTTACATAATGAATTATAATTTGGATACCAAAATTCAAGTTCCTTTTTTGTTTTTTTTCTGCACCCTTTGCAGCCTAATCATTAAATTCTAATTTGAGCATTGACAGAGATATAAATTACTCACATTTCTAAAACACTTTTATATTATCAGATGGCACAGTCATTGTTTGAGCTTAAACTAGGGTCTAAGCCAAAGAGTTATGATCTGGAGCTCGAAATTTGTAAGCCAATCCCGGAAATTTCTATTGTACCCTTTTGTCGGCTTCTCCTTCAAATTTTTGCAGATTCAATTTTAAAATACTGATTCAATAACCGGAGGGTAATAAATGACAATATCTTTTCTATGACATTGTTATTTTGATCAGCAGTTAACACAGTAATTCCTTGGAGTATAAATACGATTATACATTACTATATATTACTATATTTTTATTATTATTATATTAAGCACATTTCTAACATGCTCCTATTTTTTTTTTTTTTTTTTTGCAATCTCTAGAATATTTTACAACTTTGTAACTGTAAAAAGGACCTCAGACTGGGCTCCCTTAGACCCTTCTATGGATCTTATGTTCAAAAAGCCAAATTTGTTATCTAAACCTTGTCATTACCTATCAAACTTCTAAAAAGTCCTCTTTTTTCTTGCGATCTTTAGAATGTTTTGCAACTTTGTAACTATGTAAAAAAGACCTCAGCCTTGGGGTCCTGTAGACCGAATTATGGATTTTATGGTCTAAAAGCAAAATTTGTTGCCTGAAGCTTGCCCTTATCTCTCAAACTTCTAAAAATGCCACATTTTTTCTTGCATTCACTAGAATATCTTGCAACTTTGTCACAGTATAAAAAGGGCTGCAGCTTTATGGTCTTACAGACTCCATTCTGATTCTTATGATCTAAAAGGAAAATTTGTTATCCAAAGCTTGATACCATCCCTCAAATTTCTAACTAGCCCCTATTTTTTTCTTGCAATCTCTAGGATGTCTTACAGCTTTGTAACTGTGTGAAAAGGACCCTACTGTTGATCTTATGTAAAGTTTGTCCCTATCTCGCAAATTTCTAAAAATGCTGCATATTTTTTTACCAATCCCTAGAATGTCTTGCAACTTTGTCACAGTGTAAAAAGGGCTGTAGGCTTGGGGTCCTACAGACCCCACTGTGGATCTTATGGTCTAAAAGCAATATTTGTTGTCTGAAGCTGGTCACTGATTCTCAACCTTCTAAAAAGGCCCTGTTTTTTTTCTTGTTGTCTCTAGAATGTCTTACAACTTTGTAACAGTGTGAAAAGGACCCCACTATGGATCTTACTGTCTAAAAGCAACATTTGTTCTCTGAAACTTGTCACTATGTATCAAATTGCTAAAAAAGCTCCCTTTTTTTTTGCTATCTCTAGAGTGTCCTACAACTTTGTTACAGTATAAAAGGACGTCAGCCCTGGGGTCCCATAGACCCCACTGCAGCTCTTATCATCTAAAAGCAATATTTGTTGTCTGAAGCTTGTCCTCATCTCTTAAATTTCTAAAAAAGCCACAATTTTTTTTTTTTTTTGTTGTAATCTTTAAAATATTTTGCAACTTTGTTACAGTGTAAAAAGGACCTCAGCCCTGGGGTCCCATAAGCCCCACTGTAGCTCTTATGGTCTAAAAACAATATTTGTTGTCTAAGGCTTGTCCTGACCTCTTAAATTTATAAAAATGCTACCTTTTTTCTTGCAATCACTAAAATGTGTCTTGTATCTTTGTCACAGTGTAAAAAGGGCCATAGACCCTGCTGTGGCTTTTATGGTCTTAAAGGAAAATTTGTTGTCTGAAGCTTGTCCTTATCTCTTAAATTTCTAAAAATGCCACAATTTTTTTTTTGCAATCTCTAGAATGTTTTGCAACTTTGTCACAATGTAAAAAGGAGCTCAGCCCTTGGGTCCCATAAACTCCACTGTAGCTCTTATGGTCTAACAGCAATATTTGTTGTCTAAAGCTTGTCCCTATCTTTGAAATTTATAAAAATGCTAACTTTCTTCTTGCAATCTCTAGAATGTGTCTTGTATCTTTGTCACAGTGTAAAAAGGGCCACAGACTCAGCTGTGGCTTTAATCATCTAAAAGAAAAATTTGTTGTCCAAAGCTTGTCACTGACCTCTTCGTTGCGCCGCTTGATATCCTCCTGTTCCTCCTCCTCCTGCTGCCGCTGGTTATTTGCATTGAGCTGTATGCTGTCAGAGCCCTGAAAGAGGCTAAGGCCAGGGCCCTCCATGCCTGCCCTATCTTGCATAAGTGATTCTCTCACTCGGAGCACAATATAATAGACAACATATCTTTGTTTATAACGCCATAACCTCGACGCAACAAGTGGGTCATCGAGAACTGGTATTAATCTATAAAACCGAGCACCACCAAACTTCGCGCGTACTGCGTCCAGCCATTTCCAACAGTTTCCACCACAAATGCTCTTGACTCGACTCCGAAACAAGCCACTTTAACGCACAATTATTCACTCCGTAAAGTGCTTGTAAACAATCTTTGAAAAGTCAAATAGCATCATAGGAAGTGGACACGCGGGAAGTGAGTTTTCCGGGATGCTCCTGGCTTCCTATTGGCTCGAGTCGCGTGCTTCTTGTTGTCAGTTTAAAGAATCATATACACCACCGCAAATCCCGATCTCACAGCATTTGAGATAACAGTGAATCTGTCAAATTGTTTGTTGAACAATTCAACGGGAAAAAAATTAATTGGATATGAGAGCTGTTATACAAAGAGTCACCAAGGCATCGGTATCAGGTTCTTATCGGTTAAGGTTATACGGACGTTCTTTTGACCACTATATGCACTCTTGCGTTCTTCACTTATCGAGTATCTCGGCACGAAATATATATTATACTTTATTTTGTTTATGCTAAAATTTGAGGCGAGAGAAATGGCATAGAAATGCGAAAAAATGTAGCTGTTTATTTTGCAACTTTGTGAATGAATAAACGCGCATGCGTCGAGTATATTCTATATAAAATTTTAACAGAAGCGCCTATGCAATCTTTGCGCCTATGTGAATGCGCACGGGCGTCTCGAGTACACGAGAGCGTGGGTAAATATATAGCGTAACCAGTAACACTGATGCTGGCTTTCGGGTTTGATAAAGATCCTTGAGAGCATGTGGTAATGTTGCTCGAGTGTTCTTATGCGAGAACTCGAGAGTAGACGCTGGGAACTCCTAGCAGGAGGGATAGGCATCATTGAATGAAAATAAATTTCAAATACTTTTATCACTGAATGATTATGCTGGATTATTTATGCCTATTAAATATTAAAATTAATTGCAAAATCAATTAATTAAAATGATTATTTAATAATTAATAAATTTCCAAATTTTTAATTCTCCATAATTATTAAATATACAGTTATTTATTTGAGAAATTATTCATTTCAAATACAGTTCCATTGAATGAATATCTGCATCAATAAAGGATTTTTTTAGACCATTTTTGTATTTACAAGATATTTTCTAATATTTCACCTACTTTTTGATAATCTCTCAGAATTTTTTGTCATAATTGAAGTAGTAGTAGTTATAGTTAATATTGTATACTTGACAGTACTTTCCGTGATTTTTTAAAGATTTTTGCGTCCTCATAGCTTTGTTTTTATGAAAATGCTTTGTCTAAAACATCGAGGAAAGTTCTTTAAAAAAAATGTTCGTATGATACAGGAGCTCAAATTCATATCACCATAACTCATGAATTATTCGGCCGAATCACCTCACATTTTAATGAAATATACAATGCTGTCCAATATTTCTATGGTATACTATATTTTATAAAAGTCGGTTCAAGCATTTGGATTTTATGTGATTTTTAAGATTATGAAAAATTGAATATGGGCACAATCAGTGAAGCGGTTCGCATTTTCAAATTTTCAAATTTTCGAAAAACGAAACAATGTTCAGTGATGCTAGATATCTAATTTATAGTGAAGATCGGCAAATGTCTTCGGATTTTATAGAAATTTTAATTTTTGTTACTTATTTCTTGACGTCCAAAATTTCCCTAAATTACGGTTAAAGTTTATTTATTTGGTTAAAACAAAAATGCAAAATTTGTTCAGTGCTTTTTCATTATTTTTGAGCTTCCTCTATGTACATAAAAATCGGCAGTGACCAAATCGTTTGTTTAAACGGTATAAAAAAAATCCAAACTTCCATTCTTTTAAAAAAATCGTACCATATCCTAATTTCGTATATTTTTTATTTTCTATAGTCATTTCTGTGATCAGCCCTACGAATTCTGTAAAATTGGATGTAGGGTCGAAAATATCTTATTGGGCGGAAGAATTATAAATCAAATTATTGCTGAACGTGATTAAGTCTTTTTTAAATTCAGAATAAAGGTTAAAACGTAACAACGATGGGTTTCGAAATATTTTTGGAAATAAAAATTAGAAAAAATTCATAGAATCTACTCTTAAGTTATATTTAAATTTGACTAATTATAAGGGACATCTTGAAGGAACAAAAAAGCTGCTGAATGTCTTGCTTATAGACTGCCTAAAAAGATAACATTTTTTAAAATTCACCACATCGAAAACCTATACAGTAGAGCGTCGATTATCCGAACTAATTGGGACCGACTATCGTTCGGATAATCGAAAATTCGGATGACCGAACATCAATATTTTGTGAAGGGGGAGGGAGGAACTGAAACACTTAAAATATTAGAATATATACGTATAATATAATACATATATATATGTAATATGTATGTATTTGTTGAAAATTAATATTTTTAATATATCATTGTTAGTATATATTATATATTCTGATAAAACCCCCGGACTCTATATAATAGGCTATTTTCGTGGGAAAAAATGGAGAATTTTGTCGGTCTATTCGTTTGGGAAACCGAAAATTCGGATAAACCGAATCGCTGTTCAGATGATTGACGCTTTGGATAAACCAAATCATCGTTCGGATGATTGATGTTTCGGATAATTGACGTTCAGGTAATCGACGCTCTACTGTAGTTTGAATCCTAATATTGGCCCTCGTGAGTGACAAATTTCGTACAAAATTTTTTAGAGGCGTCTTTTGTTTATCCTATTTGATTAACACGTAGAAAATCGAATCTTTCATTTAGAAGAATATCATTATTTTCCTACCTTTCATGTGTGACAAGTAGAAATAAAAAAATTTGTTTGAGGCAGTCTAGTGCTTATACGTACATTTTTTTTTTTTAGTCGAGGGCGAAGTTATTAGCAACATCGGATATGGACTCTGCGTTTTAATCGGCATAAAAAGGGACGATACAGCAGCCGATGTCGAGTACATGTAATAAAATCGATTAAAGATATATTCCTAAAAATATTTCGCGTACTTTAACTAAGTTTATTTCTACAGTGTCCGTAAAATATTGAATACGAAGATATTTGATGGTGAAAATGGGAAACGATGGTCCGCCAGTGTTGTCGATAAACAATACGAGATACTCTGCGTCAGCCAGTTTACATTGTACCATGTTTTGAAAGGCAACAAGTTGGATTTTCATAAATCTATGCCTGCACAGCTCTCAGAACCATTCTACAATAACTTTCTCGCTGAGCTTGGAAAGAAATACAAACCAGAATGTATCAAAGGTACAATAAATAATACTAACTACAGTAAGAAGTCTTGCATCTAATGTTCATCTAGTTTATAAAATCATTTGCGCGGCTCTTTTGTCGCAAAGCTAAATTATCTCTTCGTTACGTCCCTAGCAATCACGACAACTTTTAGTTTTCCGAAAAACAACTGTCAAAGTGACGATAAGAATAACGCTCAATAGAAGTTGTTTTTCGCACAGAAACAGTTTTCGGAAATGGTCAAAATGACCGTGAAATAATCAAACTAAAAAATCGAGTAGTTACTTTTTCGTCACTGGAAGTAATAACTTACTGTTATAACGACCTTTTGGAGGTAAAGTTGTTTTGACGGTACGTTATTGGTCCCAGGGACGAAAAAGTAACTATCAGATTCTTGTGGTTTGGTTATTTCGAAGATCATTTTGACCATTTCCGAAACTTTCTTCTGAGCAAAAACCAACTTCTATTGAGCGTTATTTTTATGGTCACTTTGACAGTCGTCTTGATTGCTAGGGGTAAAATGTATAAGATTCGCTGTATGTAGATGATACTTAAGCTAAATTAAATATTTGTTATTGTTATCATTACAATTTCGTTGAAAAAGAAAATCAAACATTTTACTTGCGTTTCTAATATTTTCAAGCACATGAAAACGAAAACTTAAAAAATATAAATAAATTCAGGGTATCTATATGAAATTTACATAAATATGGAGGTGAAAGATATGCCAAATTAAATACTTTCATTATTATTATTCGATATAACTTTTGCAAAATTTAAACATTATGGTTTATTGTTCTAACACATGAAAACAAAAATGTCGAAAATGTAAATAAATCCAGAATATATGAAATTTAAAAATATAGAAGTAAAATGGAGGTGAAAGTTGAGCGAAATTAAATACTTTCGTTATTATTATTATATTTAATTTTTTTTAAAATTATACATTATGTTTTAAAAAGTCAACATATATATATATATATACATTTTATAATTTCCAGATGGAAAATTTGGAGCAATGATGCAAGTTCATATAGAGAATGACGGACCTGTGACCTTGGAAATCGAATCGCCTGTAAAAAGCGTCACTGGTGAAAGCCACGACGCGGAATAATAGGATAACAATAAAGAACTTTCTTTTAATTATACAAAATCTTGTTTCCTATATACCCCTCCCCTTGCCCAACATTATCTAACATGTCGTTCATCTTGCGCGCTCTGAACTACTATTGGAATACGGACGCGCAAGCGCTAGTTACGAGGAGACAAACAACGTGGAGAGCAGACACCAAAAGGTTCTTAACGCATGATACGAATTTGACAGTAGAAGAAGCACGCGAAGGTTAGACGTGAAAACGGATGTGGTTGTCACTGCACGGTCTCACATGGTCAGCTGGAAATTGATCTATCAATGATATTTCTCGGAATCTATCGCAATTGTAAGACCGTACCGAGTAGTTCTTTAGCAGCTGATGCTGACGTGACGTGAACGTGCCATGTCAAAACCAACAGACGTGTAACCTATTTTTAGGGGCAATTAAATGTGTAATTTAAGTTTTTTCGCTGTGCAATTTTTTAATCGTTGATAAACAATGGAGAAAATTACGAAGAAGGAATCCGCCGAGAGGCAAAGGGAAAAAGGGCAACGTAACGGAAGCCCCATAAATGCTGCAGGTATGGTCAACTTTTGACGTAATTTTGAGCGCGAGATAAACATTTTAAATAAATCTTATTACTTTAATAATTACATTTTTTTCAAATTACCGCTAGATATGGATTAAATATATTAAGAGTAAATAGTTAGTTTAAAGTCAGTATTGTTCATAGATGAATTTTTCATTTGTTTCATTGTTAATTAATTTCTATTAAATAATTAATTTTTTACGAGATATGACCTATTGTGGGTGACTTACAATATTTTTGTTGTATTTATACTTTGATAATTTTATAAAAAAATGGGTAGAACAAATATCTCTAAATGATTCTCGGCTGTGCATAAAATATATCCGACCAGCATGAATTTAACTCCTGAATTTTTTTTTTTTTTATTGCTTAAGTTATATGCTGTTATAATAGTAATATATGCTTTTTATAGTAATAAATTATTTCTCAAAATCTATATGTGAGTTTGCTGTATTTTTCCAATTTTACCTCTATTTGAAAATTTTGCAATTATATCGGAAGGATTCATCTTTTTCATAACTTGGATTCATCTAAAAATATTTAGCCTACTGGTTCTCTTATAAATGTATAGAGTGTAAAAGCAAAAAAAAAAATTAATTCCAGATGACCAACAATAGTCAGGTGCTATTAGCATCTTATAAAACAATCTTTATTTAAAGGGTCAAAAATGAATATTTTTTCATGCAATACCAGCAGCGCAACAACTGAGATATCTGTTGATTAATATCACTGATTTTTACCTGAGCCCCTTTCTTTAAAGTTATATGGCACAACTTTAGCAGCTGTAAACAGTAATAATAAATTTAATTAATTAATTTATTTATTTATTTTCTTTGTAAACGGTGCAAGCCCCTTGATAACTACGGCGCGATGGATATTCAGGACCTACAGTTTTAGGTGGGTTCCGAACCACCGGAATCCAATACTCTCTGTCAGTTAATACTTGACACCAAAGCAAATTCTTTTTTGCTTTGTTTATGTACTATGCAGTAAAGATAAATTACCCTTTTTCATAAATTTAACTCATCCGAATCTTAGTAGATAAGAGTACAGATTTTTGTACTGTTTGGAGATTAAAAAGAATAAACAATTAAAATTTACAAAAAAAGAAGAAAAAAATGTAGATCTATGAAACATAATTAACTGCAAAAAAGAATTTTTATTTTATTTTTTGCTTTACAGAAAGTTCTCCTGCTAAGGACAGATCAGTCACAGAGAAAGTTAGCCCAGTATCTGGGAAAGCCAGAAATGTTCAGGTATGTATCCTTTAAAATTCAGTTCCTTAGTGGAATGTAGTTTCAAAAAATGCATCATGTCCCAATATGATTTATTAAAATGATGTTTCAGAAAGCTGAGACTTCAAGAAGAGCAGAGACTGCAGAGGAACTTAAAACTCAACTTAACGTTCTCATGAATTCTTTGGCTACATTATCAGCAGAAAAATCTAGAATGGAGGCCAATTTCCAGGCTGATAGAAAGCAACTGAGATGTGAGCGTGAAGAGGTATGTATGACTGCTCATTAATCATATGCAAGGCATTTCATACTATTAGCCATCTATGTTTTATACATTTTGCAAGAAAATTCTGTGATTTAGTGAGTGTAAAGTACAATATACCAATACAAAGAATGAAAATATAAGGACTTATTAGCCAATATTATATTTGACCTATGATATCCTTGCAATTTACTATTTTTCAAATTATCCAGAATTTCATTTTTGATTCTTTTGTAATTACTTTTAAAAAAAATGGCTCACTGTTGAACTCAGTTTTATTGTCTGTATTTATTGCCCTATAATTAAGATCAAAGATTTAGTTTTTAAATTTTTTGAAAATGCCATATAAATTAGGATTGCTAGGGGGCACAGAGGGGGATCCACTTATTGCCATATTTGAGCCATTTTGCCAAGATATATGTTTACTTGGGTAATCGAAATATAATTCATACAACTAATAATTTTTCAAAGGAAAAAAATAAAAATTGCAATTGTGATTCGTATTTCGAATATTTGCATTAATATCGATTGATATTTTAGTGTGACAAGCTGATAAAAGAATTGAAAGATAAATTGAAACGTTCTCAAAGTCACACACATTCCGAAGTGGAGCATGTTAAATATAAGTTGATAATGGAGCGTTACGAGAGAGAAAAAGAGCAGGCGGACAATTCTGCAATGATTAAGTATGAATAAATAATCTAAATAATAGTATGAGTTAATTTTCTTACCTTGCTATAAATCAAGATTTTTCAGGGAATTGCAGAGATTGATAACCGACGAACGACGTGCCAAAGATAGCTTAGAGCAGCAAGTGAGAGAATTGAAGAATCAGGCAATCAATAAGACGCAAAATAAAATACTCGAAGCCGAGCTCGAAGTGGCAACTAATAAGCTGAAGCAAGCTGAAGCTGCCGTGAAAGAAACACCGCCAGTTCTTCTGTCTCTCCAGTCTGAGATGTCTGCAATGAAGAAGCAACATCGGCACGCAATTCACGAAGTAAATTCGAAAATTTAATTATCATACTTATATGAGCGACATAATAAATTGATAAATTTTACCAATGGTATGGATCCGGGAATGTACGTAACGTAATACGTACGTTTTGCTTTTTCATAGTGAAAGCTTTGCTTTTCATAATTTTTTTCTCGATATTTTCATATTAGTACATTCCGAATGGTCTGAAACGTGGAGAAAAGTGGTTTTATAAAAAGTCCGGATGTATGTTTGTGTGTATTAATGCCATGTGGAATACTGGTCAATGTTTATTTGGTATTGCTTTTTATGGCTTTTTATGAGATTTTTAACATTGAATAAAATGTAATCAACGCCCCAACTCGAACAAATTTTGAACAAAGTAATGCGACCTTTGGTATTAAATTTGAGCAAAATTAGTAAAGCGGTTCGGGTTTTTTAGAGTTAACATTTTTTTAAATGCCATTGTTGCATCAAGTTTAAAAAAAAATTCCATTATTTCATCAAGTTACAAAAAACTGTTGTTATTACTTCAATTTTTCAAAATTTGCAGGCACAAACTTTCCATGTAAACGAAACAATGTTCAGTGATCCTACAATGCTATAATTTTTCTTTATTTTTCCTTAACAACTAGTATATCGCTTTTTAATTTTATTTATTTAAAACAACGATGCAAAGTGGAATGTTGCACATTGCTTCCACATTATTTTTTTACTTTTTCTGAAGCTTCCTCTATGGGGGAACCAAAATCGATTAATATACCTTTTCTCCATTTATAGGAGCGAAAACGAGTAGCGGCAGCAGAGCAGCAAGCAAAAGCTCTAGAGATGGCTCACGAAACCAGAGTCGCCGGTCTAGAGGCACGACTAGCTGAGCTTTCAGAAACGGTCGGCGGCTATGACAGATTGAGGCAACAGGATCAACAAGCTATACAAAAATTGAAAGATCAGTTAGCTGGTTTAGAGGATTCTGGGCGAAAGGAGTTTGCACCTGATTATAGCCACGACTCAGCGAGACTTGCCTCCCGAATACGAGAACTATATTCACGTTTATTGGATATGGACAATAAGAAGAGTAATTCGGGCCACGTTCAATGTAAGAAAAAAATTACACGATATCCAAAAAATGGCACTTGAAGAAAGGTCTTTTTCAAGTCTAATATACAAAAACGTTTTCCGTTTAGTTGTTTTATTCAAATACTAAAAAAGATATATTTATAAGTTGATTCATCTCCTATGTGACAAATGTACTGCATTAGTAGATGAAGCCTTAATTTAATAGTAATTTTCAATGGTTTAGGAACGGATAATCAATTAACTTTCTGTCTCTAGCGCTTTTGAAGAGTTTAAATTTGTGTGACGCGAATCGAGACGTCGAATATAAGGAAAAGTACGAGTTGCTGCTCCAAGATTTTGAGACTTACAAGCAACAGACGGCCGTGAAACTCGAAAGTCTTTCGTCAAACAGCGTTCAATCGAATCAACAGAATCGGACGAGTCTCATAGAGTCCCACAAGAAAAATGTCGGCACTACGGAGTTGCATTTAGCTAAAACTTACAGCAGAAATCTGGAGGAGAGGATAAGGAGTCTGAATAGAGAAGCCATAACCAAGGAGAAGGATCTAAAGGCAAAATTGGAGCAGCAGCAAGAGGCGCTGCAAGAGGAACGCATTAAGTACGAGCGTATTCTTGCTCAGAAAGATAACGAGTATCGGGGCAAAATTGCTGCCCTTGAGCATCAGCTTTTGCGACAACGAGAACGATCCTTGGCTCTTGTAGATGAAAAAGATCAGGAAATCGCGACGTTAAAGGCCTCGTTTCACGCGATTATCACAAAGAAGGAGTCAATCCCCTCGTCCGATGTTGGAAGAAAGTTGTCCACGTCCGAACAGGCCATTGAACCTAGCGCAGACTACGTAACCGCTTTACTGGCAGTCGATAGCTCGCCCATGCTGCATTATTCACAGGAATTGGCTAGACGAGAAAAACAAGTATCCGGATTGAGAAAGAAGAACACAGAATTGGAGTCAACTATCCGGGAAAATCAGAGAGAATATATTCATGCTTCGGAAAAACACAAGGACGAAATAGCGACACTTCAGGCTAAAATTACCAGGTGAGTTAATACTCATATGCGCTTGTCCAACAAAAAATTTTACTTTTATATCCAGAGTCGAGCTCCATTCGAATGTATAAATATTCAAGATATTTTTGAAAATAAATAATTATATTTATGAATAATTAATGTGCACTATTGAAATTGTTCATGTTTTTGCAATTCAAAGTTTGGAAAGAAAATTATAATCGTTCATTCAAAATGATTCATGATGTATCGTAAGTGTAATATTGTCCAATGATTTATATTAAAAAAAATAGATTTACAACGATATTCCACTGATCTTAGGCAATGAACCGTACAGAATTTTTTAAATAATCCGTAACGGTGAATGTATGATTTTATAGCTTTTTAAAGTTTTTCAAAAAAGGGCGAAACCGTTTCAACTTTCGTAAAATTTACGGTATTTTACTAAATAGTTCTTAACAAGGGCAGGTATATTTAATGTTGTTTGCTATTGTATATGAAATTTACGGAAAGTTTACATAGCATTAATCTTTGTCAAACATGAACTACCGAACCCAAATTTTGTACTTAATCGAAATAATATTCAGCGATGTTAGATACATCATTTAGTGGAGATCGGTAAAAGGGTTTGGATTATACAGAAAATTAAATATTAAAAAAATTATTTCTTGTCGACTAAAATTTCGCTAAATTTTAGTTTTTTAAATTTATTTCAGTGAAGGATGCAAAGTAGAATCTTGCATATTCCTTCCTCATTATTTTTAAATTTTCACAAAGCTTTCTCTATTTAAATCCGTTACACTGAATATATTATTTTTGTAATCCATCACGTACAATGAAACGTACACTACATGACGGTGTTTTGAACATGTAAAAAAATTTGAGGACAGGTAAAATGAAAAGTTTTTCGTTGTTGAAAAATAAAGTTTCTACAACCTTTAATATTCTGACCTATGAATTTTTTCAAATGCACGAAATGAGCTTTCAATAGCATGGGTTTGTGATAAGTATTTGTCTGGAATCCTCTTTGAAATAAAATTTTATTAAATTGGTGCCCGACTTTAATAAAAGCCAATTCGTTTCTTACCAAATATTTTTTCTACGTAGACTGGAAGCCTGCAAGTCTCGGGAAGGTGCGAACCTCGAGTACCTAAAAAACGTATTCGTAAATTATTTGACGAGCAACGACGCGTCGAGCAGACGTCACATGTTGAACGCCATCGCCACGGTGCTTCGCTTCACCCCCGACGAACTGGAGAAGATCCAAAGAGTGAAATGACGTTAGGAAAAAAAGACGAGTATAAAAATAGGCTTTTAGATCTCTCGAGCTAACAGGATTAACTCTACTGCTATGTACATAAATGATATTTAATTTATACAAAAACGATAGTGCTCACTAGTCCGAATAATAATAAAAAACAAAGGCTAGCCAATTTTTACAGTAGAAAATAAACTTGAGTACCGTTTTACCGATGATATTATCGAAATAAGCACGACGATTTTTCACTTTATAATAGCATCATTCACAGACACACGGGATATGTATAATTGTGCATTGAATTTATTACATCAATATCTTTACATGGAATAATTACGTTGGTTGGCATTGAAAAAATATTCTCAAGCAATTCTCGTGGGTACATGATGGCTACCTACGTGCACTTTGGATATTACGCGAATAACCGCTACGGCTCGTGTTCTATATATTCTTATGAATAATAAAACGATCTACAATAAAACTCCATAATCATCTGCCATATAATATAATTCGATTTGTATCGTTAGTGTATTATTATGTACAAAACGGGTTGTTGGCTGGTGTTTTTCTTCCCTCAGTCACGGCGTCGGCAAGAAAAAAAAAAAAAAAAAAACGTGATAATTTATTCGAAAAGTTGTATTAAAGTTGAGATGGACGTGTCATGATACCCTGCTGTAAGTATCTTCTATTTCGTATAGAATAAATCATTGAACCACACATTCACGTGTTCTAATAGAGCGTATGATACCGTAGAATTGTACTCATGCCTTCAAACCCACTCTATTTGTTTATTTATTTTCTATAAATAATTTAATATTAATTACTGTTTCTGAATGTCCTTCTATATTGTTGAGAATAGCGTTTTATTTAACCCAAAAAATGTTTTCTTTAAGCACTCATTCTTCTAAAAACTGCATAAGAAAAATTATTACTACTTATCCATTTTTTTTTACTTGTTTGGTATTTTTTAATCAATTTCCATTAATAATCTTTTTCAGTTTTTACCTCATGCACATTCTAAAAATAAAAGTATAAAAGATTTTAAGTTAATACACAATTGGAGCCTGTTTGAAGGTAATTGAGTGGTCATAAATCGCACTTTTTTTTAATCAACACGACTGAAACTCTTTGTTGAACCAGCAGAATATCTATCTAGGGAGAGAATCTTAAGGCAGTGAGATTCACTCGGTAATAGATTCGAGTTTGGAAATGAGCCAGAAAAGCTCAGGTTTCACTCGTCCAGTATTTCGATTATTTTGATAATAGATACGCGTGCATTCCAAGTGCGTTCCTCTTGTCGAAATAAATCTCTTGCTATATCTATTATAATTTCACAATTCGTATTATCCGAAAATTCATTGCGCACCCTCAAGGCATGATGGTGTGTCCAACGTCGGTTATTCGGAGCTTAGAACATCGGCGATTGTCAACACAGATTACAACATTTTTTTTATTTCATTAACACTTGTTTCAATACTTAATAATTAGACATCGGTATATAATATATATGCTTTTCTCGTCAATATACATCTGATTAAGTATATTTTTTTATTTTTTTATTTCTTTCTTTTTTTTTTATCTCTGTATATCCAATCTCTGCTTCCTCCGTCGACTCATACTTTGAAGTGTTCAAATTTTTTCTTACATCAGTTTTTCATACGATAACGCTAGTGTACAGAGGCCCTTAACGAAGGTTTTTGTGTTTCTCTCCGAGAACGAGTTATTCCATTTGGGGACTGCCGAAAAAGTTTTTTTTTCGTTCAATACAACGCAACTGTTCGTGCGTCGTAACTATTGCTTTAATAAATGTATTATTTATCAAGTATATCGAAAATACAATTTTTTTTTCTTTACTTTTTTCCAACATTATTAAATTTCGAAAATTTTTCTTTGCTTCCAAGAAATAACATTTCGACGTGATAACACGAGTTTAAAGTTATCGGTAGAGTAACTCGTTACTCGACAGAATTGTGTAATTCCCTTATTATCGTGTAATAAGGCATGGCTGTCTTCAACATATTCAAAGTACTAACTAACGTCCGAACTTATGCGCCCTCGACATATTTCTCTTTATATATTCTACTCGAACGATGTATTCGCCGATTTTTCTATCACTTACAGTGAAATTGGATGACTGCGGAATTTTTCTTGCGTGAAATTAATGCAGAAGATTGTTTACGCTAATATTTCTTCGTCCTCAATGTTTTACGTGACAATTTTTTCGCCCAGTATGAAGTTATTATGTTGTCCTGAAAATTTAATATAGTTACAGTGATACGCAGACTAGTCAAATAAGAGCCAATTTAAAAATAAAGTATCCAGAGTTTAACCAATAATAGCCAATGGTGTAGGCAATTAGTATTGAAGCAAGTTTTTTCAATCTCATTGAGATTTTTCAAAGAATAATCCGCAACTTTATAACTGTTTTAATACACAACGAAACCTTCTGTTTCACGAAAATTACTCCACGAATTAATTACGTAGATTTTTTTATTGTTGACTATTTGAAAAGGGCAACAATTGACTTTTGACGGATTTCTGTGTCGGTCAAACAATAAAAAATCTATGGTAAATTCGTAGAGCAATTTTTAAGACACAGTGATACTTGGCTCATTAAACTCGATAAAGAAAATACAATTTTCATTAAAACAACAAAAATATTGATTTCGAATTTGCATCGATCAATTATTATTGGTTGTAAATTCATGGCTGTTCATGTTGCTTTAGATTAAGAACACATGTAATACACGAATGTTAATTAATGCGTTTAACTTTGTATAATATGATACACAAATCTGGCACTGATTTGACTAGCGTTACAGTGTAGTAACTTTAAGGAGATGCACAACCGATTTGAAGCAAATAGCACGTTTTATTTTCTTCGTCAAACTAATCGTATTCAACTATCCATGTTATTAATCGTTTTTATCGGTGTTTTAATACTGTAAAAAATTATAGATATTTGATTTTTTCAAATAGAAAATATTTAAAAAATGATACGACAAAAAAATGATATTCCCTGTGCAATTCGTTACATAGACTTTTGAATTTTTTTTTACACGTTTAGAATACCGCTAGGAACAATTAATCTCATGATATTCTCGAAAAAATTACGGATAAGAGCAAAAATATGCTTTTTTGCCCAAAATCGGTGGAGCTTTTCTCTTGAAGAAAACGAAAGCGCATCTACCTGCAAAAAAAATGCCTATCTTCATTGATAGATGATAGATAATGCAAGGTTCTGTTTTAATTTGCATAGCAATGCAGCGTATTAATTGCAAACATTTTCGCGTACCTATGAAATAATCTCCGGGCGTGCGTAAACATTTTTTTTCTTTAATTTTTCTCCATCTCGTTCTTTCAATTTTTCTTTTTCAAGCCAGTACTTTTATAAAACCTACTACAGCACGTGTACGTTAGAAGTGCCGACGGGGCAATTTGGTCCTTTAAACTGGTTCACTGACATAACTTTATGTACGCGCATCCATTCTTCGCCTGAATAATTATTCTTTCTTTCTCATATTTCTTCGTTTTTGCTTCTCTTATGTACACAAGAATTTACTGCGTGGATATATAGACACTTTATTTCTCGTTTTTTTTTGCTTCTTCTATTGTGTGATATTATACTATTTCTCTTCTTGCAAATATGCATCGCATTCCTTCATTAACATTATACTTGATTAATATATATTTATATAACAATTTTAAAAATATTTCAAAAGTGAACATCAGACAATAGAATAATAATTACAATAATAATAGATAATAGAACTAATAGGCGTAATAAAAAATACAGTAACGCAAGATAATGATAAAAATGTGTAAAGTTGGGCACATTTGAGTGATAGATTCTTATGGTCCTTCTCTCGTCGTTGGACAAGTAGGAGGCATGGGAAGTTTTTAATTTTCGGTGAAGAAATCTCCAGCTGAACTAGCCGCCATATATCTTTACTTCTCTGTTTTTCTAGATCACAGTCGCTCATTATGGCTGCTCAATCGGGCAAGAAATTTCATCACCATTTTACAATAATCATCATCATCGTGGATGAACAGCGAAAGAAAGAGCGAAAAAAACACAAGAGAGGGAGACAGAGAGAGAGAAACGAGAAAAATAAAAAGAAAGCATTACTTTTCTAAAATCTTAAGAATACTGGAAAGTAGCTTACGAGTTTACACAAGTACAAAATATTTTCGGTATGTTATAATTTCTTTGAGCAGTGGGTGAGAGAAAAAGAAGACAAGCACGAAATGCGTTTAAGGAGGTTGAAGCGCTGCACACTAATCAAATGAGTGCTAAATCTTTGCAATTGTTTCTGCAAAGTTTTATGCAATACATAATAATAGTGAATAATGATTTGTATTATATCATGTGTACTTCATCCAGCGAAAGATCCATAGCGATGAATTTTTAGAATTATTATTTGATTACCGTTAATTTAAACGATAATACGTATTTGTTTAGTTTTCTCGATTTTTTAAGGTATAGTTAATAGTTTGAAAATTACTACCAGTTTATAAGAATGAAAGGAAATTATTGATATATATTCTTTTGAACTTCGTAATTAATTTTTTGTTTTTGTGCTAAAAGCATCTAACTGTTGCAAATGAGTCATAGGAAATTTATGATTTTGTTTTTAAACTTCTTAATAAGTTAACAATTTTTTTAAATCAACACCCGAGTCTATGGCATTTTGACAATTCTATCTTTATCTCAAATTGCTAAATCTATGCCGGAAATTTTTTTCTTATGTACAATTGAGCAATTTTTAGGAATTTTTTATCTCCCCACTTATCTCAGGAAAGTGTGAAGAAGTTTAAAAACCCATAAATTTCCTATAGCTCATTTACAATAGTTGGATGGTTTTAACATAGGGTAAAAAAATCTTTATTTCAGGGTTCAAAAGAACATATTTTTAAAAAATGACATCAACAGATAAAGAAGTGAGATATGTATCAATGAATATGAGCAATTTAGGTCTGACTTCCTCTCCTTAATCCGAGATCATCACCAAGTATCGAGATGGAGAATTAGTACAACATCTTTAAAAAAACAAAACAAGTTACGTTGCATTGAAGTCGGTGTCAAATTGTTGATTCCTACTGAAAAAAAAAACCGTGCACAAAAATCGACTTTTTCGAAAATTGCCACTAACCCGTTAATATTATATTGTAAATCAATCGCTACGAGTGTTTCTCGAGTTTTAGACAAATGTTCTAATACCTTTCATTTCAATCAATTGTGGCATAACTTTAAAAAAACGATACACAGCTTTTCTAGAGGCGCTTCATCCTCCTTAATTCCGGATAGGATTTTGCGGATGCGAGAAGGAGTACTCTGTTCCAGCGTCGATAATTCGCCAATTGCTGAGTGATTTACGGGAATGTAAATAATACAAAATTATAGAAACTGTAAAGGCTGCTTGCAACGAGCACAGCATATGCTCCTTGTCATCCCGAGCCCCTCTTGTTCCAATTTTCGTGCTGCGAGACATCGTACTGAGCCGCGTATGCTAGGCCATAACTTCTTATCCGTAGAATGTGGTCGATAAAATAATAGTAAAATAAATACACATGCGAAGCTGTAATAAGATCGACCGTTTAATTCGTGCACATAGATCAACAAGAGTGAGAAGTATTCTCTGGATCAGTGGTCCTCCTTCCAGCACACCGCACGGCCAACGCGCTAAGTTTTGTTACACATAGCGTAAAAAATAATAATAAATTGAGTGTGTTTCAGGCAATAATGCAATAATATATATTATATACAAATAAAAGTGACAAAACACTTTTGGAGGGGGTTTTTAACTTTGGAAAGGTGTTTGTGTCTGTGTGTGTGTGTGTCTGCATGTAGGTGTTGGGGAAGGTCTGTCCCGAGCACAGAGAATTCACGACGTATAAAGGCCCATCCTCTAGAATTAATTTATCCTAATCCTGCGAGCGGCACGCGAATTCAATTATTATTTACCCTACTAAATCGCAATCGTAGAAATACGTGACATACGTATATGTTGAACTGTGAGGGATTTTCCCACTCTCTCTCTCTCTCTCTCTCTCTCTTCCTTTTTCGTTCTCTCTTTCTCGCTCTGTGTAGGTGTCAGAGATTAGCAGTATTCGAATAAAGTTGTATTTGAAATATTTTCTAATTCGAATAACGATGCGTCTATTTCCAAAGTGTTAAAAACACTCACGCTTTCTCGAATAAAGAAAAGTAATTCGATGTACATAAGGAACTTCACCAATTAAAAGCGACAATTTTGTTTTGTTTTTCAACGATGAAAAAAAAATACCATGCGTCTAATCCTTCGTTTTGATCGTGTATAAAACTTCTCAGATCTAAATATGAAAAATTGTAGATGAAGTTCCATTTTCAATATCACTTTTTACATATTTCCTAATCATTCAGAAATTCATGTCGCCTACGATTTATTATATTCGTATCTGAGGAATTTTTAATACGATCGAAACATCATTGTGATCAAATGCATGGGACTTTTTATACGATTTTTTAAATGGATGGAAGAAAATAAAACATGACTTTTTTGCTGAAAATTCCTAAACACTCCTAATCTTGAAAACTTTTTTCAACCCCTTTTAAGAACTAATCTTAGGTAATCAAATCATAAAGTATTTTAAATGTTTTTTTATTCGAATATTGCCCATCCCCTGTAGGTGTACGTTCGTTTTTATATGTATATGTATATGCATATATACATATATATATATACACACATATATATATCGTTTATATGTATATCATATATAAATATTCATATCCGCTTATGTCCACTGTAGCATCTACGGTGTTTAGTGAGTTTATTATATGTATTTTTTGTTGTTTTATCTTCTTCTATTTACAAAATATGTTGAATAAACATTGTTTACTATCCTAACTACAGTTTGCGTGCCGTAGCGCGAGCCTTCATCGTTTATTATTTATCTTCGAAGTGCGTGCTCGCGAGCGAGCATTCGACTAATTACATTATCTACTTTACAGCCAAATTCAACAATCCTCGCCGAAATTCAACGTATTTTAACGGCGATAGCTTCGCGCACTCGCCAACTTTAAAAAATATATAATTTATATTTCGGGGAAAAAAAGCGGGTAAAAAGAAACGGAATTAAAACTCAAGGATCACAATAAATGAAGCCGAGCTAACGATAACATCAATGATAATGATCCGTTAAAAATATTAAACGACAGATCGATTAAGGGTGTGTATAATTCGCGGACAATAGTCCATTTTAAAACATCGACGCTTTCGCTTCTGTTAATACTTCGTATTGTACATATCGTAAAATCTGTTAATTTTTTTTTTTCATTCACTTTTCTCCCAATTTTACGACATTTTTCGTACAATAATAACCGATAAAACAGGGATTCCATACTACTGATGGTAGTCCCGACATGCTACAAAGGATCAGAGTAAAAATTCGTCGCTGCCCGAAAAAAAAAAAATAGAAAAAAATTGGGCCGATATAAAAACCTTCGTGGCCAAAAAAAAAAAAAAAAAAATGTATCAGGGCCGTCGAGAGGCGAGCTATAAAATGTGATTCTTTTGTTCTCCTCGTAAATACGTTGAATTTTGGCAAAGGTCTAAAAACAGTCGATAAGTACTTTCGAGAATATTCGGAAACGAGTTACATATTTTCATCTATACCAAGTTTCGCCTAACAGGTAATTAATTACTAACAAGGGAATAATAACGCATGCCTTCCCTCGCTTATCGCCGCACGATGGCACGTTTTATCTTTCTTTTTTATTATCGTCTCTCGCTCTGATAATGCGCGATGATCTTCGACGGAGATCATCATTGCCACCAAAAAAAAAAAAAAAAGAACAAACAAATAAACAAAAAAAAAGCCACAGTCTCAAACATTAGAGACTCGGCACGAATAGTCATTTAAACTCTCTGGATATCGACCCTATATCTCGCCGTACCGCAGATATAATATTTACACGAAACGTGAACATGCTTGCCATTGAATTGCGATTATCATAGATTTTTTGTGCAACGTTCACTGCAGTTTTTCCTCATCACCAATAGAGCTTTTTCTTTATTCTTGTTTTCTTTTTTTTTCGTCGTTTTACTATATCATATATAAAGTATAACTAAAGTATATAAACTCTGATTTCATTTTATAATTTTCTCATTAATCCTAATATTCTCTGATTACGATTCGCTCTCTCTCTCTCTCTCTCTCTCTCTCTTTCTCTCCCGCTCACCATTACACCGAATCTCTTAGTATTTTTCAACAATATGTAACAATAGCATAGGCCTTTCGTTTCTTTTTTTTTTCATCTGTCCCTCGGCGCGTCAATTTACAAACATCAGTTACACCGACAGATCTCGTACTGACGCAGAGAATGCGCGATTGCTTTGTTGCTCGTTGATTGCACGTGACATGCGTGACGGATTCTACTGGAAAATAATGCACGACAAATCCGACGATAGAATTTTAAATATTTCCTTAATTTCCGGAAAGAACAAAAAAAAAAAAAAAAACACACAGTTCGAGAGTCCGGCGCACGCAACTTTCGACTGGAACACAGCTTTTTGAACACATATAGTTTGTCACAGTTAGTTCGAAACTAGCTCGTGTCTCGAAGAGCCAAAAATCGAGTACACGATTTAAAAAATAATATAATGATAACTGATCGTCGTACATTAACACGCCTCAGAAATCGGCAATCTCTAAAAAATAGCCTATGCCGCGGACGCGGCTTATATCAAGGGTTCGAATTGCACTGATGCCTCACAAAACAAAAACAACGCTGTTTTCATCTTCTTTTTTTCTTTCTTTTTTACGCCTTGCAAGGAAACTGTACACCAACGATATTTTGTTTAAAAAACCAAGTAAGCACACATACTATCTTTCTTTCTCTCGCTCGCTCGCTCTTTCTCTCTTTCTCTCTCTCTCGCGCGCGCTCTTTCTCTCTTTATCTCTCTCCTCTTCAAAGGATTATGATGTACTCATGTTGCGGAGTAAGGGGATGCAAAGTATCACAGTTGGCACATGGGCGCTAGCTGCCACTACTGCTTACGGGCAGTGAAAGCGGAGCTCCCATTGACGTAGGAGGAGCGGTCAAGGGTCCTGGAATCAATATCATACGATATAGAATGATGATCCATGTATTCCACCCCACTCCCCACTACTCCTCCCCCCTGAAACGGATACACTGGAAAAGCGAATTTACCAGCAACGTTTGGAGATGGTTCCGAGACAGGCAGAGGACTAACGAGACTGTTGGCGCTCATCGGTGTCGAGTTTGCTTTGAGCTTTTGTCGAACCTCCCGAATTTTGAGCTGCAGGCTCTGTTTGTTTGGGAATATGTCAGCGTGACTGGCCTGGAAGCTCGAGGTAGCCTGAGTCGACGGGAAGTAACCATGGTCGTGAAAAAGCTGCATAACCAGTTGTCGCCGCTGCTCCAAGACTTTACGAGGCCCCCGCTCGTTGTCGCTCCTTCCGACTCCAGCGTTGCCTCCAACTCCACCGCCTGGCGTTTTTGGTGTTCGCGGTGAATTCGCCTCAAGCTCCGGTCCAACCTCCGAATTTTGCCTGAACGCCTCAACGTTAAAATCCGGACCGAAAAACGTGTTTCCCGTTAATTTCACGCTTGTCGTTGACTTGGGCGTCGCCGACGCTGAAACTTCCGACTCGCCGTCTTCCTCATTCACTGTTAATTGGGAAATAATTTGAGGATTAGTTTTATTGCATGTAATTGAGAAAGAGACAGTTTATTAATGTCAACTATACACGCTGTAAGATTTGTTAATTGCTTGATTTTTCTTTGATTATTCAGTAATTATTTGTATTAACTGGTTATTAAACGCCTATAGGTTTGTCTCTCTCGCACATAGCTATGTCTCTCTCGCACTATTTTTCTTTTAATTCTCACGAACAAACGACTGAATCGACTGAGGAGCCAGAAGCTTAGCCCAATTCTACGATACTTCCGCGTATTCCCTCAAAATGCAAGCCTAATCTGTGTTGTTTTTTGAGAGAAAACAGCTTTCGAAAATTTGAGGAGTGGTGGGGGAAATACCACTGCCTCTTAAAAGACGTGTTAGATGACAAGTATTTTAAAAACAATGAAATAAGTGATAGCCCCATTTGAATAAAAATGAAAATATGTTAAATTCTTCTTTTAGCCCTAAGTGCCGGTATTTGCTGCATTGAATGAATTGCTATTTTTGAAGACATATTTTCTATTTATAACCCGGACATTGCAGTGAATTAAAAAAAAATAGTGGATGTCTATAAGGAAAGCGCCGTACATTTTTATTTTATGATTGAAAAACCTATTTACATGTAAACATTTGAAAAATTAATTTTTCATAAATCACATTATTCTACTATTTTGATTCAGAACAGTCCAGCATTAACAACAATAAAAGAACGATTCAACGAGAAAGCTGCTTGGCCGTTAAAAGTTTAATGACGAGATACAACTACTCTTATTTTCCCCGGCGGCCGTTTGTCGAACATTTTTAAACAGCTAAGGTGAATGTTCCAGTAATCGCCCATCAATCAGTGATAGTCTGTTATGTGCGTAGACTGTAGATTTCGCTAAATCAAAACACATTATGCCGATTACTGGTGTATTGACGATCACTGTCACATTCACCTGACTCGATTTTTTTAGGGAAAAATGTGATCGATGATGCATTTATCTGTACTATTTATTTGTGTTATTTATTTCTCATTTTTCACATGTAACTTTTCTAGTAATGCCCGATTCCCATTAATCAATATCTCGTTACAAAAGAAAAATAAATATATAATCATTAAATAAATATAGAATATATATATATATATATATATATATATATATAAAATATATATATATAAAATAAAGTAAAAATGTTCGCATCTACTTACATGTGGATCTATGAGGTCCTGGTCCAGATTTCTTACGATAACCGTGGAGATTAGACGAATGCAAACTGACAGTTCCCGGCGTATGTACCGACGATCCCGCTGGCGTGTTCATGTTTATTGCACTCGGGCTTTGTATGTCTTCGGGCTTAAACTCTGGCAGCGAGGAGAACTTTTCTTGAAAGTTTACCTGCTCAAGTACTCTGTCCATTCCGTCCTCCACGTTCTTCTTGAAAAAGGATCCTTTTTTCATGGACGGTGAGGGGGAAGCCAGAGGTTCGGCGAGGCACGGTTGCTGCTGTTGCTGTTGTTGCTGCTGTTGTTGCTGTTGCTGTTGCTGTTGCTGCTGCTGTTGTTGCTGTTGCTGCTGCTGTTGCTGTTGTTGTTGTTGTTGTTGTTGTTGTTGCTGTTGTTGTTGCTGCTGCTGCTGTTGTTGTTGTTGTTGTTGTTGTTGCTGCTGTTGCTGTTGCTGCTGTTGCTGCTGCTGCTGCTGCTGCTGCTGCTGCTGCTGCTGCTGTTGCTGCTGCTGCTGCTGTTGTTGTTGCTGCTGTTGTTGTTGTTGTTGTTGTTGTTGCTGATGCTGTTGTTGTTGTTGTTGTTGCTGTTGTTGTTGCGATTGAGCTTGCTGCGATTGTTGTTCCACATTCTGAGATGAAGTCACCTGCCCTCCTCGATTCTCGTAAAGCTGACAGCTCATGGGCCCATGGTCTCCTGCACTTGATGTGGGAGGCATTGCTGTCGAAGAATCGAATGCATTAAAATGACTCGATTTTTCTTTAACAGACATTACGTTTCTACATTTAAAAAGCCTGCTTATCGGAAGCTTTACTCTTATACAGTTGGAAATATTAGTTCGAATATTCACAACAACAAAAAAGGTGTAAAAAAATTTGTTCCCACAAAATATTAAATGCTTTGCACGAATTCGTATTTATACGAGATTTAAAATGTGTAGATAAATATTTTAAAAACGAAAAATCTATTTCTCTCGTCAATGTAAAGGTCTGGCTCTTAATTTCCTAATATCCGGAAATGATATTGAGTATATGATTGATATACTTTCCAACTCCGTCTTTAACTGTGGATATCACTATTTTTCATTTCCTTTCCATTGTGTATTATTTTCAGAGTTGTAATCATAGGTTACATTTATTAGACTTATATTATATAAATATTATATTTAAACAAAAGAAGTACAACTGATCTTTATTGAATCATTAAAAAATGCCATAAAGAAATGATGATAAAAATAATGGTCTCTCGTGACATTGCGTAATGAAATGTTATGGAAAAAAAAATTCTTTTCGTTTTTGACAATATTTTTGTACAGTTTGTTACGAATATGCTAAGATGTACGGGGAAAAGAAGATTAAAATCCAATTTAAAGAACGAATGAGCAAATAGAAGAAGTTTGATAATAATAGAAGTTTATAACGCTGATTATTTTTCCCATCGGAATTTCGGCCAATAGAAACGACGCATTTGGCCTCATGTGGGGAAACCTAGGCGATTTTATGCGGATATTTTTCGGATATTTCCTAACAAGTTACTAAGCAATAAAAACAATTTCTGAACAACTTTTAAGCTGAGAATTCTTCACATCTGTCAAACTTCTAACGAGAACTGGAACGTGATCGGAAGAATGAGCCGAAATTCCGATGGAAAAAATAATCCGACAAATACCTCTCGAGCTTAAAAATTAATCGGGTATTTCCCTCAAACTTGCCTGCATACAAACAATCGTGTCAAGTTTTGCAGAAAATTTTTTAAAACGGCGCAGAAACTTACCCAATGACTGTCTCCGTTGAAGAGGTGCCCGGCCGAGTTGCGCTGGTGTTGGCGCGAGCATAAAAGGACCTTTGTTCTGTCCGGCATCGTTGTTTCTGGCAACGGATGGATCCTCGATGGAATAAGTCATGCTAGAGGAATGCTCGTTGTTGCCCTGATTGGAGTGAGGAGTGTGAGGCGTGTGAGGCGTCGAGGGTTGTTTGTGTTTTTCGCCCGAAGATAACATCATGTTGATCGCCTCTTTTCGGTCTTGTTCCAGCTTCACGTTGTTCGTTCCTGATGACGAGCCAAAGGGTCAATATTTTATTTGGGATAAGCCGAAATATCGAAATGAGTTTTCGTTTCGACATTACATACCATAAAATGGAACGTGATTTGGCAATGGATTTTCCTTCTTATCCGTCTCGGCAAGGCGCGCAATCGAATGACCGATTCCTCGATGATTGGGAGTACTAGGATTCGAAGTCGTAACGCAATACGATTTTGCGACTATTACACTCGGAGTTTCGACTTTGTTGCCAGCAACTAAGTTTTGCATCGATACATTCCGATTTCCGGTTTCTGGAACGAACAATTTTGATAATTGGCATAAGAGATCGCCGAGAGAATAATTTTTATGTATTTTGCTTCCACATAAAGGAAGCTTTACTTTTATGAAAATGTTTTTGTTGAAATTTTCATATTTGGACAATCCGAATAGTCCAAAGCATCGAGAAAAGCGGTTTAGTGGGCACAGGGTTTCAAAATTTCAATCACTTATAACTCAGGAATCACAGATAGACCCGGAATTTGGCACACAATGGAAGCAGCCTGTCTTTGATTGTTGCAATTTTTAATAAAGTGTATGCAAAAGTCTTGGTCTTATAGCTCTTTCATTTCTTTTCAAGCAGTGCGTGATTGCTCTAACTTTTGTAAAATTTAGAAAGTTTTGCTAAGTCGTTCTTTATGAGCGCAGTATACCGTATTTCATGGAGTTTTAAAATTCCAGAAAGAAAAATTTACGTCATTAAAGCAACTTTTGCATAACATAAAAGCAATTTTATACATTAACGAGACAATATTCAGTGATGCTAGACGCATAATTTAGGTGAGATCAATGCAGAGTTGTAAATGCCTAATACTTATAGAAATAATGATGATGATACGATCAGCTCTATAATTATGACTTTATAATAATAACATGTAGCGATTGTAATACGATGATTAAACTTTGGAATGGCTGCAAAAATGATTATTTTTTAATAAAAATTCACGGTAATCCTTTTGACAAAATGGAAAAAAATAAGTAATGCATTACTTATATCTTCCATTTTTCCACTATTTCTTGCAAAATTAAAGCGAAAATTAGTATTTTTTTCAGCTATTCAAATGTTTACACTCTATTTTATAATCACTAAATATTATTATTACGAAATCATAATTACAAAACAAATTGTACTGTAAACTATATCTCATGAATTAATGGGGAGATTTACAACTCTGGATCAATGAAAGGGCTCTGATTATATAGGAATACAAATTTTTCTTTATTAGTATTGAAGTAAATAATATAATATAGTATAGTATGTATTGAACATACTTCCTCAAAGAGGTTAATTTTATATATTAAAAATAATGAGGAAGCAATTTGTAAGGTTCTACTTTGTATCCGTATTAGTTGGAAAATATTGTCGAATTCTTACCGGAAATTGGTATTTGAAAGCCGCAGTACATCCTAGAATGCTGCGTCGTCGGTCCAAGATACGGCGAGTTCTGCTGCTGTTGTTTGGAAATAGCCACCAAATCATTATCGAGCAACGTAAGAGTGAGCGGGGTTTGATAGGGAGCGGCTGAAGTTGGAGGGCGATGAACAGTGCTCAAAGGCTGCAAGGTCTGCAAAGGCTGCTGCTGTTTCAACAGAGCCATCATCGGTTTTGATCCAATCTGTTAGTATCGTTTAATTTTTGTTACTCAACTTCGTGTACCGACTATGTACCTCAGGAAACGGCACGTGTAAAAACTTTGACATAACATTTTTGTAACATTTAAAAATGTTATGCATTACTTGATGTTACAGTGCCAATAGTATTTGAATCACTAAATTAATGTTGTGAGTAATTGCATGCGTAAAGTTATAATATAATTTTAAGGGGATGCTGAAGCAGTTTTTTTTACTAACAATGGTCGGAGAAAATCGGTAATTTCGTAGTTTACATTATTTATCGCTAATACGCTACGTATATACTTCAAATTTGACTGAGATATAATATGAACATAAAAGCTTCGGCGTCCAATCGAATTGCGGTAAAAAACTTTAATGTATTAGAAAAAATTGTTTATTATTTTACCTCCTAAAAAACCAATATGTCAATCAGACCGGACGCCAATTCTTTGAAGGTCTCTGAATATATTCCAGAATCATCAGAATGTCGATAACACAAACTAAATTCACAAATAGTGTGTTTACACTTTTTCAGTTTTCGGGAAGTTCAGTAATTATATAATGATTTCGGTTTCATGTAAGTTTTTTACTGCAATTCGCCGAAGCGCCTACGTTCATATTACATTCCTGCCATATTTGTCTATTTATCGTAATGCCGATGAATAGTGTAAACTACAAAATAGTCTACTTTTACTCACCAATGTTTGTAAAAAAATCTAAAGCAGCATCCCCTTAAGAGCTGTGAATTGAAGTTAAAATGGTCGTTCTAGCCGGTTTCCAATTCCAGTACGGTCATACGTGATCAAATGAAGCGAGTCTACAGTTACATGAAGGACTTTGGTGGGACATTTAAAAAAAAGCTTTATTCTTCAAATGCTTACCGAATGCAGAACCGGTGCTGAAGTAAACTTCGGGATGTTTCGTCCGTTCTCCGTGTGAACGCTGGCCACAAGATTGTTCACGCTGTACTGTGTACTGTATTGTTGTTCGTTTTTCAATGGCTCCGGCTTCACGACCTTCGGCGATATTGGCATCGTTATGAAAGCTCCGCCTTTCGGTTGAAAACCCGAGACTCCCGTTGGATTTACTGGACTGTGGTATGGATAAGTCGTTGATAGCACTGACACTGTACCACCCTTGTCCATGGAAGTGTGATGGTACTTGGTTGTCGTTTCTATGCCTGTCGATGGAAGTAAAGCTGCGAAAATTGGACAATAAGTATCCCGAATTTTACTCGGAGTTTCATTGATCGCATTGTCAGCCAACGTTGATAAACAGAGCTGAATAAAGTACTGGAAGTGTCAATTACTTATATCCGTATTCGTAACAGCAACAATTTATTTTCCGATCGGATGTTCTAATAAATTCTATTTGTAGTATTCTTTTCTTGCAATTGTTGAAATTTTACCATCGATGTTCTTACGTCACTGAAAATAGCAATGTTGCTATAAGAGAATCAGTTAAGCCACCAAAAGTTCCTCTGATGTAATGATAGCCAGTAGAAAATAAAATTCGAATAATAGGAATACCCAAGTGGTTTGCATAATCATATTGGAAATCAATATTTGCTAAAAGTCTCGAAAAATAGAGATACGCGGTTTGCATGATGTGATCTCGATTCGCGAATCTCACTTTATTATTCAGTGTCTGGTATTGCTCATTAGCACCTGTCAATTTTGATTTCCCGATAAATGTTATATTTAACATTTCTATTTTTGCCAGGGCTTTAATTACTACAAAGAGACTAAAGAAAAAGACAGTGATTTGCTATTGACAACCTACGTTAAGTTATAAAAATACCATCTTTCAAAGTGTGGAAATCTATTAAAAAAGCGGACGAAACCAATAATATTGCTCTGAAATCTTTCCCAGACAAGCGAAAAAAGATGTAATTAGACTCAGCTTTATATGACCGTTCATTTTTTTCAAATTACCCTGACTCGTATTACGGCGGTTTTTGCACTACTTATGAGTCATATGTCAGTTGCGCGCTTGATACTCTTGCACTGCTCATTTTTGTCAGGTTATGCATACGTTTCGATTGGATTATGACCTTCGATTCTATGTTATTGCACTACTGTACGGCGAGACAGCCTAATTTTTCGACTGTATCTTTTAAAATGTTCATTTCTTTGAACATATAAATTAGTATTTGTTTATCTAATTTGAAAGTTGGAACTTTTCCAAGGTAGAAAGCTGCAGAAGCTGCTTTTCCTATACATGCCATGTTAAACGAACAACGATTACGGCGATGGATTTCCGAAACTGTACGATTAAATTATTTAAAACGTTAGAAAAATTTTCTAGTAATATTAATCGTTCGTTTCTCCGTATTTTTACCGATAAAACTTGATTTGACGATGGTGCAAACACCACCTTACACGCTGTGTGCAGCTGACCCAGCATTCAGCGATGGTTTCATGGAAAGTTGAAAAACTCTTAAATAAGCGTAACAAAATCTTACCCTTAATCGGTTTGGGACGGCAAGTTACATCGGTTTTGACGCTCTGGTTCTCCCTGTTTTGTCCGAGAACGGGCGAAAACCTAGATTGAGCATAGTTTTTCTTTTCCGGATCCTCTTCCTGCAGACCATCGTTATCGCTGTCTGCCATTTTATCTTTACACTTGAGGTCGATTTCCGGCTGTGGATCTTCGCAGATAACCATCTGATCGTCGTCCGATGCTGTCGCCGCCTCCTCCTCCTGCTTCACTGCGGATTCCAAGGGTTCGCTTTGCGACGGCATCTCGGGAACCCGGTGAACCGGATGAGCGGTTTGGTTGACATTTTGCTATTGGAAAAAATTGTGCTAATTTAGTATCCTCGCTCAATCGACTGAGAATAAAAATGGAGGAAAAAAACGCAAGTTTACCTCCGTAGGAGGAGCCTCGTTGTAAACGACGGTGGCAGGCACGTAAATTTCTTCAGAAGCTCTTGGTGTAAGCGGCACATCGTCGATTGGTGGACCCATGTCCATCTCTTCCCCTGCACTATTTAATTTGCCTCTTGGCTCGCCACCCTTAAAACTTGTGGTTGAAGATTTTCTTCTATCCTTGCTGCACCATTTCCAGTCGGGATGAGCCTTGAAGTGAGCCTCTTTAACCTCCGAGGCGAGATCATGGTACCTCTGTTTCTCCTCCTGACCCAGAGCGTACCACCACTCACCCAGGATTTTCGATACCGTGCGATTATCCTGGTTCGGATGTCGCTGATGCACGAGCGCGCGATGTCGTTTCGAAAATATCATAAATGCATTCATCGGCCGTCTTATACGGTGGTCCTTGGTCTGCAACATCGCAGTTCTTTTCACAGTTTGCTACAGGGATTGCAAACAACAAAGCCTCGTCAGTTTACGCCGAGATCCGGAGCGTTTGGGAACGCAGAGATCTTTTGAAAAAGAAAAAAAGAAACAAAATCGGTATGAGGCTTTCCAGGCCTCACGGTATCCCTCGTACTGCATTTAAACGAATTGTTTAAGGAAAATTAAGAGGTTCGCACCAGTCAAAACGATGCTAATTTTCTTAAACTTTTTCTTTAAAGCTTTATTTAGTGTTTTAGAGGATAACGTAGATAGCAGCATATGTTCTTCACGTAGATAAAAGTTCGTAGCTACCCAATAAAAATAAAATTGACCATGCACGCCAATTTCCTGAAAGATTTTTGAAAGATGAAGAACCACAATCGGGCGGACATTATGGTTTATTCTTCAAAAACACTGGCCGAAAGAACAGCGTATCGGATATTAGCATAAATCAGTCAATTTTTTTTTTCAACGTGATTGTAAATATATATTTATATATTAAGAACACATGCTGCTGCATAAGCAAACCGTCAGAATAATAAATTAAAGCACCAAAACTTGTAGAGACCTTTTAAAAACCTTACACTGATTTCACCAGTGTCCTCCACCTCCCTTAATACCACATTATTTTACACCTTTCAAAATAGTTTCAAAGCTCTATGATTCAGACTTTATCCCTTTTTTTTCCTGATACCGAAGAATTGACTATGATATATGGAAAGACAGATGGAGTTGACTTTGTGAAAATGAGTTGTTGGGTTATAGGAATTGTTACGTTATTTGAGAATTAGAAATCTTAAAAATTTGAGAATATGACCTGGAATGCCCCCCATTTATAGAATTTGGAAAATCCGTACCTTTAAAGGGCTTGGAGGATCTTTGGTGTGAAGAGCGCTAAGTGATTGACTGCGCCTCTTGTTCGAATTAGCTTCGATCTCAGCCGGAGTGTTTGGTTCCGCTTCAAAAACATCGTCATCCTCCTCCTCCGCAGGTGTTATGGGATCTGGACCAGGGCCGGGCGCAGTTGCGTCTTCACCAGGGTTGCCCAAGCTCAGAGGGATGGGGGGTGCGCTCAGGGGAGGACTCAGTGCCGAGGGTGGTGGACTCACCTCCGGTTGGTCCAGTACTGTCGTCTGCCAGGAAAAAGCTGCAATGAAATTCTTGGGTTAGTTGCGATGAATGTGGTTAGTAGCGCGGCATGAGAATAGCAGCTATCTGAGTAGTGAGAGAGAAAGAACGGCTGAGAAAAATCCAAAGAAAAATCGACTTGAAAACAGCATAATATAAAAGATACGAGCAAATCCATATTTGAAACAAGTACAATTTTGCTTTCACCTAGAGTGACGATATTTTAAAGCCTGATTTTTTTTTTTAATCTTCAAATCTACTAAAAAAAAGAAATTTAGAACACGGAATCGTTACGAATTTTTGTTAATTACTGAAAGATTTTATTGTTTTAATTTATCATACTTTTTACTTTGTATTATTTTGTATATACCATAATCTTGGAGGGAGCAACACTTCGGGAAATAATATTGATATTTAATACCCGCTGAAAGATTTGAAATATTATATTTTGTGCGAGTATCGAAATAAAAGGAGCAATATTATGGTTGTCCTCTTATGATTGTTCTTATTCCCCGAGTTTTATAAAATCGGCCAAATTTCAGAAAAAATATTAATATTTCCTGTTCATTAAAGTTTGGCTTTTAAACGATCATGAGATATCAATATTGCCTTCTGACATTTGTTCTATCTTGAGATATTTGATGGATAAAAATATTAAAAGTTCAGCCCCACCAGACATTGGAAAACAAAACGATAACTGGCTAAATATTAAAAACTTGAAATCTTGGAGCAAATATTAAATATCAATATTATATCCCGAAATTTCGCACACTTCGAAAAAGATTTAAAAAATCATGGTATATCATTATTGAATGAAAAATTAACATTTGAACTACATTTCAATATCTTTTGACTGCTTAGAGACAGAAGAGAATTTAGATAATACTGTGTATTCAAAAAAGAGATCAAAATATTTGTACCGTAATAAGCATATTTCAATATATATTTCTTTGGATGAAAGAAGAGAAAGTGAGAAAAGAAAGAGAGAGAATGTGTGTGAATTTGATATCCCGAAGAGAATACGGGAACGCTGCTACGCCCCTAAGAGAATACAATGAGTTAGTGCGAATGCCTGTTTTTGTTGTTAGATTATGGATGTCCTATACGATCGCAACGATTTTTTATGACATTTAATCACTTGAATAATTGTTAATTGTCAACCGTATGTTTCTCCGTAATCTGACAACGGTTAGTGATAGAATAAACCAACACCTTTGCCCCTGTAGAAGCGAGTCTATGATTAGACCGCTAATATCGATGAAAAATGAGATGAAACATGGCAATAGGATAAGCGAGGGAATTTAATTGAAACTGATGCAATTGGTCGATCGTAGAGGTCAGTGGGCATTCAAACCTTTTTTCCAGTTGCGAACTGTACTGCTGAGTAATGTTGTGGGGTTGGGCTGGTATGCAGAAGTAACGTCGTGGCTCCCATCTGCGAAATCCTTACCATTTAGTTACAAACTTACGAACGACGTGCAGCATCATTTTCTTATTGGCTAGAAGGCATTAGGCATCGATGCAATGTCTTATATCTCGTAAGGCCCGCTAGAATGTACGCTTGCGCGAAGCCAGCTAGCGAGAAATATTTAATAAGTAGAATTTTTGTCATTTTCAACTTACATAGCACGCCATTGCTCTTGACGGTTTCTTCTCGCGGTGGCAGAGGCTTCTGCACTTGGACTATGTGATTTGGCTGAACTATTACGTGTTGGAAGACGCTTGTCGGTGCCGTGCTTGTGACTGCTGTAGTTGCTGACAACACGACGCTCGTCGAAGGTGGTGGTAGAGACGGCGGTGGCGGAGCAGCTTGTGCCTGATTCCTCTGAAGATCGGGAAGCGTCGAAATGCTCAGACCAATTTTATTCGTCTGAAACTCACACTGTAATTACCGTTAATGGGCTTTTTAACGAAAGTTGGCCGATTATTAATTATCCGTTAAATTCTTTTACGACTTATGAGTAATACGCCACTCTATATTCAGTTTTATTTCGAACACATGAACGAGAATAAATGTTATTGTTGATCAAAGTTACAGATTCCTCAAAGTGTACTTTAACGCGTATGAACGAAACTTTTCTATCATATCAAATGTACTGCGGGCTCCTTAGAAATGTATGATGTCATCGCTACGCATATGTCACGAACTATCAAGTTTAGCAGACGATAGTGAGTCAAATTAGCATTTATAAATTACCATTATCGATGTTAATTCTGCAGAGTAATTAATTCAATACCTATTTTTAATTGTCCATTTAGAAAATTAGATCAATTCGTCGGTTGGCTAGTATGAGTCGCAAGGAGAAAACTCCAGGAGTGCGAGAGAGGCAGTGAATAAGTTCCGGAGCAATTATATTCGAAAACTTGGTCCTTTTTGGAAAAAAAGAAAAATCTTATATCATGCAGAATTGAGAGACGAACGATGTTAGACTTTTTCAAAGCTAGAAACGTTCGACGGCTTCGGAAAAACTGTTTACAGTTTTTGTTACCGACTAGGTAACTTTTGCCTTCCCCTCAAGGTAACCACTATTACGGAAAATTGATTTTTCTTTTTCCGTATTTTGTTGATGTTTCTGGTCGTATTCGCTCCGTGTAAGCCTTTGGAGGTGATAAACGAATCGACGTGCACGCGCTGAGTGGCGAAAATGAGAATCAAATTTGGAAACTCCGATGCATGAGAATCGCGTTATTTAATAAAATGCGACATTCTACTTGTTGTACATCGAATTGTAAAAATATTAGTGCAAATAGCGAATGCAAATTCTACCAGTTTTCAACAGCGAAATACGTACACAATCTTAAAATGGATCGAACAGGCATGCAAATATGCGTAATGAATATAATTTACTTGACTGTTTCATTAGGTTATATTCAAACAAAAAATGCTGTACACAAATATGTGAAGTTCATCCCGAAATACGACATTAATTTCATTTTGTCACATTTTTTAACGCTTTTCCGTACCCATTTACGGCTATAGTCTGCAAGTTTTTCGCATTTTCGAGCCAACAGATGGCGTCGCGGCTGACTTGCACGGAGCGAGTAATATGTCTTGAGAATTGTGTATTGAAATTTTCAATTCTAGCGGAGCGAAGATCTAGCCTTTTAAGAAAAATGCACTAAACTATCCGTTTTTATATGCTACAAACGCCATTTCTACTTCGTATGATATGAAAAAATAACGGCTACACAATTATTATACCTCCCTTGTAGAGTTTTAACATTTTTTAAATTACGGAGAAAAAAAATAGTCCTTTTTTCGTCAAATTAGGCATAGTTTTGTATCATTTTGGAATACAAATTCCGAAATATGGGACATTCGCATAATTCCTATTCTGGCAATGTGGTATTTTTGAAAAGCGCGTTTGTAACAGTCTCAAAAAAGAATTGTTACTATTTTAATTTATAATCAAAATCTCGAGAAAAACATTTGGATTTTTTTTTGTGGCGTTTCGTGTAATTTTTTTGATTATTTAATTCGTAGTGGAACGGCCCATGAATAACGTTAATGGCGAAAGAAAAAATGTACAGTTCGAGGGTTGAGTATTATCGTTCAAGGGAAGAACACTATTATACGATTATTAATTCTTCAGATGTGAAACTTGGGAATCTAGAAGGAAAACAACAAAATAATGCGTTTCTCACCTGTGGCATAACGGGCATCTTGGTCTCGGGATGTCCGGGCGGAACAACGGGCGATTGCGCGGGTTGTCCGGTATGCAGCTGCGGTTGCATTTGTCCAAGATGATTGATCAGTCCTTGCCTGTACTTGTCATCAGCATTGGGCACGTGTCCAGCCGGCGGAACGTCCATGCTGTCCTTGATGACCAAGTACTTTTTATCCGTCTGATGGGAATGATGCACCAGATATATCGGCGGATTCTGCGTATGCGGTTGAGCGTAATCGACCGGTTGTTCCTGAGTCTTATGAATAAGGCTCAAGTTTTGCGGGGGTGGGGCGGCCAAAGGAACGTGTGGCGAATGTGGCGGTTTCAGAATTTGAGAATTTTGCTCCGGCATTTCGGGATGATTGGGAAATCCGTTGTTAGAGGTAAGAGCATGTTGCAGAATTATTCCTTGTTGTTGCTGCTGCTGCTGTTGCTGTTGCTGCGTCACTTGTGGTTGCGGCCGAAGTTGCTGATGTTGATGTTGTTGCTGCTGTTGCTGTTGCTGCTGTTGTTGTTGCTGCTGTTGTTGCTGTTGAGCCATGGAGGTAACGACCGAGGGATGCCTCGGTGGCGGACTCTGTTCCGACCAAGGAACCGAGAGCGTGGAATGCGTAGACATTCCTCGTCCCACGGGAGAAATTCGTATGACGCTCGTCCCGATACTGGCCGGCGCAGGAGCCGATTGCGGTGGCCGATTCGGTCTTATCATCCGATTCGGCTCTGGCTTTATTACCTGCTGTTGATACTGAACCAGAAAGTTTGATTGCGTCGGCGAGTGTTTCCACTTTGCACCCGGCGATATCAACGACGTTGCGTGATGCGCCGGGCTCGAGATCGGCATGAATACGTTATTCTGATTGAGGCCCAACGGCGGCACCGGTGATTGATTTATACACGGGGATATCGATGAATGGGCGGTCGGCGATGAGAATGCAGGAGTTGCCGATCGCGAACTTCCCAGAGACACTGAAACATTCGACGGAACGATTTCCTCTATCGAATTCAGCAGGATAATATTTTAATGTTAGTTAATGGGTTTGTGAAGGTGATCGTATTATGAATATGAAATATATGCATATATATTTGTATAAATTTAATGAGTAGTATGCAGAGTGGACGTTACCTAGCATGTTAGCCGCCTCTGTCTCGTCGGGATCGAATCTACGAGCTATCATTCTATCGCCGTAGTTCGGCGATGTGTCTGAATCCCTCGACGTCTCCTCGCCATCGATCTTGCCGCTGTAAACACAATCGATGGCGTTATCAGCTATGAAGTCACATATTTATCATTCACCCGAGCTTCCTAAATTCCTCGAGTCCATTTTTTTTTTTTTTCACTCAATTTGCATTCGTGACATTCTCTGTCGAATTAGTCACTTTTTTTTACACTTTCAGGCATTTCTCACGGTGAGTCCGATTGCTGTACTAATTTTAACGTACTTTCTGAGGATATTATCCAGATTTTTGTAAAAACGAATGGAGATTTTTCAATTACAAACTGACACTGGTACAATACAAGATTTAAGAAAGAGAATTTTTAACAAAAGTTTCAGAACTTTTGGGTTTTATCGAAATATCTCAGAATAATTCAACGTGGTAAAAAGATTGTTCGTCTCACCCTTGGAAACTGCCGGTCGGTCCACGTAATCCAGATCCCTTTAAGCTAAGATGACGAGAGCAATAGCCTCGCCGTTGACTCTCCTTCGAACAGCCTTCTTTGCTACACAATCTACGCCACTGTTTCCCATTAAATTTCTTCCTAATACCGCTCGGGCCTGTCACTACGTCACCCTTGTTATATTTGTGTGGCGTTGCCGCCTGAGATCTGCCGATAGAAAGATAAAAGTGGCGTGAATCGAAATTACACATGGGGTGAAAGTGGCGAAGGTGATGTGTAGACACAGAAAAAAAAACAGAGAGAGAGAAAGAGAAAGAGTGAACGAAAAATTACCTGGGTGTGGCTGCCTGAGAACGAGGAGTTATGCTACGCTGCTCAACTAGGCTACTGGTACTTCCTCGGCTCTGCATACTACTTCTCTTACTGCTCCCTAACAATTTTCCATCTGTCAGTATTAAGTACATCACAACGTTACTTACTCCCTTAACGTATTAGTACGAAGAGAGCAAGACATAAGGTCCGATAGATTGTTAAATGCAAATGACAAACCTGCGTCAGAGGGAAACGTTATGTCCTCCCTATCTAAATCATCGTCGCTCTCTAAATCGTCGTAAGGTCGGCTACCGTTGCTTAACGTTGTGTTAGCCGAGTGGCCGGGAGTACCTCCTAGTGGTATGAGCGGACTTGTACCAGTCGTTCTGTAGTAACCACCGGAGTCGTTGTGAGCAGTCATATGGGGTGTGTGATGAAGTTGCTGCAGCATCGGCACCGGCGCTGGGCCCTCCAGAGAAGTTCTATATCCGTGATCTATGCCGCCGAAATAAAAATATAAATTTAATGACACTCGGATTCTTTTTGTAATTGTAGCAGCAAGAAAATGTGCTTCTTGTATTTTTAACTATGTAAATTACATAGTTGGAAAGAATTGCTATGGTTTAGAATAATTTTGGAGTTAATGCAGATGGAATGTGGTCTTTGCTTAATAGATTATTTCGGGTGTGCGGCATTTTTCGCTTGGAACTTGAAAGTTAGCATTGAATATAGGTTTTATCCTAACATCTTGAGCGATAACATTTGGGGACATCGACTGAAGTTAATTGAGATACTGATGTAATCCTTACAAACATTAAAAGACAAATAATAGTATTGTTATGATATAATATGGACAACATTCATACAACTAAGACACACGATAAACTCGCTTCAAAAGAAACAGACGAACAACCTAGCAACGAAACATCACAAAACTGACAGTCTCGTTCGAGATCCCAAAGCATACAGACGTGACAGTCTTTACGAAATAAAGTTTCCGTTTGATAATCGGTGTTTTTATTCAAGAGGATACAACAGTATATTGTGTAGCAAGGGCCGAAAGTTGGCGATTGCAACAAGTGTGAGGTTTGAGGCCCGAGCGAAGCAAGGACAATCACTCGAGTCGCAATTGCCAATTTCAGACACCGTTACACACGACACTTTCATGCTCAAACTGTCATGCAGAGCGCCGCTTTTTATGCACGAGTTACAAAAAAAAAATTGCTGCTTGCGAAGTTATGAAAACAATAAGAGTCTTTTTTGCACCTTGATTAACTTGAAAAGATAGGAAAAAGTGGTTTGAATTAAAAAACGCTTTTTTGTAACACGTGCATGAACAGCGATGCTTTTCATGGCAGTTTTGCGGGCCGAAAGTGGCTAGTTTCATAGCAGTGTTGAAACGATAGGTTGGTGCATGCGCAGTACGCGATTCCTTCACTTTCGACTGCTGTTTCACTTTCGACCCTAGGGTGGAAAGTTGGTAACCTCACTTTTCACTGATCGTCCCGCAAAACTATCATTCAAAGCACCACTATTCATGCACTTGTTACAAAAAGTATGGTGTGCAACACGGGCCGAAATTGGCGTTTGCGACTCGTGTGATTGCAGCCCTCGCTTCGCTCGGGCGGCAAACCTCACGCTCGTCGCAGTCGCCAACTTTCGGCCCTTGTTGCACAATATACTATTACTTCGTTCGGTGCAATAATAGACGTCTTACATATAACGATCCCGATTTTCACACCTTGTGGAGTACAATTTTGAAAAGCACTCGTCGCAAAACCTTTTTTTTAACTCGTGTGATTGCTACGCTCGTCAGAAAAAGATTTACCACATTTGTATCGTAATATACCATTAAGGTGAGATGCATTAATATCAGATAAAAATACCAGAACTTCTTAAAGTTTCACAAATAGAAAATTATGCCGAAAAAATAGAATTCTCGCAATCTATAATTGGAGCTAGCGATTTTTTTACGTTATCAGAACAATTAAGCATAAGGGATTCTGATTCCTTTTTTTAAAAAACTGCTCAAGATCATTGCAGTTCTTTTTTTTAGTGAATGTGTAACACAATAACACAAGAAAGTAACATATTTCAGGCAATATAAATTTTTTACAACAGTTTCAGATGTCTTATGTGAGTGATTGAAAAGACAAAATCTTCTATATACTAAATCTCTTGTTGTTCATTGCTTATTTGCTGGTAATACTAGTTGTATGTATCACATTGAAGCATAATATCTTTTATATTAGCTTGCGGTACAAAAATAAATTAAATATTTTTTTGTATTTAAGGTAAAGTATCAGAAGCAGTGAAGATTTTGGATTGGATTTCAATACCAAAACCAGTATTTGAATGCAGAAGGCACACAAAAAATTTCATTTCAGTCCATATATTTTTTCAAAAGTTATTGTAGTTTCGGACGGTACATACAGACACCAGACAGACAGACAGACAGAAATGAGTAAATGTGTTTTTTGGAATCTAGGACACTCAAAACATGTATTTCCATCAAAATCTGAGGGTCGAATTTTTTTTGGATTGCAATACTTTCTCTCTTACATACTTTATATGTGATGAGAAAGTAAAAAGACAAAGCGTCTTGATCATCTGAAATTGCTGAAACTCGTTGGATAAAATGTAAGGCTTGAAAAGATTCTTACCCACGGAATCGGTCCTCATGGGCTCGCACTCTTCTAGTCCATCCTCAAGCTCGTCGACCCATGGAGGTTGTAAGAGCCTGAGATCGGCGCGTTTAACCACGTAACTATCGCTCCGATCGCCCTCCATCGGTATTTTAACGACAAAACGCTTCTGTTCTGTGACAAACTTACACACAGTACCTTTGACGAAGACGTTCGTCATTGCGTCGATGTGACCATTAGTTGGACACTTGACGCAAACTTTAGCGTCGAGAGTCACTTGCCCTACCGACGGGCTAGCGTCACCTATAACGTCGTACTTTCCCGCACCAAGTACGTCGCTGTATCTCACTAATTGTCCCTCGCCGTCGAACTCTATAAAAATTTCACCGTGCGACTCGTTTCTTATCACACCAGGATAATAACGAGAATCCCTTAATGCTAACACACGGGTGCCCCGCCACTCGCTGAGATCAATGGCGATCGCTGCCTGACGCGGTCGCGAACGCGGTGGCTCGTCGCGAAGAGAATAATCGACCGCGGTGCTTTGCGGTGGTAGGACCACCACCGATTGTACAGGAGAAGCCTAAACAAAAACAGAAAATTCACAACATTAGAACATTTAACTCGCATCAAATAATTTGTAAATCAATGTAACAAACAAATTGTAGCAAATTGTAGCGCTTCATACTAGTCAAATCAATGCTAAACGTTTAAAAACGTCTTTACAATTTTTGTTGATTTAATTAACAGTTCCGGAGGTTTATTCATATATAAGTTCATTTACAGCCGTGATTCGAATAGAAAATCGACTAAAATATGCAAATGTTTGATTCATGTTTTTTCTTGCAGTTTAACAAAGAAATAAACCGTAATAATAGATCTATTATGACCAACAATATCTTATTTTCATTATTGGAAGATTCTTAATTGATTGACCGTCCCGATTTTCAACAGAATTAGTTGTTCAAAAGTTATAGCCATTTGTATGCCTCATGTTAGATTAGGACAGCATTATCAAACGGACGTATCTTTTCATCTACTAATAACATAAAAAATGTAGTCATAAAAAAATTGACATCGGACATTTGCAAACATCAATCATTTCACTTTTCATATCATAGCTTTGAATGTATTTGTATATTAAGAACTAATGCTGTTACGTTAGTAACACCTCGGAACATTTTATTAAACGACCAGAAAATCCATTGCAATGTAATATAATCTCCACTAATGCTACTTAATGCATTTACATTTGCATAAATTACGGTAATAATATTGCATGTATTCCACTACTTCAAAGCGCAAAAGTTTTCTCTATGTTTTTACTACAGAATCAAGTATGGAAATTTTTCGAGTGAAAATGTATTTGCGATACTTTCATGACTGAATATATATGGCTTATTGCGTCTATTATATACAAGAATTCATTGTAAAACCGAAAATCACAAAAATTATTTATAATTGTTGGAGAAATATGAATATTTTAAGTTTTTTAAATAGTTAATTATAGCTATTTGTTTCAGAAAGTACTTTCTGTAATTGTATATTTTTATTCAATAATAGTCGATAATTGTACGGGACGAAGACGCACCTGGTAACATTCGGTTGGTTGCTGTTGATGCGGCGAACCTTGAGGATGCGGCATTGACATCGTCGTGTGCTGAACCAGAGTCGGTTGACTGATCGCTTGACCGGTATTTGGTCGAATACCGACACTCCCGCCGACCATATTACCCACGTTGCTCATCACATTGCTCGTCTTGTCCATCTCCTCGAGCTCCGACGGATCGAACTTTCTTTTCTTTGGAAGTTTCTTAGCGCTTATGCTTGGGTCGGTGGGATCGCGCTGAGGCGGAGGTGGCGGCGGGGGTGGTTGCTCGGATTTTTCGTCCATAGTTGCCGCTCCGCCACCCCCGCCAGGCCCATACTGACCACCACCCAAGCTCTCCCGTTTCTCATGCATCTCCGGATGAGCCGTCAGCATCTTGCCCGCCTCACGCTGCTCTGAAAAATTACCATTAAAAGTTTTTAAAAATCGACTATTCTCCGAATTCACCAAAGGAATTTTTCATTTGGTGTATTTGGTGAATTGGTACAGTGCAGTGCTAATTTTTAAGTATTTCCCTATTGAATATGTTAATTGTAGTCGTCAATGACTATATTGTCTTTCTTATATTCTCAAACATTCAAACATTGCAAGAGTCAATCTTCGTTATTTTTTTACGCTCTGCTTCTTAGGCAATGCGAGCTCATTAAAACTTTATTTATGTTATGTCAATTTGTTCTTTAGATTAATTTGAAAACTAGAAGATTATTACGAGAGAAAAGTTTTTTGTCCTAGAAACCAAGAACTTTTATTTTTATTAATTTGAAGATCAGAGAATTGATTGGCGTAAGATAAATTTTTGTTTTAGGACTCGATTTGTGTAATGAGTTGTACTAATTAAGGAGTTGGACTAATTACGGCGGTTCTAATACTACTTATGAGCCATATTCTCGTCTATTTTCAACATCGGTACGAACAAATAAACAAAAATTTATTTTATAATTAATCAAAATTACCGATACCTCAAACTGATCGAATTGCTAGCATTTTTTTCATACTCATTCATTGTTATTTATAAGTGATGAAGTTATCAAAATTTAGTTGCCCGCTTAACATTCCACCACTTCCGATTTTTGTCAGCTTATGCATTCGTTTCGTTTGAATTATGGCCTTTGATGCTATCGTATTGCAAGACTCTACAGTGAATCAATTTAGTTTTTCGACAGTATCTTTCAAAATGATCATTGCCTCGAACGTATAATTTAGTATTCGTTTATCTAATTTGAAATTTTTAAGTTTTCAAAGGTGGAACACTGCAAGAGCTGCAAGCCCTATACCTGCCATATTAAATGAACAATGTTTACGGCGATGTATTTCGGAAACGGTACGGTTAAAATTTTTCAAAATTTGGAGACATTTTCTAGTACTATTAATCTTTCCTTTCTCCGTGTTTTTACAGACAAAATTTGATTTCATGTTGATGCAAACACCACTTTAATTCGTATACAACCAATTGATTTTACTCACAATCCATACAGGCGAGAGGAGGCTGATGGCCGGAGTGTGGCGACTTGAAGGAGCAAGGATGGTGACAACGGCTGGGTGCATACCTCAGCACCCGGCTGTCGGCAACGGGATGACTCGAGTTGGAGTTGTCTCCGTTTTCCTCGCTATTTGCCAACAGATTCGTTGTTCGCGTAGTTGACGTTGGCGTCTCACTGCCCTCGCCCAACTCCAATTCTTCTTCCCAGACCGAACTGTCGAGCATCCTCCTCCAACAGTGTCGCTTCTCAGTTCGACACCTCCGTCTTCTTTATATCTTCCACTTTAAAAATTCTTTCTGCAATACAAAAAAGAGCAATTTTATTAATTAAAATGCCATTTCAAATTTTCAGATGGTCCTTGCGCCGGACTATCTTTCGCAAGTCCTTAAACAGTACAATAATAATTTCCGAGATATACACCATGCAAATAAAAAAATATTGAAATAGTAGTTTGCGATACGAGTACGACAAAACTTTTTCTCAACGAATGTGAGATCTCACTAGTTGAGAAAAAGTTTCTCGCACGAGTTCCGACCAAAATATTATGCTACCAGTGTGCGAAGTGCGTTTTCGCACACGGGTATGGCATAAATACTTTTTAACTGCATGTTTATAGACTTTTACATGTCCGAGATATCCTTCAATGCCGAAGGATAATTACTCAACATTTGTTAAAATTATTACAAGAGCATTACAATTTTGACTTACGCGATGTACTTTATTATAAATATGTGTTTAAGAAAAAATAAAAAAGGCTTTTTTATTCGGGTCGTGTATAATCTTATTTATATCTTGCACATTAAAATTTTTTTCTGTGGTACCAAAAAGAAGCAACAAATTTATTAATCAATGACAATACCCGTGTCTCTTGTGCCGGACTAAATTCCACAAGTTCTTAAAGAATACAAAAACAATTTTCGAGATATACACCATCCGGCGTGGGGTTCAAGATAACGAATGGATAAAATAGCGAACTTCATACTAATGGCCATTCTAGATTCAGACGATCATTATATTTTAATTCGCTATTTCAGCCATTCGCTATTTTGACCCCCACCCTGTCAAAGGATAAATACTCAACATTTTTCACAATTGTTACGAAAACCTGACAATTTTTATTTACGCGAACTACTTAATTATAAATATGTATTTTTAAAAAAATTAAAAAAAGCTTTTTACTTTACAAGTAGTTTTGGTTTGGATGGTGATAATTATTCTAGACCTCAGCAAAGGAACATGCATTAATACAACTCTGTAAAACCTAATGAAGAAAGAAAATTTTTCAATTTTTCAGAACTTTTAGGACACAGTCATTTACACCTGTAGAACTGAAAACATTCATTCCCCACGTGCATCCACACGCTGCAGAGTTCTCATACACGTTTTACGAGCGTGAGTACAGTCCTCGCAAAAATTCTGTTCTTGGTCATACAATGAAATTCTCAAGAGCCTAGAGCGTTCATTCGAACGTAATGTTCTCGTCGGCTCCGATAACGATAATTGTACATAGATTCTATTAGAGTGTTTGCACAATGTATGTACGAGTGGATTGCTGCGAGTGGACAAATGACCTAAGGGAAGATCTGAGGCTAGACATCACATGGCTACAAAGAAGTAAATAAAAAATACATTCTTTACACAGCCGGAATATAACGATAGATATTAAAATATTTATATACACAAATATATATATATATGTATTCAATGTATTCGAGATACATCAGACTGATATGAAAGATATAAAAGTTTTTGCTACGATATGTACCGTATGCGAATTGCATATCTTCGTATAATTCTAGAATAATAGAAACACACTTTATTTCCATTGAAGGCGACGAAGGAATCGAAAAGGGTCTTACCCTTCATCCCTACGAGAGATTTCGATGCACTCGTGGATCCTGGAGCGTTAAATGAAGACAAAGTGTTGCGTGTGTGTGTATGTGTGCACTGATCCTCAGGAGCTCGGCTCCCGTCGGACGTGATCGGAGCCGCGGTCCTCGCTGGCAACACTAAACTACCACACAAACTCGTGAACGATTCAGCACCAAGCGGAGCACGAGTCGTCTTCGTGTGGTACGCATCCACTACGAGAGTTCTCGTGGTCACCGGCAACCAACTATCGCCGTTCAATTACTCAACAATAATCTCTCACCGCACTTCACTTGTACTACGCGAACAGAAGTAAATAAATCATATTAAAAAAAAAAAAAAAAGAAAAGAAAAAACAATTGAATGAATTTTTTTTATCAGCTGGAAGAGTCCTCGAGTATCTTTCAATCCGAATGATTACACGTTACGTCATTCGCCTGAGTGGTAATGAAAATGTGATGTATGATCGAGACTGTAACGAGGTATAAATGCACTTATTCAGTTTTTGTTTTTTTTTTAAAGCGGAATTAAGAAGTTAATGGAAATAAGAGTGGAGCACGCTAATGTTAAGTGAACCGCCGCTCCGCCACTTTCGGCACGAACGCTGCACTGACACTGAGCGTTGTCCCGTGGCCCGGGCCCTGAGGAAAACAAGGATCGGGGCGCGGGTGAGGGGTTAGAGAGAGAGAAAGAGAAAGAGAATGAGAGGCAAGAGGCAGAGAAGCACACGAGGCTGGAGAAAGAGAGGGAGAGCCGGCGGGAGAAGCAGCAGCAGCAGCAGCAGCAGCGGGGAATCCGCCACCTCTTGCTCTCCGTCTCTCGCTCTCCTCCACCACCAACGACAGGAACGTCGTCCGTGAGTCACGAACGGCCTCGGGAGCGATCGGCCTGTTCGCGTCGAGACGCCACCGACTCCTCCTTCGCCATTGTGCCAGTTTGCACGAAATTCTCAACCTTCTCCCCCACTTTCTCTCTGGTTCTGTCTTTATCTCATTCCCTTATTCTCCTGTCCCACAAGTATATCAATTAATACAGTCGCTACAGAAAACGATATTATTTCTTTAATATACGGAAGTAACTCGCCGGAAAACAACGAGGTAAGAACGATTTTTGGATGAGCCAAGAGCAACTACCAGTCAGGGAACCCTCCAAGACTTGTTTGCTCGGATATCGAATGCGCATCCTATTACTTTACGATACTCGATATATCCTCAAGGCTTTTCGAGCACTTTCGAGCTTTCGCTCCTCCTCACAAAGCTCTCCTTCGGATAAACAAGACATAAGCTTTGCAATAATGGTTTTGATGGAGACATTGTATACATTATTTTTCACCAATTTTTCAGATTAAATTGCGAAGAATTTGGGAAATACATTTAATATTCGCATTTATCAATTTTTAAACAATTATAGAAATCAATTCAATATTTTTTAATGAAATATATAAAAACACTAATAATACATTTTTTCATGTACGCTGAAAAATTTTGAAAATCAATTTTTTTATTTATTTTTTTGTATAAAAATTGTAGAGGATACTTGAGATTTTCAAGGCTTTTCGAACGCTTTCGAGCTTTCGCTCCTCTTCACAAAGCTCTCCTTCAGATGAACAAGACATAAGCTTTGCAATAATGATTTTGATGAAAATATTGTATACATTATTTTTCACCAATTTTTCAGATTAAATTGCGAAGAATTTGGGAAATACATTTAATATTCGCATTTATCAATTTTTAAACAATTATAGAAATCAATTCAATATTTTTTAATGAAATATATAAAAACACTAATAATACATTTTTTCATGTACGCTGAAAAATTTTGAAAATCAATTTTTTTTATTTATTTTTTTGTATAAAAATTGTAGAGGATACTTGAGATTTTCAAGGCTTTTCGAAAGCTTTCGAGCTTTCGCTCCTCTTCACAAAGCTCTCCTTCGGATGAACAAGACATAAGCTTTGCAATAATGGTTTTGATGAAAATATTGTATACATTATTTTTCACCAATTTTTCAAATTAAATTGAGAACAAAATGGGTAATACATTTAATATTCGCATTTATCAATTTTTAAACAATTGTAGAAATCAATTCAATATTTTTTAATAAAAAATATAAAAACATTCTAATAATATATTTTTTCATGTACGTAGAAAATTTTGAAAATCAATTTATTTTATTTATATTTTTGTATAAAAATTGTAGAGGATACTTGAGATTTTCAAGGCTTTTCGAACGCTTTCGAGCTTTCGTTCCTCTTCACAAAGCTCTCCTTCGGATGAACAAGACATAAGCTTTGCAATAATGGTTTTGATGAAAATATTGTATACATTATTTTTCACCAATTTTTCAGATTAAATTGAGAACAAAATGGGTAATACATTTAATATTTGCATTTATCAATTTTTAAACAATTTTAGAAATCAATTCAATATTTTTTAATACAAAATATAAAAACATTCTAATAATACATTTTTTCATGTACGTAGAAAAATTTTGAAAATCTATTTTTTAAATTTATATTCTTGTGTAAAAATTGTAGAGAAAATATAGACGGTACTCGATATCTTCAAGGATCTTCGAACGCTTTCGAGTTTTCGCTCCTCCTCACAAAGCTCTCCTTCGGATAAACAAGACATAATGCTTTCCAATAATGGTTTTGATGGAAACATTGTATACATTATTTTTCTTCAATTTTCCAGATTGAATTGAGAAAAATTTAGGAAACACATTTGATATTCGCATTTATCATTTTTTAAACAATTTTAGAAACTAATTCAATATTTTTTACGGATCTATATAAAAACGGTCTAATACTACATTTTTTTTCACGTACGTAAATAAAAATTAGAAACTCAATTTTTTTACTTTATATTTTTGTATGAAAATTGTAGAGGAATTTTAGAAAAAACATTTTTTTAAGTTACCATATCCAGGGTAAAATTACGCATAAACAAGCCATGAACTTTCCAATAATGTTTTTGATAGAAACATTGTATACATAACTTTCTCCATGTATCCATATAAAATTGTGATAAATTCTGTAAATAAATTTGATATCTGCATATATCAATTTTTAAACAATATTATAAATTAATTCAATATTATTCAATGAACATTATAAAAACAACCCCAATAATGAATTTACTCGCAGCCCAGAGCAAATTCACAAACTAAACTTTTTAAATTATTGTATTTTTTTCTATAAAAAGTATTGTAATGAAAATTGAGTATTCAGGGCAAAATTTCGCATAACCGAAGGTACGATGAGCCACCCTTCCTCTTTTCCTCTGCAGGCTCTCTTGTAAAACGTACAGTACTACATTTACAATGCACAGTGCACCTGCGGATCCACCTTTCATGGTCTCTTTTCTCAATGCCTCCTTCTCACTCCTTCTTATGAGGGTATATCTCTCAGTAACAACCTGTAACCGATACCTGCGCCAGTAGTGGCGATCCCAATGAATAGCTAGGGGATCGTCGTTGCGCGAACATTTCCTATTCAATTCATACACACACACACACACAGAGGCAACGATACATCGTGCATTCTCTTTCAATCTTACAACAGAGTGATCCCTACGGCACTAAAAGTATTTTAAATAATATTAACCCTACAATTACCTGGCAGACCCAACGCTGTTTTAAATTATAATTTTTCAACCCGTTCCCAACCAGATGGTTCGCTAGGGAACCACGTTCTGTCGGATTCTCGGCAGCGCTGTTCATAATTATAAATTTGTGGTTTGCAGAATTTAAAAGGATTTAAAAACCGACGACCAACAGAAAACAAACGACAAATCTGTTATTTCACGAGGGTGATTTTTAAATGCCTTTTTTATGGTACAAATGTTTATTTATAATTAATTAGGTGAATTGAGAATTTAATAATTTCATCAAATAACAGAGAGAAAATTAATTGAATGGCGATAATTTAAGTGTTAGAGAGCCTCAATACAAAAAAATGTTTAAAAGGCTTCTTTGATAGTTATCTACAGTTTTATGACATTTTAACGAGACCATAAGAGTTATATCAAGCAATCAAGGCAATCTTATACCTTGGATCAATGCTAGTACGTATTAACTACTCGCAATGAAATTAAATGAACTCTTGAAGTGTTAGAAAGTGTAGGGTCTACAAAAAGAAGTTAATAAAGATCTAAAAAATTTAGAAGTCCGGTGTCAGGATGTTCGACGAACAATATTAAATGAAACAATACTTAATAAGATAAATATTTAGTGAGTCACAGAAATAATACGGTCTATAAAGTTAATAGAAAGAAAAAGTGTAGACTGAGACACTTTTATAGAGCACTCAAATAATTATGATCGCTCCAGCTGCTCTTACGTGACAACTATCAATCGTGAGTCCATCTAAGTAATTTTTATTGTCACATTAACTATTGTTATCACAACCAATTTTCAGTAGTTATAATTAAGAAAATATAGAAATCGTCGCATGGATTCGTAATTACTCGTTGTCACTGAAGACAAGAAACTGGTCAAAATTGATGATGTTTTTTTTCTTTATATTTCTAAAGTGAATAATACCTCAAAATACCGCAAAAGTTGAAAAATCACAACGAATTATCAGAATATAATACAGAGTATTCCCATTGAGAGTATTTGCAGAGCACATCGAATAATCAATATAAAATAAAATGATAATTCTATCATTATGAAAAATGTTAATAGAGAGTCAAAATATAAAATCCCGTTTACACGGTTTTTGTCAAACAAAATCGTTGAGCTGAATATAGTACAGAGTATTCGAATTTAGAGTATTTGTAGAGAGCACATCAAATGATCAATATAAAATAAAATGACAATTTTATCAATATGAAAAGTGTTAATAGAGAGTAAAAATGTAAAATCCCGTTGACAGGGTTTTTGTCGAACGCTGTCGACAAAATCGTTGATCCTACCTCCGTATAATGCAAGTAGAATGACTCGTACACCGAATTGTAAGAAATCACACGCCCTCGAGAACCCCCGGGAGGAGCGAATTGATACCCAATAGCCGAACAATACGAGAATGGCCCGTAGTCGTAGCACCTGCGCGTCGTTCGTATATATACCTTTGGTTAACGTGCCGTTAACAACTTGTAACCGATACCTGCGCCTACCTCGACGTAAACCGAATGAACAAGAGGAAATAGACGCGCGAAATATTGTATAGTATTTCGAGACGGGGGGTCATTCGCTGCTAGGGTCCAAAACCTGAGCATTGGTACTGTACTATACACTGCTGTACTATAGCAAAGAGACCCCAAGTGCTATAAGGAGTTGCTCACGATACTTTTTGCTTGACCATATTTCGGCACTGGCATAAATCAGAAATTTTCGTCAGCGCCGAAAGGACAGGAGCCGGAGAACCTCGTTCCCTATGCATGAGGACAGGTACAAAGATGAGCACTTTTCGTTAATTTCGGATAAGCACTTTTTGTTTATTTAACTCATGATTTATTTAGTAGATATTCAATAAAAGTGAGCTGAACGGTATAAAACTATATTTTTTAATTTCACACAATATCATTAATCCTTTGCCGTTAGAAAAAGTAATGTTTCTCAAATATTGGGTATTTTCAAAATCAATATTGTGGAAAAAAGGCAGTCTCGAAAAATTCACTTTTTCAATTTTTAAAAGTGAATGCATTTTTCATTCATAAAACTAAAATGTAAGATATTTTCGCAATAGAATCCGAACAATTGACTAATTTTTCCAGAATTTTTTAGGTGCAATTTAGAAAGATGTTGTTAAAAATGGATATTCCACTAATGTAACAAACGCTAAAACACACTCCAAGAATAATCAGTTCTCGTAACGCTAAAGTGACAGCTATTCATTCAAAGCCGACTCAACACAACAACAGTTGCCTGATGGAAAAAAGTCGACTAAATATGTTTTTAAACGAAACTAAAAAGCTTCACAGTTTCCACGACTTCCCTGATAACGTTAGATACCTAATTCTTATCAATAAATTCAATTCAAGAAAACTGCACAAAGCGGCAGTACCTCGTTTCTACAAGCTACAACTGGGTCCGTATTCAACTTGGCCCGTGCAACTCGACACGAAAGAACTTGACACAGTAACAACTCGACACGACAGAACTCGACGCGACACAACTCGGCACATCGCAACTCGACACGATAAAAACTCGTTACAGCGCAACTGAATCGTCCAAAGCTCGACCCGACGCAACTCGACACAGCAAAACTCGCCGCGACAATAACTTGGTCCAATAAATTTGACACAGCACAACTCTACACACCAGAACTCGACCTGGTACAACTCGACACGCGAAAACTTGGCCCGATACAACTCGGCCCGATAAAACTCGACACAGCACAACTTGGCCCAGCAGAACTCGACACAGAGAACCAAGTTGATAAATGAACTTTGATACAATTCTACACAGCCTCAATTCGACACGCGCCATCTTTGATACTTATGGTACAACAAAGTATCAAAGATGGCGCGTGTCGAATTGAGGCTGTGTAGAATTGTATCAAAGTTCATTTATCAACTTGGTTCTCTGTGTCGATATCTTTGATACTTATGGTATAACAGAGTATCAAAGATGGCGCGTGTCGAATTGAGGCTGTGTAGAATTGTATCAAAGTTCATTTATCAACTTGGTTCTCTGTGTCGAGTTGTGTCGGGCCAAGTTTTCGCGTGTCAAGTTGCGGTGTGTCGAGTTGTACCAGGTCGAGATCTGCTGTGTAGAGTTGTGCTGTGTCAAGTTTTATTGGACCAAGTTATTTTCGCGACGCGTTTTGCTGTGTCGAGTTGCGTCGGGTCGAGCTTTGGGCGATTCAGTTGCGCTGTAACGAGTTTTTATCGTGTCGAGTTGTGATGTGCCGAGTTCTGTCGTGTCGAGTTGTTACTGTGTCGAGTTTTGTCGTGTCGAGTTGCACGGGCCAAGTTGAATACGGACCCAGTCGTAGCTTGTAGAAACGAGGTACTACCCACAAAGCAAAGGCAATGCATAACAGGTAAAGCCTTAGTTACTTTTATCCATTACCTTCGTTTTTCTTTCTTTACATTCATGGTACAAAAAAAATTTCACCCAGCAAAATGTAAGGTCAATTCTACTATACACATGTTTCTCTGAGAGGACAATAATGTTTTTAGCGTTGCTGTAACAATAATGTATCCAGCCACTAAATTACGGCACGATGCATTATTTGTATAATAGCACATACTATATTTAGCAAGTTAACACATTTGTTTTTCTCAGTGTGTTTAAAGAACTTTGGATTGAACATAAATATGCAGTAATACGCCGCCCTGTCCAATTTGATTAAATATCTGATAATGAATAAGTTAAATAAATAATTAAGCGAAATGGGCGTATTTTGACGTAGCAAAACGTGCCCATCTCTGGACAGGTACAATAGGACGACTTCAGTGTCTCTCCCTCTCCCGCTCTCTGTCGGTTTACACTTGCTAGGTCGAAGGGAGATCCACGAGGGTGCATCCTAGTTACACCCAGAAAAAAGATCTTGTTAACGGGACTAGAATCTACTCATCGGAAATAAAATTTCTTATTTGGATGCCGACCTACTAGACTTCCATTCATCTCAAATAATTTTTTTTATTTGTAATTAATATACTTATTGAATAGTAAATATATTCAAATCTAAGAAATATTTATTTGGGTCGGCAGTTATATAAATGTTGGTAAAAAGAAAAAAAAATCTTATTGGGATATTCCTCACTATCCCATAGAAACTCAGAAAACTACCTCCCGCTCAGCAGTTGGCGCGCAAACTGCTGCCGATCTAAAGAATATATATTTTTTATATAAATATAAGACAAAAATTAAATCAAATCGATAAATGTTGCATGTTGGTAATAATAAACTCCAATGATGAAACTAAATAAATATATATTGGATTATAAGATAGTTCTAATTAATTTGATTAAAAAATATCTAATATATGTATTTGGTCGTTTTAACTGGATCTTTTTTCCGGATTACGAAAGTATTTAGTAGCAATGAATAAAATATTTTTTCAGCATCGGCTGCACAGTGAAAGTTGATTCAAAAAATTGAATGTAACACATATTTGTTGGAGGGAAAGTAAATTTTCGTTGATTGAAATAATTAAATGTTGAATAGATAATTTTAGTTAATATTACCAAATCTTTTTTCTGGGTGTATAGCAGTGGTAGTAACAGTGCAAGGGGAGTTACTTTTACCCATTGCCTTCGTTTTTATTAAGTTTGAAGAACTTTGAATAAAGCAAAAATATGCAGTAATTCACTGTTCTGCCCAATTCGATTAAATATCTGATAATGAATAAATTGAGTAAATTATTAAGCGAAAAGGATATATCTTGACGTAGCAAAACGTGCTCATCTCTGTACAGGTATAGGATGACTTCGCTGTCTCTCCCTCTCCTGCTCTCTGTCCGTTTGCACTTTGCTAGGTCGAAGGGAAACCCGCGAGGGTGCATCCAGGTTATGGCAGTAGTAGTAGCAGTGCAAGGGGAGTTATTTTTATCCATTACCTTCGTTTTTTTTTTCAAGTTTAAAGAACTTTGGCTAAAGCAAAAATATGCAGTAATTCACTGTTCTGTCCAATTAGATTAAATATTTGATAATGAATAAATTGAGTAAATTATTAAGCGAAAAGAGTGTATCTTGGCGTAGCAAAACGTGCCCATATCCCGACTAGAAATCTGGTAGGGCAGCCCTGCCGTCACATTTGGGCCTGATCTGGCATGGATAAGTTTGACCTGATAAGGTGTACCTTATTAGAACCGGATCTGGCATTGGAAAGGTTGCCCTGATAAGGTGCACCTTATTAGGACCGGACCTGGCATAGGGAAGGTTGACCTGATAAGGTATTCCCTATTCAGGTCCAGATCTGGCATAGATAAGGTAGACCTGATAAGATGTACCTTAATAGGACCGGATCTGGCAAAGGGAAGGTTGACCTGATAAGGTGTATCTTATTCAGGGCCAGATCGGGAAATATTAAGGTAGACCTAATAAGGTGTATCTTATTCAGGGCCAGATCGGGAAAAATTAAGGTAGACCTGACAAGGTATTCCATATTCAGGTTCAGACCTGGCATAGATAAGGTAGACCTGATCGAAATATTGGCGGAATTAAGAATATCATTTATAAAATCAAAATGTCGCATTCAATATGTTTTTAATTTTAAACCCGTCATTTTGAATTTACAAATTTTAAGTTCAAATTCCTAATTAGTTACGTTAAAAACTGAACTATTATTTAAATAAATAGTAAATTGAACTATTATGGAAATACTGTACGAGATATCCACATAGTCGGTTTGGTCTAGTGGTTAGCGTGCTCGGTTAGGTAGTTAGGTAAATAGGTAGGTCCCGTAGGTCTTAGGTTCAAATCCCGCGTGCATCACTTCCCGAATGATGTTACGAAAAACCGTATCTGCAGACGACTTGTTTTTTTTTTTGTAATATTAATAGAATGTTATTGTTCATATTGCGGCATAATGCGCGGAAATTAATAATTTATTTTTTAATTTAATATAAAGATAAGTATATGTATTTATATATCTATGATTATATTTATCAGGCCCTTAAATGGTTATTTTTATCAGGTCCTTATGTGGTAAACTTGAACTGGCCCTGATGTGCCAAAGCGTTACATTTCCAATCAGGGCCGTATAAGGTAGCCAGACAGGGGCCTTGGATTTAGAATCCGGTTACCAGGTCCGGCCCTGATATTCCCCATAACTGAATTTCTAGTCGGGTATCTGGACAGGTATAGGACGACTTCGGTGTCTCTCCCTGTCCCGCTCTCTGTCGGTTTGTACTTTGCTAGGTCGAAGGGAGATCCACGAGGATGCATCCTGGTTATGGTAGTGGTAGTAGCAGTGCAAGGGGAGTTACTTTTATCCATTGCCTTCGTTTTTTTAAATTTCAAGAACTTTGGATAAAGCAAAAATATGCAGTAATTCACAGTTCTGCTTAATTAGATTAAATATCTGATAATGAATAAATTGAGTAAATAATTAAGCGAAAAGGATAAATCTTGACGTTGCAAAACGTGTCCATATCTGGACAGGTATATGACGACTTCGGTGTCCCTCCCTCTCCCGCTCTCTGTCGGCTTGCACTTTGCTGGGTCGAAGCGAAACCCACGAGGGTGCATCCTGGTTATGACAGTGGTAGTAGCAGTGCAAAGGGAGGGTTTCGAGTACCTGGGAGGTGCCCTGGCTTGTAAGCGGCAACAACAGCAACAGCAGCAGCAGTGTACAATGCTGCACCTGCCTTGTCGGCTCTCTTACGAAGGTACCAATACCACCTTTACGGTATATATGGTTTCGCTTTCAACACGGCGATTCTTTTACCACGGGGCGCTCTACCGGCTCAACACTATTTACTGTCATCCACACGTACACAAGAAATGCCAGTTTCACTGGCCATACACACACCACGAGGGTCTTCGGAGCGAATCAATGAAAGGGCTCGGTTACGCGAGACGTCAATCGACGCCTGAGGATCCTTCTTTCCAAGATCCCTTCGCGTGAATGCCTCACTAGCCGAGTGGTAAGGACAGCACTTTTCTATTTGCTAACTACTGAGGGGATACTGTGCGGTGTATTTGGTGGAAAAAAGGGTGAACAAAAAAAAAAGGCTGATGTACAGAGATATACGTAATGACACGTGCAATTATACAAATTGACAAAGATGGGAGATGGGTTTGAGGGATAAATGCAGTAGTGCAAGCAGTTACTTATGGTTAGTATTTAATAATTCTGTGATGTTTTTGCTGTTTCGTAGAGGAAGCTCGGTTTGACAAATATTTTTCGTGAAAAATGTTTTTTTCGGTATTTTTGTGACGTTATATTCGAAATTGTCTGCAACGTCGAAAGCAGCGGATTATAAAAAGTGTTCGGATGTACGTATGTACGTATGTACGAATGTACGAATGTGTATGTGCGAATTTTACAAAAATCGCTTGAGGCATTCAGATTTTATGAGATTTTAAATATTTTGAAAAATGTCGGTCCACTGAATAAACTCGTTAACTTGATGAAATTTTGTGCTGTCGACCCAAATCTTGCTATGAAAATTGAACGAAGTGATGCGACCTTTGGTATTGGATTTGGTCAATATTATTAAAGTGATTCGAATTTTATGGAGTTTTCAAAACTTGATCTAGCGAGCACTAATTTTCTACAGAAACGAAACGAAGTTCAGTGATGCTACACTGAGAGAAAAGTCTGTGGATAGCTAAGGCTTCCCCCACCATTCCAGAAACAGCCAATAGTAATTCGTAAATGGTGGCGTCACAAACTGCGACACGGAGAGAAGAGTCTGGTAATCATTACCCGATTTAATATAGTAAACTCGGTTTATTCAGCGCTTCTGGCGTCTATTTCTACATTTTCCTATAGAGTACTGTATCGTGTTTTACTGTGTGCTGCACGCTGTACAAGAATCGTTACTATGTTTCGGTTTTTAAACCGTACTGTAAATAATCCAAAGTTTGTAAGGATGTATACGCAAAAGTGCCTCAAAGACATTTTAAAGCTTGACAATGGTCGTGACTTCCAACAGACAGTGATTACGATCCGCAATATATGAAGAAATTCATCTCTCAATTTATTAATAAAATCTATAGTTACGGAATCGGTACCGTAGGAAATACGAACATTTCACATATAAAAAATAGCAAATTCTGATATCCTCAATGTTGTAACTATTAAGACCGTGCGTCTGGGATTCATTCCCCAACTACAGGCTATAGTTCTAAACAGTCTATTAGTTATACACGAAAGACGTGCGGTGACCACTATACGTTTGGTGGTGGCTGAGTGTGTTTACAACGTCAGCGGCGTTAGGCGCCCAATTGTTCTCGGTAGTGTAGTGCAACGAACAAGGAATTGTGAAAACGAAAAAACAAGTGCACGTCTTTTTTAAAGATATATTATCTATGTATTCTTCGTCTATAATATAAGAAAATCGGTGCGTAGCCTGCACTATTTGCAACGTGGCATAACCTGCTTTTTAGTGATCTCGGAGATCAGGACGAAAAATGTTGATGGCGTTTTTATTTTTAAAATATCATTTCATTTTAAGAAAATAGAATAAACGTTTAATAATTGAACAAAACAAAGTGTATTTTTTTATGCTACATTTTTGTAACCTATCCCTATCCTACATTTACATACCTTTACTTTCTATTAATTTAAGTATCATTTTAACTGCAAGAATCCCCGACATTAACTGGTATACGATGCAGAAGTAAGTACGTAACCGGCCCAGCAATCTTCACTATGTTGCGTTTAATCAGCAATATATAACGTTGATAAGTGACTCGTGAACACAACTGGCACCGTTCGTCATACTGTATATTAGACACGAAAAATTCGCGTTAATGTACTGCACGGCAACATCGCCAGACTGGTCGAATAAACCGAATTTACTATGCTTTATGGGAAACATCGTCAAACTTTTTGGGTTTATCGTCATTATTTTTATACACATAGGAGAATTGCAAATATTTATAGTAATCGTTGCGAAATTATAGCAATCCTTGCGATTACCCTCGTTCCAGTTACGATACGTATCGTAACCCGTGAACTATTATACGAGCTATTACCATAAAGCCCCCGCCGTTCCCGCTGTCACCGCCGTACCACATTTTCTGCGAATGGTACCTATATTCGCGAATCCATTTCTCTCCGTGTGGATATCTAAATCAGTGAAGATCGATAGAAGGGTCAGGAGTTTGTATGAACTGTATTTTTTGTTAATACGACTAAAATCTCATTCAAATTCAGTTTTTTATTTAGTTATTTGAACCAAGGATGCAGAGTATCTGGCCATTGCAACAATCTTGGCTATTGTTTCCTCATTATTTTTCAGTTTTTACAAAGCTTCCTGTACGGGGAAGCCAAAAGTGATTGACATACATCATCAATAAGCAGAAACTTTTAATGTTACATCAGACACAAATCAGGCCCTAACCGGGCGATGAGAAGGCCATGACAAGGCCTTAGCCGTACCAGATTAACGCCTGATGTGACGCTCCAAATTTCTATTCGGGTTATTCTTGACGCGACGATGACGGCGAGATCTTTTTATTATATATATATATATATATATATATATATATATATATATATATATATATATATATATATATATATATATATATATAATATATATATATATTATATATATATATATTATATAATATATTATATATAAGAATATATATATAATATATATATATATATGTCTATGTATATATATTAATATATACGAATTTCATATGAAACGTTTTAATATTGAATTGTGAATCGCTATTTCCACATGTGACTATAAATTGTATGAGACAGTCAGACATTAAGCCACTCTGGCTAGACTAGTGAATTTTGAATGAAAAAGCTATTCTACGGTTACACAAGTCCTACCCGAGCAGAAACTGATTGAATTTGCCTGAACTACCATCAGGTCCGGATGAGGCATCGATCAGGCATGCCCGTTCAGGATAGCTAAATAAGGCCCTGATCCTGTCCGGATCATATATTGGTATAACATTTCAAAACTGGCTAGCCTAAAATATTCCGCAACAGGTCGCGATCAGACACCGATTGGGCATTCCTGATCCGATTAGCTAAATGAGGTCCCGACCCTGCCCGCATTATGCATAGATACAACATTTCAAATGTGGTTAGACTGCAGTTTTCCATATCACGCCGGGATCAGGCATCGGTCAGGCATTCCTGGTAGGGCTAGCCAGATGCGGCCCCGCTTTTGGCCAGAATATTTAAATATTCAAATCTAATTAACTTGAAACATAGATCACTTCAGACGAAATTATCAGAGTACTGAAAGGGCATATCTCGCATTACCGTTGTACAATAAATTAATGAGATATGTTTTCTATATAATATCGTTTATTATCGTAATACAACCGATTACAAATAGTTGTATTTTTATGTATGTGTCTCACACAATTATTCATGTATAAGGGAAAGCATATATTTTCTCGCCGACTGCATCACTTATATCCAAAATCATAATTTTGCGGTTGATTGATTCTTTTTTTTTTGTATTTGCATTTCCCCCCGTCTGGAGGCATTTCGCCTATTGCGGGGTCGGCCCGGATGAGTAGCGAGTCCCCCCTGAGGGTCTGGCCCGGATCCGTAACCAAGACCCTATGCGGCCGCATCCGACTTCCCCCTCTATATCGCATTCGCCATAGCATTTCTGCCATGGGCATAGGGAAACTGCGGAAAACCTATGCCGATATAGCCGGTCTCGAGTTCGCCTCACGGCACCGGAGCTACGTCACGTTTCGTCGAGAACGTAAACACGGACTACAGCTGTATACATGTGACCTCCACAGGTAGAAATACCCCGTGGGTCTCATGTATACATCTGGAGCTTCATCGCGACCGTATTTATATTTTTGACGAAAATCGACGGCACCGGGAATCGAACCCGCGACCTACCGATGCTCTGGACTAGAGGCCAGTACACTGACCACTAGACCATCGCACCGGTTCGGTTGATTGATTCTATCGTCAATATTTTTCAACGTTGCGTTTTTTTACGTGCCACATTTTAAAAATTGATGTGTCGCATGGTTGCGGGTACACAAATTTTTTAACACTCCTCACTGTTCTTTTTATTTTTATTTTGTTTTCGACTTGAGTTTTGTATATATTTTGGATATGCAAGATATTTCCATTATTATCAGATCTGAATATGTCAATTTGGTTAGCTAAAAAATAAAACAGTAAACCTTAATTTTTAAAGCTTCCACGACCATGTATGTATGGTACCAGAATAAACTTCCAATAATTAAATGGGCATTCTCATTTTTTACTATGGACCAGATCAGGAGCCTGACCGTGGCCGGTTTAGTAACCTAATCGCGGCTGGATTGGCAGCCTGTGAGCGGCCGGATTAGCAACCTGATAAGGCCTGGATTTGCAGCCTGATCGCGGCCAGATCAGAAATGGCGTTACATGCCATATCAGGACTGGATAGGAAAACCTAATGATGCCCGGACCTCAGCCAGAACAAATTTCTGCTCGGGTAAATCAATTCCTCGGCTCAAGAAGGTTACGTGGTCGATTTCAATAGAAAAAATAAAATGAATTAGATTATCGACGGAATGTGACAGTTTGGCTGTTGTTTAGCCATTGAGTAGCTAGTGCCGAAGAATCTCTTATTCACAAATTCAGATATTATTTAACACAATTGGTAAAACAAAAACCTTTCTCTTTCCCGTCAGAACTTTTTCTAGTTGGAACTACTAAAAACTTGGTTGCAAATATTACCAAGAAAACTTGGTAGGCACAACCAAGTTATTAGTAAAGATATCCAAGGACTTGGTAAACCAACCAAGTATTTAATACGCCTAACCAATAATTTGGTTCAGACTACCAAATTTTTCTTGGTCAAATTTTTCTCAGTGTGGGACGACGAAATAAATTTTTCTCTATTCACATAGACGTTGACAATTTAAAACAAAGTCTACTTTTTTCTTTTCAAAGAAATCTATTTATTAAATTTGAAGAAGTGAATTTATTTAATGATATTCTTGATTAAAATTATTTGAACTAGATAAAAGCTCTTTAATTTTAAGAAATTTAGCTTAAACTAAATAGATCCATATTTGATGGAAATACATCCACCTTCTTCAATAGAAGTTGTTCTCCGAGTGATGAGTTTCGTTAAGTATTCATCTTTTTCAAGGTCGGCATCCAAATAAGAAATTTGACTTCCGATGCGTAGATTCTAGTTCCGTTAACAAGATCTTTTGCAATCATACACGGAACGAAAAAAGTAGTTGTAAAAACTGATTTATCGGTACCGACAACCAATCGAAATAGTTAGTATAGCGCCAACTACTCGGTCGGTTGAAGAAACTATAACCACGTTGGTAGAGTATCAATAGTAACAATGACCAGCTGAGATCATAACCTCAACTCACCGGTTGGTTAGCGTAATGAATCATTTGGATTGGATAGCAGTCGTGATAGTTGCAGAAACCAAGTTGTTGTTTATACGTACTATTTTTGCTACCAATCGAAAAAAGTTGAGACTACGATTCCGATTTAGTTTTAGAAACTAACACGCGGCACAGCATATGCTAGAATTGGTAGCCAGAACTACTTTTTTCTTTCCGTGTAGTATCCTAATGGATTTATTTGAAACCTCCCTTGATAAGTTCATGAGTATCGAGATTTTGATTATTGAAACCGTTATCATCGTTTTATTCGTGCTGTGATTGTTCGGCGGTGTCGTCAGACACACACCTACAAAAAAGATTTGGTAGTATTAACTAAAATGATCTATTCAACATTTAATTATTTCAATCAACGGAAATTTACTTTGCCTCCAGCAAATATGTATTTCATTCAATTTTTCAGTTTTTTAAATTTCCAACATATTTATTTATTCGAATGAATTTTCACTGTACAGCGGATACTAAAAAAAATATTTTATTTATTGCTATCAAATATTTCCTTAATCCGGAAAAAAGATCTAGTTAAAACAACCAAATATGTGTATTAGACATTTTTAAATAAAATCAATTAGAACTATCTTATAATCCAATATATTGTTATGAATATAGAGATTAGGCTTTATACATTATTACAGACGGTATGACGATCGACAAACGAATACTTGAGAAACTTCACAGAAAACGTGACAAAAAAAAGTCTTGACAGGACTTTGACTGCGAGCAAACGTGCGAACAAAAGCGTTAAAATATAAATAGAATCCTTTGTAATTAATAATATCCGCCCCACAAACAAATACACGCTTAATTCATTCGCTCGGTCGTAACAACATATTTATTTCCTTTCATCATTGGAGTTTATTATTATCAAAATGCAGCATTTATCGATTTGATTTAAATCTTGTCGTATATTTATATAAAAATGATATATTCTTTAAATCGGCAGCAGTGGACGCGCGGTCGATGTGTGGCTTCGACGGTCCCCAGAGTTAAGCAGCATTATTTGCTGTCATAACTGGGATGGATGACCGCTTAGCCGCGTACTGGTTTGCGCGCCAACTGCTGAGCGGGAGGCAGTTTTTCTGAGCTTCTAAGGAATAGTGAGGAATATCCTAATAAGAAAAATAATTTTTTTTTTAAATCAACATTTATATAACTGCCGACCCAAATAAATATTTCTTGGATTTGAATATATTTACTATTCATCAAGTATATTAATTGCAAATGAAAAAAATTATTTGAGGTAAATGGATGTCTAGTAAGGTCGGCACCCAAATAAGAAATTTTATTTCCGATGCATAGATTCTAGTTCCGTTAAGGGATCTTTCCAGTGTGAAAAAAAAATCGATTTTTCTTTTCGTCTTATCCAATAGTATAATAGTATATATTAGTAAAAACATCCTCTCAAATTTTTAAAGCGAAATTCGAAATACTTCGCCGGCGTACTTTATGGACCTGGCATCGCCGATTAGTCGTAAGTACACAATTTAGGTATATGAAATTTCTACACTCGAAACTTTAAACGCGTTTTTCTCGAAACGACATTTTCCAAAACGGTGGATATTCTCCAGGGAACAGTTTTCAAGCGATCGTTGTCAAATTTTAGGAGAACATTCTTCACGCTACTCTCTATCGTACTATGGAAGCTTTCTTTTTTTTTAATCTTCCCATTTTTTTTTAAAGAAAAGCTGTCGAAAAAAACGGCTAAAATCGGTACTTTTTGTTCAAACCACCGCCATTTTGTCAATTTCGATTTTAAAGAAAGCCTCCATAGCGCGATAGCCAATCGCATGCTAATTAATAATCCCTTGGATGTCCGGCGACCCCTAGGATGTCCACCATGAGGCTATCTTTTTTAACAACATTATTTTCAACATTAAAAAAAAATGTAAACACTAAAAATCGTTTTATAAAAATAATTTTCTGTCATTCATGATTACCTGAATATGTCATAAAAATTTCAGATTGATCGGCGTATAGTAGCCGTCCGAAAAAAAATCGTGAAAATAGGCTATTTTTCGGGCCGTCACACTGGAAAGATCCCTTAACAAGATCTTTTTTCTGGGTGCACCGGGATCAGAACCACATCGATGCATTAAAATGTTTTGTTTATGTCAAACGTCAAATCAAAACTGATATAGCTAACCCGTTAAACTCAGTAAAATAAATAGTCCATGAACAAAATGTTAATTTGAATCAATTTATTTATAATCGAGTACAATTTTTTTTTTTTTTTTTTTTTTTTTTTTTTTTCGATTTCGCTAATTTCGTACGCGAAACATGGACGTAAAACCACTCATTTTTATCCTCTAACTCGGACGCATGCGCAATCTAGTTCCATTACTACCTAGGGAGGAAAATGGTTCATTTCTGCCCGACAGGAATAATGAAAACATATTGCATATATGTAATCGTCATTGATTAAAAATGAGCCATTTTTGCATTCATGTTGCAAGCACGAGATGTGGTTATTTTTTAGCTAAATCGAAAAAAAAAAAACGTATTGTCTGCTATACGAGAGGGAGCATATTTTTCACCTCGGGCGATGTCTGAAAACTTCATCCACGATACAAATAATAATAATATACTATTTAATTAAACAAAATTTACTTTATTTAAATAGAAATTATGTTGAGCTGACCTATATTAATTTGAATATTGATAAATAAAGAAATCAATTAATTGCATTTATGGAATTAAAAATATCAATTGTACGATACGATGAGATTCCGCAATTGATGAAAATAAACCCATAGGTCCATTTCTCTGCGTGTATTTCCCATAAAATGCATAACAATTTTTTTTTAATTCGCTAAAGAATACATCCAACGCATGTTTTCATAATATTCTTTTTCCTCCCAGGGGAACGAAAGTAATTTTACATTTTTATTGACGTGTTAAGAGAATGTCGAAGGGAGTCGAGTGCACTCGAGTCGTATGTACTCGTCCGCGATGGGATTTTCCAGGAAAATGAGTTTTTTCTTTCCGGTAAAAATAACCCCTGACTGTGACGTAAAAAGCCGCCGCCTTGGTCGCGGAAAACGAGTGGCGGTGTAGCATCTGTGTTTACCTCAACGGTAAAGAGACGAAAGGGGTTTATAATTATAATTGTGAATTGGATAAAAGTTTACGGGGTTGAACCAACTAAGCAAACTCTAACCATGAAGCAACGCCTGAAGTTCCCGCTAATTTTACCGGAGAGAACAAGGAAAGTTTCGACCGCCAAACTGGTTATAGACCGCACATCCCCTGGGAACTACGTCAGTTAATCTAGTCTCTCGGTTGTCGCGCAGTTGCACTCCTCCAGGAATCGGACGTGTGGGTGTATCATTACGCATCGTGCTAAACGCATTCCTTCGAATTAACAAAGCTTTTACGAAAATAACGTCAGCAAACAAGATCACTCAACAATCTAATGGAAGTCTCGTAGTGTCAAGGAACATTTAGACCGTTCGCTAACTTTAAACATTAATTAAACTATTTTTTAATGATTCGACTGACTTTAAAATGTATAGTTCCCAAATTCCGAAATATCGAAAACATAGGATTTTATTTTAACTATAATTATAAAGTATAAAGCTCAGTAGATTCGATTATGTACAACAATTATTGTTTACTTCATTTTGCAATATCTTTAAGAAAATTATTTCTTTGCGCTCATCATTTTTTAAATCTATAGCATATTGTATTATTTATTTGTATTAACTTTCAGAAACAACGATTGCGATTTTAGAGAAAAAATCGTCAAAACTAAACTAAAAATGTAAAAAGCATGTAAACTAAATGCATGTAAAAAACTGCTTAAATACAAAAATATAGAGTAACAGGCTATAGATTAGAAGAATTATGAAAGCAAGAAAATCAATAGTCGAAATATATTTAAAAAATAAACCAACAAAGCTCTTGAAAGATAATTCGCTAATTTCTTTTAAAAATTCGCAGTATTTTTTTTTTTTAATTTCCAAACAGCCCGCAGAAATATTAGGGGAGAGTGGGGCACAGTGTGTCACGGGGCACTGTGAGCCACTTCTCGTAGGTTTGACATACATAATGTTTTTTTTTTTGTTGGGCCCTGATCTGAATTGAGTTTCAACCGAAGTGAAAAAAAAGTTGAAATCTAGTGAATAATTGTAAACAAATTAAATTGATTTGGATCCTTCACTGTAAAAAAAAATCGACTTGAAATTTAGTGTACTTGTACTGGAAGTTTTTATTCATAAACTAGTATATTAAATTTGGTATACAAGAGTAATTTAAAATTAATTTATGGCACAGCTCATTCAATAATTTACTTTAATTTTACAGTAAAAGTACTTGAATTTTAATAATTTGGTTTAATTTTACTGGAAAAATACATGAATTTTATATTACAATTGTATATTAAATTCCGATGACGAGTTTATGAATAAAAACTTCCAACCTTTTCTAACAGTGTTCAAAACTAAATTTTTTCGGCTGTCAGTAAAAATGTAAAATCTCACTTTTTTTCCAAGACAGCTCGAGTTTTCGATCGTAAATGATAGTCCAACTATCGCTGCCTTGCTCAGTGACAATGTTTTGTTAAATTTAGTTCGATAAATAATTATTTTTCGTTAAAAACTTCGTTAATGTCCAATGGGGTACAATGTGTCATTGTGAGCCACATTGGATTTCTCCGAAGTTAGAAGTGCGTAAATAATTAAGTGTTTATCCAATATGATATTCTTACCCGTGCAGCGCTCGATGCGCATGATTCCTTTATATTAGTTTGACGAATAATTGGTTTTGATAATTAATATAATTTTTTCCTAGTGGAATATAATAGGTTAGCATAATGAGTCATAATGAGTCATCTCTTTGCGTTATTGAAATATAATATAACTGTGAAATTAAGGCATAAGTACAGAACATAATCATGTTTTTTTTACGTTAAACATACAGGACGACAAAAATATGGCACGTAACAGAAAACGAAAGATAGCAATAGGTGCACATTGTGTTATTCGTCGATTTGAGAAAAATCTAATTATTACAATATCTACGATTTCTTTACATTAATGTTTTCAGCTGCATTTGTATACCTTAAGGTCTGCAATAATCGATTATGAATGGTATTTTTTTATTATACTACTGCACTAAGAGCATAAATTCACTGAAATAAAATATTTGATTAAATCGTTAAAACGTCGATTCGGCAACAGTGAGATGGAAAACAAAGAGCATTCAAGTGTCATGAGCAGTTCAACGCGCAGGTATAAAGTATCTGCCATTTGGACGTCACGTGCACACGCAGAAGAACAGCAGGAGTAAACAACAGGAAAGCGAAACATATAGCACTTGGCTAGCGGGCGATGCCCCGAGAGTTTCGACTTTTCGTTGGATCGCCGTTAGCAGTCCAGAAGGGAATGAAGGCAAAACATAGCCCGAAACTGTGATATAGCACTGACGGACTGACATAGACTGAAACTGTGTTCATTGAGTGGCTGTTAGAGCAGACTGGGCACATGAAACGCACACAGCATCTGATGCACATAACATCGTCTGTCCCGCAGCGACTATAATAAAGTTATACCGAAGCTCTAATTCATAAACCGATTGACGTACAGTAACGTACCAGCGAAAACTCACAAAATATAAGCGCCTCTGGGTATAAATACTCGCCTCTTACTATATATCAAATGCATTCAGATGATATTATGAATTTATCACGTATACATTTCCAACCAACAGTTTTATTCGATTAAAGTACGTCGGGACAAGATAATTTTGAAAATTAAAAAATAAAGTCATAACGGATACAAAAATTATTGATTTTGAGTAAAAATTTAATAATAATAATGACAAAAAGTTATTGATTAGGTTATAGAAAAAAATTTCAAGAAATTTTCAGCTGCCTTTATTTTTTTATTTATATAAAATGTGTTCACGGATTTTTGCGTATACATAATATTTTTGGACAATTTTTTTCATTACGGTTTTGAAATTTTTTAAAGTCGCGAGCTTTGGATATTATTGTTTGGCATACTATATTGTATGCCAAAAAATTCTGAAATCATTGAAATCTGAAATTAATATTTCGAAAAAAAAATAAAAAGTTTTCATTATCCTTTGATAGTGGTGACCTTATATATTTATTTTTCGCTCATCGTGATCGTATAACGAATCAGTCAAATTTTACTTTTGGCTGGGAATGTATTTTGTGATACATCCTTAAATTGCATTTGACGTTGCCTACGTTGGCTTGATGCTACACACGTATAGTATTACAACAGCACCAGCCCCCCCAGCAGCAACGCCAGAAGCGGCTTTCAACTCATTAACTACAGATATATGTTTGTACACTCGTCCAAACATTACATTGACTACAATGTCGAAGGGATCAAATCGTTCGGCAGAACGGACATCTCGATTCGAGCTCTATGTAGTACATATTTCCTGCTGCTGCACAGTGGAGAAGGTAAGGCAGTGGCAGCACCAACAGCAACAGCAGTCGACCGTAGGAATGCGTGGCGCGTACGCAAGCGAGTATCATAAATCCGCATGTGCTTTGTGTGAGAATAAAAATTCACTCGCACATACGATAAGAGCACAAGAGCAGCGAGCTTCACGAAGGATATGGTATTGCGGTCTCGAGGAGGCGAGAACGCATATAAGCGCATCAACTGTATAACAATGATATCAATAATGAAAGAATATTGGCCTTGTGGATGATCGACCAGCCCGCAAATTTACGCAAATGGCATAAGTATCTAGATGCAAAAAAAAAAAAAAATGAAATGTAAAATGGAGAAGATTTTAACGTGAAAATAATTATAAATATAATTTTTTCTCTCTTACCAGCAAAGTATTATTACAAATACTTTACCGCTGATTATACAAAAAAAAAATAGTTGTGGCGATCGACATTAAGGGATGCCTTATTTTAATAATGGTCTTTATTCAAATGAGGCATCCCTTAAAGTTCATTGTCAGAACTATTTTTCTTTTTTTTTTTGCTGGGCCCAGCGGTGAAATACTTGCGGCGGGAGAGAAAAATATATTTCCAATTTTTGTTATACGATTTAATTTGTTGAATTTTTATAAAATGGTGAAACTCCCTAATATTACAAATATTTTCCATACATATATTGTGAGGAATTTTCTGTTAATTTTGCAACTTTCCTCACTGAATCACCGAGATATTTGTTTATACTCATAATTAGTCAGAATTTACTACGATTCGCGAATACTTTGTCTGGTTTCCTTCAGTTTTTTTTCCTCCACAAAGTTAGCAGTTCCATTTTATACTATGTATATCTTGGAAGGAAAATAGAGAAGGAAATACAAGGTGACATTGAGAAAAGTTTGAATGAAGTTTTGAATGTAATATTTTAATCGAAATTTTATTTCTCATCTAAATTAGAAAAATGGAAAGTAGATAGTCCTGATTTTTTGTCAGCTTTGATGTCGACTTGTCGTTTTTTCTTTTGTGTTTCTCTACCCATATGTTTAAATGTTTTTAGTAAAATAGAGGTTGTTAATTTGGATAAAAACTAAATTCATTTTATTATTCTGCTGGAAAAAAAACTGTATTTAGAACCAGTTTTTCGAAGTTTCTGATGATTTATATACAGTAGAAAGTCAGTAAAAATAAAATCGCCCGGTTTTCCTAAATTTATCTGGGCCGTTGAAAAATGCGATAGTGCACTACGAAGAGTGGCTGTGGAGGACACTCTGGATGGGAATTGAAAAATAAAAGGAGCAGTTCGTAAAAGCCTGGGGGTGTGCAGTGCAAAAATCCAATAAAATGTATAAAAATAAAATACTCGAAAAAATCAATTTTGTTTCATTTAAGGTAATCCGATTAAAACAATAGCTGCGTATGTCAAAATTCAGTCGTGTCGAAATATGTCGGAAACTCCAAAACGCGCTGGCCGCTAACCTAACAATCTAACAACTATTGTTATTTCTTTCACCCCTATCGCTATAAATTCGATCCTCTAGTCTATTTTTTATATTATTTTTATCTCTATAGACCAAGTATGGGTATTCATTCAATGAAAACATATTTGAAATACTTTCATGACTACACTGTACAAGAAATGTACTTGAAATTTAATGCACACGTAATTAATTATACAAATGCGATGTATAATAAAAAAATCTGAAAAAAATTATCACAAATTTATACGACAAAGAAAAGAGCATACGTCATATGCTATATGGGGTAAAACACGTCAAGTCGGCCACACGAATTTTTCATTTCATTAAAAAGTTTTCAAATTTGTTGAGGAAATTGGTCTGGCTGAAAACAAAAATTATAAATTTTTTCAGATTTTTTTATCGCATGTTTCAGCCGTTACAAAAAACTGAAAATAATAATCGTTAATTTTTTAATGCCTAAACTACAGCTCTCGCAAAAAAATCACGTGAACAAAAAATTTAAGGTATTTAACGTTCTTTTCAATAAATTTTTTGCAAAATCTTCCTACTCTGTTTTATGCTGTTTTTCAATGAAATAAAATTGTAATATTTTTTTTCTCCAAAACTGCGTTCCCGATTCGACTGAAATTTTGACATTTTGTTCCTTAATACGTCTAGAATCTGAGAAAAAATTGGCGAGATGGGTGGCGATTTCATTCCACTGTTACAGCTCTTCAAACGATCGAATACCAGGGCAATCTAATGTGTAGCTCTGTACGTTCAACAGACTGTCTACATAATAATTCTAAAGCCCGCACTGCATTTTTGCATCGGATATTTTTCCCTCTTCAATTTTTGGGTTTTTTAATACATTTATTTTATCGACTGATGGAATTGAAACTTTTTTCCTGATGACACGTAATTCATCATCGTGCTCTTTTCTGATCAATCAAAAATTGGCAAAACATGGTGAATGAATGTCTCTTGAGTTCAATATTCACGTGCTCAATGTTGCACGACCATGGTTCTGCGTTGTGAACACAAAGTGTGGACGACAGGTACGGGGGAATTTGCCAATTAACCTAATTTAAAAAAAAACATTTATTTAAAAAAAACAAAAAAAATAAACAAGTGTTGCGGGCTTTAGATTTTTTCTATTGACAGTCTCAACCCTGTTGAACGCACAGAGCAATTACACATTAGATTACCGTTATGTTCGATCATACGAAGAGCTATAACTGTGGAACGAAGTCGCCGCCCATCTCGCCAATTTTTTTTTTCAGATTCTTAACATATTAAGGAAGAAAATGTAAAAATCTCATCTGAATCGAGAACGCAGTTTCGGAGAAAAAAAATATTGAAATATTATTTAATTGAAAAATAGCATAAAACGGAGTAGAAAAATTTGCAGAAAAATTTGTCGAAAAGAACTTTAGATACCTTTAATTTTTTGTTAACATGATTTTTTTGCGAGAGCCTTAATTTTGGCGTTAAACAATTAACGATTATTATTTTCAGTTATTTTTAACGGCTGAAATATGCAATAAAAAAAATCTGACAAAATTTGCAATTTTTGTTTTGAGCCAGACCAACATCCTCGAGAAATTTGAAAATTTTTTATTGGAATGAAAAATTCGTGTGGCCGCCTTGTCGTGTTTTACCCTATATATTTCAGATATAGGATATGCAAAACAACTAATACATGTTATGTAAAATACTGAACATATATCGAAAATTAATTTTTTACACCAATAGTATAATCGATTCATCGAGTTTGACGTCGTTGAACTTCCAGATAAACAGTGGCTTCTAAAACAGTGAAATTTTGTGGATTTATACTAATCAGGAGAGACGTCGGCTGGTTTCCTGAATAATTATTCGGTGTACGAGAGACGATAATAGATTGACGTTGTATGCGGTGGAGACGACGTGAGAGTGATGGTATTGAGACATGTATGCAGAGTACATAGATGTTTTACTTAGTTTCAGGGATGGGCACCATAGAATAAAAATTACAATTCTAATGGTTTTCCAATCGAAAAACTATTTAAATTGTGATTTAAATTTCTTGTGCAACAACAACTTTCGGCGCAGAACTATTTCACACTCAACACCACTAAATAATTGTTTTATTATGTTATCTTGTATTTTGTTAGAGGCAGAAAACAGATTAGTCTATTTTGTCGATGTGGCTGTGTTTTTCTAAGGTTAGCACAGCCATCGATTTTAGCAAGACAGTTAAAAAAGAAATAAATAAAACACAGATAGTCAAAGAACTACTAGATAACACAACATAAGTACTAAATCCGTAAGTACTCTTTAATCAGTTAGACTAATTTATTTTAGTGTGGTTGTGCAAGCATTGATTTTAGGGAAACGTTGTGATCTATCCTAGACCACTTTTATCGAGGTTTTTCCAACTATTAATTTTTAATTCATGCTACTTTTTTGTAGTTGCGACAACTAAAAAATTTTTCAAACTATATTTTTATAGTTGCGACGACTATTTTATGGTTATTAATTACAAAAAAATGGGTGCATAAACTTAAAATGAATTGTTGTCGCTTTATAGTTACCAACTACAGAATTTTCTCTAAGTGCAGCTAAGTTCGAACTTGGGACTATAAATTCGACCCTAAGTAATCTAATATGAAAATTTGAAAAAAAAAAAAAAAAAAAAAAAAAAAAAAAAAAAAAAAAAAAAAAAAAAAAAAAAAGTGTTCATGAAAACAAAGCTTCTTCTATGATGAACCAACATCCTCAATAGAGCGATAAAATACCACGAAAAAACTGCTAAACCTCTATAGTATACTTTTTAATCAGTCAGATTAATTTAGTTTTATATGGCAGTGTTCCCTTTTCGAAAGCTGCTACAGCCATCGATTTCGGCGAAACGGTCTAAGCACCAAAACGCCATGTTGATTTTTGTCGTGTTAACTTAACCCACGACCCCTACGGGATTGAGAGCGTTTGCCAGGTCGTCACACCGGCTCAGACGCAGGATTGAATAGGGATCAGGTGCGACAGGGCTTCGTGCTCTTCAGACGCTCTCGTGTTTTTTTTTTGTCGATTGTAAATATTTATAATTGCTAAAAAAATGAAATTTATGTTTTACTGAATAATAATAACAATCCGTTTTATCGCATGCATCATGGAAGTGTAATAGAATTCGTTTTTTAGAGATTTATACTGAACTACTCATTTAAAGAATATCAGAAAAAAGTCGGTTCAGTAGTTATTTTCGTTTATATTAATGTATTTATATGCCTTGATATTGAATTTACATTACATAAACAAATCTGGAGGTATTATTTTCTTGTAGACCATATAATCCTATATCGTTATTAATTTATAGAAATCGGTCGAAAACTCAGAGATTGGTATACGTTGTGTTAACATTTTTTAAATGAAAATCAGTATATTGTACTGAACGTTTTTTTAAATATGCAAGTACAGTGCAAAATTAAAGTGTAATGACCGAAAAAGGTTATTGAAGTCGTGTTTAGTATACAAGTGCTTTAAATTCACAATATACTTTCATATCTTCCAACACAATATATTACTTGTCGAAATATTTGTAACGTTCAATTGACTTAGATTTTATTTATTTATGTTGAAACATTATGATTAATTTTAAATAATTCAAATGAGACGCTAAGTATTATATTCCTCGTGATAAAAATAGATGGAAAGTTCTTTCTTATAATACAAGTGAAATATTATCGCGAGTGATTACATTATTTTTTAATTGCATAAAAAAAACGTTACGTATACCGAACGTGCGATGCACATTGACGCTGAATAGCGGCGCGTGCACTATCGGAATTAAGATTATTCATAATAGATGCAGACACGAGTGAGGCCGAGTACTACGAGGAGATTTAAATTTTCAATAGTATGTCATGAATTAAGAAACTCTTCGAACACGTGGAAATAGAACAATACGAATACTAAGCGAGGTTTTCGAGGAGGATGAGTCATAGTCGTTTCGGAATTCGTTTTCAGACTTGACCGGAAGAGTTTTTACGAAAAGTACATTCTCGTAGTAAGTACAGATAATTTTCTGGCGAAACAACAAATATGCTCGGGCAATGGTCATACATGAATATTGTATAGTGATGTGACGACACAAAGACAATCTTTTGCCGTAGCAACGCGAAAAATTTCGCTCTCTCTCTTTCTCTGCTTGTCGCAGTCGCAAGTACTGCGGTATTAACGGAAGCTATCGCGTTCTCCGTGACCCGTGCGACTAAACATAATTGTACAAATAAAAGCGGTAAGACTTTTTGCAGACAATATCGATATACCCGCGTTAAATCTAATACGTGATAGTGAATTCTTGACAGCAGATGGACCAATTCATTTTTAAGGAAGGCCGAGTGTGAAGCGCACTAACTTAATCAAATCGGTGGTAAATTTTTAAAAGCTGTTCTGTGAATTTGTGGAGGATTATTAAAACCTAATTTTTAATGGCTTATTGGAGCATTTTCTTTTTTTTTTATATTTAGCATATACAGAATAATATAGTGCACAAGAAGATCACACGACTCTCTCAATCTGAATTCTGAAATTGGAGGTTTGCTTTATTGATTAAGTAATTTTTTTTATAGTCCTACAATTTTTTCAGATTTTTTTCCGCACAGTTATAATTGATATTTTAAATAATTGTTAAGCCGAGCGGATTTGAAATGTTAAAAGACTTTTTCTCACTCTTCATAATATTCAGTATACAGGTTGAACTCGCCATATTTTTTGGAGTTCGGATCTAACTCCATAGTTTGTGGACTCCACGACGATTTCCCCATAATGTATAAAGTCTAAGTAGACCAACTAGAATTTAAGATGATAGAATTACTCGTATTCGATTTAATGCGAATTATTCGCAATTTCGGATATCCCACATTGTCAATTATTAGTCGTCAAAAAATGACAATCCTATAACCTAACATACAACAAATAAATGTTTGCAACTATGAAATAATTGATACTATTAACAGTCTATACGGTGAATCAATTTAAAAAATCATCTGCAATTTATCATAATTGGGAAATATTTTCTTCATTGATAAAAAAGAAAAATTTCCTTCATTTTATTTTTGATTGCATGACGTTTCTCTTTGTTGATGACATACGTGCTGTTATGCAAATTACAGACCTGGGCAAGATACAGGTAAAAAATGTATCTGAAATACAAAATACAAATACTTGTAAATGCTGTATTTAAAATACTTAAACGAGATACTCTTTTATGCAAGGTGAAGTATGAAAACCATCTTCGCTAGGAGGTACCTCCCCCCCCCCCCCACTTAAAATCTGTAGGAGTTTCCAGACCTGTATGTAAGACCGTGTTTATCCAATATTCAAGATACTTCAAATACTCAAAATACATTTCATAACTTTATAAGTTCTGGAAATTTATAATTGATAATGTGAGAAGAATAAAGGAATTAAACAATTATTAAAATAACACAGCTTATGAACATTGTTTTTATTATCTTTTTACCATTTACATGATTAACGTAGTATATTCTTAAAACCTTTATGTACGTAACATTTTTAAATCATTATCCACAACGGTGTAAAACGAACAAATTAAACGACTGCAGCAGTCGTTTATTAAAAATAAAAAATGGAATATAAAAAAAATAAAATGGACTATTTTACTTGTTTACACTATTATATACAATATACAAACCCTTAGATGTAGGAGAAAGTTGGTTGCGGAATCATATTATCCACTTATGATTTTAACTCTCGTCGGTTTGCATTTTTGGCACTCTGCCTTCACTGACTCATCTGCCGTCTTAGATACCACTTTAAAAAATGTTCCATCCAACAAAACAGATTTGACTTTGGGGGCTTCGGGAACATTTTCTTTTTCCTTCTCGCTCATCCCAACTTCTTTTATTAGTTATCTTTATCTAAGTAGATTCTTTTCACTTTGGATTCGCTACTCGTCTACTAGAGAGCAACGAAAACAGGATCGTCCCAAAACCTACGAGGTTAACCTAAAACTTCTGGCGCGAAAAATGTAGGCGGGAACGCGGGAACGTAGCCGCCGAACGTAACCGGTAGATAGCGGTACAGTAAATCGATTTTGTAGCTCGCACATTCAGAGCCGCAGAAATGACGCAGATCGATAAAGTAAACAAACATTGCCTCACAGAGGGCACTAACCACGGTAAAAACAAGATGAAGTTCGAGCAAACGATTACCGTCTTAAAACCTATAACCTGTAACGTCTAATGTACAACGTATTATGATATTGAAAAGTATTTTGCAGTATGTATCTTGCATGAAAATACAAAATACTTAAAGAAATTGTATTGCAAATACGTATTTGAAATACTTGTATTCCAAATACTGCCCAGGTCTGGCAAATTATAAACCAGAGTGGGTATAAAAAATTGTTTACCTTTTATTTTTTCAACGTCGTTAAAGATATCTGGATAAAAGCAAATTATGTATGTGTTCATACATCTATTAAGAATATTGCCTTCATGTATTTTCGTTCACACAGTGAACTTCAGCAATTAAGCAATTGTTTTACTAAAGAAATGCTGGTATATTATTATAGGAAATTTTGGTGCGTTTGGTATAAAATCAGATTTTGGAGGGTCGCCATTTAACCAGTGGAGAAGATGAGTTATACACCGGGCGAGTTAATTAAAATATCGAGCGTACATAGTTATGCATTCCAAGCCCCTTTTATTTTTACGTATAAATTTGTATAAATGGCTTTTGAATAAATTCTTGTCAAAGGAAATAGGAATTATTTCGTTGTATTTCCATAGAATTTTTAACGTTTCCAACATGGATTATGAACGCTAAATTTAATAACGTATGACTATGTGATATCATCCGCGGTAGCTAGTAATTGAAGAATTTTCGATAATCAATATGGATTTTAATTTTCATGTCATAAAGCAAATTCAATGCTATTTATTTTTGTTTACTGGAATAACTCTAGTAATATCATTCCTTCACACGACTAGAGTTATGAATTCCATCTCAATTGTCCATCGAATAAAAAGCGACGCTTTACTGAAAGTTTCGTGCATAAAAGTACTGCAGATTTTTATAATCAGTATAGCTTTCCGATAGGGTCATAAACTGGTATTTCTTTTTCATTCTCGAACGCCTCTCACGTAGACGACAGATTAATTGCAATTAACGAAACAACAATTAAACGCATTTTTTATAAAGCTCGCTCTGCGGAAAATGAATTGCAGCATTGCTCCATGCAAATAAATTGATTGAATTCCAATTGTGTGCTAATGAACATCTAGATAGCTGCAGTTTTACACAAATGCAGGGACAGCAAGTCACCAAATTAACACATGCATAAACCAAAGTGCAAAAAAAAATCTTATTCATGTTTAAATATTGTTTCACATTCTTCAAAAAATATTTTACATAATAATTCGCTAAAATTTGTTTTTATGTGTGATTTGATTGAAACGCATTCATTTAAAGAAAATTGACGAGCTTTGGACAGAAAACGATTGAAATGTGCCAACAACTTTATTGCGTTGTCTACTGGAGAAGCCAATATCGCTAACCTCATCCAGTAATTCACTAGCTTATTTGAATACAATACTTGATTCAAGAAAATTCATGTTAATCAAATCATTTCTTTTTCTCACTGTGCAAAGTCTTGACAAGGAAGTGCAATTATGCGTTTAGCAACTCGGTCGATGAATCAAATTAATCATTAAGAACCACACGACTCGAACTCTGCTCCCCAGAAGCATCCTCGCGTAAACTTCTTGAATCGTGGCACCAGTCAACGAAATTTAAAAAATTAAAAACTAGCAAATGGAATTGACAGTACTTTCATTGAACCGTCGTTTTCATACTAGAGCAAATTACAACGCTAGAAAAAGTTTCCTTGATTCAAAGAAATCAGAAATCTCGCGCTATGAAACATTTTTTTGTTATCAATAAAATAATATATTTACATTACTATTATTTATAATTTTCTTTAAATAATCTAAAATTCAATGAAATGTAGTAACGTTGAATTAATGCTAATTTTTTTTAAATATTTTTTTAACTGTTCATAAGCCTTTTTAAATTGATTTCACAGATATCATCTTCGAGACACTAAAAGAACACGTAACCTACAAAATAACATGTTGCTAAAGGAATGGAAGCACGGCAGAGGGTACTTAAAAAAATGTTTTTCCATGCTATACTTTCAGCTCAAAATTAAGGGTAACAATCTCTCGTAGCGTGATTAAAAATAAAAACTCTTAGTTAAAAATAAAAACGAAGATGTGTAAATTTAACCCAGGGTGACAATGAAGGATTTAAAAAAATCCCTATGGGTCTACTTTGTTAATAATCGCATGACACACCTAATACATTTACGGCGTTTATTGTACCCCGGGAGCATTCTCAGATAAGTTTTATCGAATTATATCGTCACCAGAGTCCACAAAGGGCATCAAAGAATGAGAGAGCGTTCTGGGAAGTATCCGCGAGCTGTGCAGCACATGCCATGAAGAAGGGGGAAAGACGTTTGGCTCTCGACACGCCGTGCAGTGCATCAGAGGAAACTTCCCGTATAGTTTAGATCTGCTGTGCGGTTAACGTCACCGTTGAGCCTTGTATAGAGTCAGAGAAGGGAGTATAACACAGCAGTACATAAACAGAATGCCTAACAACGAGTGCCACCAAAATTCCATAATATTTCACGGTTTTTCAAGCCAAAATACCGTGGGGGCACCAGTTTTCGGACGGTTAAGGAAATTTTTTACTTCAAGAACGGTTTATTCACTGTAATCTAATCAAATGCTAAGTGTGAGGGTTCTGAAATGATCCCTTATGTTTTTCTGACAGACATACAATAAATTTCCATGAAAGTACACGAAAATTTAATAAATACTGACAAAAATGCAACGCAGCTCCTCGTAGGTAGTTTTCGGACGCTCAAAATTGACCCACCCCAGTTTTCGGAAATCAGGCATGTAGTTTTCAAGCGATGTGGTCGAGGAGGGCTTGGCGGGGAAAACGAGAGAATTTATTGTAGAAAAACATATATAGGAAATTTTACTCCAGTTCTTTATAACAAAGATATGATTTTAAATGTATAAATAAATCTTTCTCTATTAAAAACTCACTAATCAATTGGTTACTGTTAATCTAATTTTCACTGTATCCAGAATCGCTATATTCAATCCCGAATGCACTCTTCGACAGATAAAATAAGAAATTGATTACTAAAATTGGTTCAACGATTGGATCTGAAAGCTACAAGTGAAAATTTTTACTTTTGACCTCACACCATTCTTGTGCACTGTATGTCTTAACAAAATTGCAGAATTATAATGCTTGTTATGTACTTAATGAGGTTTAAATGTAACATTTTTTTAAAGAAGGGTATCATTTACAGAATTTTTTTTCTTATGACTTTTTTTAGGTGACTGGGTCCCCTTAATAATGAAAAAAAGAAATTTAATATTTTTTTATCACTATTGCGGCATTTTGACAGGACAAAGTCATTGAGGTTAGGTGTGGAAATACGCGTCCGATAACTACACCACCCAGCATTTCGGGGATGCAGAATTCGGAAACGGGATTTAATGAGGAAGAATTAGTATTTTTTATTTTTTTCTCATCTCTACGAATTCTTAATTTATTTCTTAATATCAACAAATAGGTCGAATTCATTTTTTTATTTACATTTTGCTGTTTAATCCTTATAAAGTATAAAGAAATTCTACCGTCCGGACACTACCGACCACTCGTTGACCGGATCAGTCAGTGAACTATCAAGTTTAATGTTTTTATTTTAATTCTCTGTACCTGGAAATGGAAAATGACTTAATGGTATCGCATTCTGTAGCAAAATTATTGGGCTTTGTGGACAGTTATGCCAAAATGGCCGCCGATGAACGGGGGTTTGTGAAATTTGCAAATTCTTGCCGCAAAACGCATGATTTCCGAAAACTCGGTACCGTGCGGCAACTGGTGCCCATACGGTATTGATTTTTTTCATGATGGTATTTATGATAAACGAAACAATGCCTAGTAATTATCTTTATTTGACTCGGTGGGAAAATCGATCAAGTTTTTAAACCTTTTCAAGTAAAATTGTATGATAAAACTTCACTTGCAAGTGAAGTTTTATTATAATTGTATGAAACGTCTCTTCCGAAGAGATCACCTGGTCACCCCTTCCCATGTCATATGTAGCCACAAAGTCAAAGTAAAGCTGCATTTTTTGCCGTTGCTATAACACTGTTACTCGTATGTTATATGCTTTATTTGTTCAAAGTTCTACCGTAATCCTTTCGGAGCTAAGATATCTTTGCAATGAGACCCGGGGGGAAATTGATATCTTCGGAACCACGGCGAGCACCACCGAAACGATTAATATATGCAATAGAGGTGGTATTGTCGGTTCTTAGTAATATCTCGCTATCTCTGAGATCTGTGGCGAAACATTTTAACTCAAAAAAGGCTGAACATCCTGACTCAGAAGCGTTGAGAACATTTCTATGGAGTATTCATCCTCTATAGGATCGGGTGCAACCATTATTTTGGATTCCACCAAGCTAAATCGACTCTAATTTATTCGGACAAAAAGATTATTTTTTCTCAAGATTTTTCATAGCCCAGCCGTATCGTACTACTTGCAAGAACCAAGTGTTTTAACAAATTGCGCGAAATCCTATATTTTGCGTGAGCTAATTCTTTCCAATTTTTGTACTTCGGATAATACGGAACCCCTTCTGATGTGCAAGTCTTTATTAAGTGATGGTCGAAGGTAGCAGTATGAGATAAACCGAGGGTAAAGGCGGCAGGGGAACATTTAGTAGGAATAAAGAGGAATGTGAGATACAAATGTAAAATGGGAGAATGGGAATTTGGTTTAATTATTAAGATAAATGGAAGGACGAGAAGTAATGAGGAGGGAAAACTGACATTGGTGGGGGATGGAGAATGGGGATTGGTAGATGAAGCGGAGCAATAGAGAACGTAGACAATAAGGTTTGGCGGATAGGAGTTTCCACGGGGAGAAAAGACTGATAAGTTAAGTGCGACAGTGTTGTTTCTAAAATAGGACACGAGTTACGACAGTGTTGTTTCTAAAATAGGACACGAGTTGCGACAGTGGATGAGAGTCGCTGTTATCATTAACCAAAAATCGTCGTAAATGGAAAGTGAGGTGCACGGAAAGAAAAGCTTGGTTGAAACAACCAAGTGCTATGGTTATATATGTGCCAGACAATTAATTGGTTAGACCGACCAATTTCTTGGTTAGGCTACCAATGTCTTGGTTAGACTAACCAAGTGACTTGGTAAGCTAACCAAGTGACTTGGTTAGACCAACCAAGAAATTGGTCACCTAACAAATTACTTGGTTGGTCTAACCAATTAATTGTCTGGCGCATATATAACCATAGCACTTGGTAGTTCCAACCAAGCCTTTTTTTCCGTGTGAGGGTTAGATGGTTTATATACGGAAGGTTGATATTATATTATGGTTAAACATATATGTGAGCAATTATTTATAACAGATAGGGCAATAATGTTAAGTAAGACTTAAACATAAAATGTTGTCAGAGATATATTGTATATTATATATTCTCTATGTATGAGAAGAAGGGAAAATGTAAAAGGCGAGAAGCCGTACATGGAATAAAACTATCTATCTACTTTAACCCCTTTTTGTTTCCGTAAGCTTAATTAACATTTTTTTCCGAGTCTAGCGCAAAACCAACATATTGACGTTGTTTTACGTGATGCTATTGACTTTTCTCATCGTTAATAACAAAACCTAATGCTTCCAATAGGCAATGAGTTTTGTGTCAATTAATTACACATTTTTTGTAAGTGTTGTCGGTCAGGAGTCATACAAGTAAATTGTGCATAAATGCCCTCGATTTCTAGAGTGAGGGTTTCATCTCATTGAAGATCTAAGAGTATTTTGCCCATGTCGCTTATTCTACCCAGGAGAGTCACTTTATCAATTGTGTTTTCTTTCAATAGCTCTGATATGATAAATCCAAGGATAGCGAGACAAACAGCAACTTTCTCTTGTTTAACTACTAATCGATTGTCTCTGGTTATGACGGGTTCCTGAAAAGACCCTTTTACCTCCAGATTCAACTTTGGTGCATTTATGAACGTACAATTTTCCGGCGTTGCTAATTTTTTCAGCAAAACAGTCTTTCTTCCGTAGGAAGTCCGTTTTGGAGAATATCCGTCCATCTCAGAACAATGTCCTTGTGAATCGGTGTACTAAGTGGTTTTTCTGTTAATACACGCTGACCGAGAACCGCGAGAATCTTTTCGTCGAAACTTCATTTCGGATGTGTTTGGCTAAAAATGTCTATAACATCGGAATTGTTTATAGAAGCTGATCCTTGTTTAGTTTGTTTTCCGATGAGTTCTTCTTTCTGACCAGGCGGTACCAGTACAGCTTCAAGAGTAACCGCCTGGGACTTTGACGCTGACACAATGGAGGTGTCGAGACCCTCGAACTCGAATCAGAATCATCGTAACCTATGTGTATCTGAATAACTAAAAAATATTTAAACGAAAACCGTTTCATTATTTTTTTGTAAATCTCTCTGCACTTCGGCTAATCTATTAATCGAACTGATCTAACTCAGCGACCAATATTTGTATGCGTAGGTCCTTGAGACCAATATCGGATATACGTGTCTGTAAACTTTTTACAATTTTTTGTACTCAGAGGAACCCTTGTTCGCCTGATACCAATAGCAAAGTCCTCCGAATCTTATCCGTTCCACTCAGGCCTTACCAGAGACGGATGGCTTAATCAAACCCATTTGATCTCGTCTAGTGAGATGCGTTCCAATCTAATCGGTCCGCAAATGTGCGTGTAATTTTTATGTAGTTCGTGAGTAAGAATTAATCCACTTACAGCGATCGGTTTTCGTATAATCAACTCGTTTTGTTCTTGTATTCGTTTTTCCAAACGTTTGAAACTTTTTTTTTCAAGCGATATTCCTTTTCATTGTCGGAGGATACGCGGCGCTTGCTTTTCTTGCCCATCTTCTTCCTTGAAACTATTCCTTTCCAAAACGCGTGCAGTGTGGTCGCCACAAAGACAAAGAATGAAGCATATGATATACGAGTAACGATGTCATAGCAACAGGAAAAAGTCGCGGCTTTACTTTGAATTTGTGGCTACATTCGGCATGCACGGAGAAAAATAATTGGTTACAGCAGCATGAGATTAGCTACCGCAGCAAAAATCATTAGCAAATATAGTGACAGCAAAAGTACTTGCTCTTACAGTAATATTTATTTGCTGTATCTGATTTGCTACAGTAGCAACAGCAATTTTCTATTGCAGTAGTAGCAGTTTGCTGTTGCAGCCATTGTAGTTTGTTGGCAGCGTAAACCGTTTGCTGTTGCTGCAAAAGTAGTTTGCTGGCAACGCAGTTTTTCTTCAGTGTTATTTTCTTTTCTGTAAGCAGACATCTTTTTGCTGGGGTATATGACCAAATATATGCAAGCTTATTATGAATACTTATTGGTTATGTTACGGAGAACTTGGTTGTCCTAACCAATAACTCTTAGTTGATGTAACCAATTAATCGTTTGGCTCATATACTATTACCAAGCGCTTGGTTGTCCTAACCAAGCATTTATTTCAGTGTTCTTTTTAGCATTTGTTATAAATTGTATAACTTATCTTCAAACGTTTGCATAACTTCTTCACTAATGCCACACGTTTTGAAGGAAGATCGCAAGGATCCCGGCGCTTTTGGTAAATCCCTCGTCAAGACAGAATAGGCTGGCGATGCGAACTAGGCATGAACGAACTTCGCACTAACAAAGCAGTATTGAAAATAGATCGCGACTGAACAATGGCATTGCGCATAACGTGTTAGGATGCGCAACCCGCCTTTTTTGCAGAAGCTCATTTACTGGCGGAACTTTCTTCGATTGGTTACGCTAGCAATTTAAGCGAATTCGCTCGACTGCCAACCATTTTTTTGTGGTAGTAGCAAATGTTTGTTTATATGCACAAATATTTTGATAAATGAAACGCCGTCGCTACAGCAAATATTCAGTTGCTAACGGCCCTTTTTACTAATTTGTTTTTTCAGCAAAATGTATAAGTTCCAGCTACAAATCATTAGTTGGGTCCGCAAATAATCTGGGAGATGCATTTTTCGTTTCCGCAACTAACGCTTATTTGCTGAGAGATCAAATTAGCAAACTAAGACCAGCTGCAACAAGAAAATTATTTTTCTCCGTGTGGGAAGGGCGTGCCACCGGGTGAGGAAGATCTCGAAGAAGAGGCGCAAAATACATTTTTCTACAATACTCTTTAGAAAATTTTCTTCTGCACTTGTATTGTTATATCAAGAGTCGCGGTAGCGACTTGACGCCAAGTTAAAAAAGAAACTTAATGCTGCCTTCACACGACGATTTTCTGTCTGACTTGACAGGGCGCTACTGCTACTCTATTATTCCCGAAGGCGGCCACTCACCGGCCGTTTTCAAATTGTAACTCGAATTATCTTTGACCACCAGTCGCAAACAAAAAATGTATCAGGTTCAATATATTTTTTTCTCTTTTAAATGAGACCTGTTGTAAGGAAATCTGTTCCTTTTATCTGGCATGTTCGTAATTCTGGCCGAGCAAGTCTATATCACTCGCGCTGCCGCATTCACACAACTTTAAATGTCCCCTCACGTACGCGGACTCATGTACATGATAGATCGGCGAGCCGCCGACATGCGCAAACGCGTGTAGCGCAACACGTGATATTATTTGTCGCTAAGGAAAATGGATAAGAACTATTATTTTCTTAAGATATTTTTGTTAATGATACTAGTACGGTATATTACGAAAGACTATGGCTACTTCCAAAATATCATTCAAAGTTTTCCAACCTATAACAGTAGAACGACGATCACCCAACGAGTAATCATCTGAATCGTCAATTACGCGAGTCTTCCGTATCTATCTATCCGGACAATTATGCCCTTACATTGTTGTGCGACGTAACGAGCTAAGGCCCAGTCTCTTCGTTCCACTTCTGCGTATAAAGCGAAGCTCGCATTTTGCTTTCCTTTTCCGCAGAAAAGTATAAAAACGAGATTAATATTGAATATAATGTTTTATTTCTTTATTCGTGTTCTTTATTCGTCATCTTCATACAGACTTTCGACTTCTAAGCATTAACTCCACTTTCTTATCTTAGAACAAAAGTATGAAGGTTTTTCTGAACTGTATGAAAAGGCTGTGCTATCTTTAGTTCTCCCGTACAATTTAAATGCAACAAACACACCGAGAAATTTTTAATATTAAATATTGAAGTATGACCCAGTTTGTGTAATCCGTCGAACTCAAACTTTTGGGAAGAAACCACCAGTCTCGGGGGAAATCCCAGACAGCGAACACATCTCTTAATTACCACGAAAATTTTTTTTCTCCGTGTAGAACGTTCGATTACCGGTTCAATTTTATATTTTAAAGAAGTTATATTTAAATTTATATTTCAAAAAAGTAGAGTGAAAAATTGGCGATGACCCCCTCCCTCGCACAAAATATTGCTGTTTGGTTATCCGTCTTTTCAATTATCCGAACAGTTTGCAGTCCAAATTAATTTAGATAATCAACGCTCTACTATATTTAGCCAAAAAGGCACAACAATGAGTCACGGATCGTAGAGAGCCATGACGATATCCTGGTAAATTATTGATAATTAATTTATGAGCCAGTGATCCAACATGAATATTATGGCAATACGTCGTTTCTACAGAACCCGATTCTACACATCACCGACTCAACACCACCGACTCTACACAACGGCAATTCGACACATGCCTCGCTTCAACACAACAGCAACTGTACACATCTCCAACTCGACACATGCATCAATTCGACACAACCCCAATTCTACACAGCCCCGATTCTACACAGTCACAACTGTCACGAGCCAAATGCACAACGGCAATACTCTACATAGCCCAGATTCTACACAGGCACAAATTTCACGAGCTGACAATATTATAATTTAGAATCTACAATCTTTGAGTTATGTTGATATGAAAATTAATAAAATAATAAGATATTTTCGCTGTGGTAAGAAAAAATGTCATTGAATAATATTCTTATCTTCGTTAATTACATTCTCTTCCGAAGTGTTGTTTGTTACACAAAGTTTATGATGCTGTGAAACAGTTATGTAAGTTTTACGCATCAAAACTTATGCAATTATTAAAGTTCTGTGATCAATATTGTCAGTGTACCGTGGGACGCAATGAGTCATTCTATTGTAGGCCGTTCATAGATCTCGCGTTAGATTAGGTTTCGTGTGTAAATATATCTATTTAAAAAACGAAGTGATGAAAGCGTCAGAATTTTTTTTCTTATGTTGATAAAATCCATTCCATTTTTCTCTCTCTTTTTCCTGATAAAAGTCACCCTATTTTTTATCAATGAACTTAATTTTATTCTTTCATTATTTAACTTATTTCCAACATTTTTTTCTGTTTATTTTTGTTTTATTTACTGTAACAAAATTGCGGTGTGTTAGGGATCATGTATCATAAAAATGGCGGTGACTATAGTGTAATCCACGACAAGCATAAATCAAAACTGTAATGACGATTCGTCTGTAACCGCTCATTTGATCGATTCCAAATTTATACAGTACTTTCTTAACATTATTATCTAAGTTTCCACAGAACGGATTTACAATCTAACTGTTTATTTTTTTTACATATTAAAACGTCGAAAACGTATATCAGTAGTGTAAAGACCTGATATTTCGGACAAATTGCAATTCATTGAAAATCGGTATTGTGAAAGCTTAGATAAAAATGATATAAAAGTACTGTATAAATTCGGAATCGATAAGCCAAGCGTTTACAGAGGAATCGTGGTTACCGTTTTTATTGTTGTTCGTCGCAGATTCCACTATAGCCATTGTCATTTTTATGATACATACGAGCTTTCCTTTTAATCAAGCTTAACTAATACACATTGCAACATGGCCCTGCAATTTGCTTTTCATTTATTAATCTAGGCACCCCGTATTTTAAAGGCATGAGGAGAAGTATTATGTAATTTTCAACTTGGATCCCTGCTTAATAAAGTGGATAACTTTGTCTCATTTTCCACTACACACTCAGAAAAAATTCTGCCGTCGATAACTATAAAGTGATAGTAATTAACCTAAAGTCTATGTGATTATTTGTTTATAATTGCGATGATCATAAAATAGTCGCGGCAACTATAGAAATATTATTTCAAAAATTTTTTGCTTACCATAACTACAAAAAAAAAAAAAAGTTGCATAGATTAAAAATGAATAGCTGTCACTTTGTACTTGCCACGACTTCCACAATTTCTGACTGAGTATATAATCACACATACCAGATTTTTCGCTCAGTGTACAGTAGCATGACTTATGAAAGAAGAGACTAGGTACGTCAGCCAAGCCCGTGAATTTACGCATTTGACTCATCGTCAAAATAATATAACCGCGCGAAATCGCGTTGATGCACGATGCGCTGCCACTGCTACTTCAGCACAGGCCAGAAAGATAGAAGTCGTCCGGGAGCCTCGCTCGCACGCTCGCGTAGTAAACCAACTGACGGTAGTACTATATAGCAAGAGTATGCGAATATATACTGCTAGTACTATAATCCACACTTTCCATTCTGAGACAGGCTGCCGGATCGGCGTATAAGCGAGCCTCGACTGGTTGTATAGCACATATTCAACGCGAAAGAGCCGAGTAACGTCTTCCGTTCTAGCCTCGCTCTGTATAAACGTCGTTGTGCACTTACGGCACATACGGAACGTCTCTCGTTTTCCGTCCATATTAGTATTACGCATCCTTATTATTTGATGGCATCGAGTGGCAGTCGGCTTTGCTCGACTGCCAGCACCGGCGCACCAGTGTCGTCGGTGAATGTCATTCATGAATAGTCAATGAACCTAATCTATTCTTCTCGCTCATATACTTCACTGAACTGTACAGAATGAAAAGAAATTCTCGACTGAGCAGCAGCGACACGGAGAGCAATTGTACCACTGCTACGGTGTAAAAGTCGCGTCATCTTCGGTATTAGTGCACTCTGAAAAATCGTAGTAAGCCTGGCGGTCAATAAGTAACGACAGCTTTTATTTGTTAGCCTAAGCGACTATTTTTATGTATTTATATCAACTTTTTCCATTGTTACCGCAACTATTATCGAGTTCCGGTAACCGTGCTGAGAATGGAAAAATTGAATCTCAATATGAAAATGGTTACAGATAGTAACGAACAAAATTGTCGGGAGCCATTATTTATTAAAATATAAATTTATGGGCAAATCGTTCTGGCAATAATTATTCCATAAGAACACTCTACAGTGGATGTTATTACATGTTTACATTCTTTAATCATTGCATTGACTATATTTATAGTAACAAAATATCTTTGATAATTTTAAGGGAGGTTTATGCTTTATGAGTTCGAAATATTCTCGATTTTGTTAGAATTTATTATGCAAAAACTTTTCAACACAGAATGCTGACATTTTTTATGCTCATTGTAGTCTTTGTCGTGAACGAAAATGTATTTCTTATTTAAACGTAACTAATGGGGAGAGGGGGAGTTGTATTTTTCTTAAAATCACGTTTTTCATGTTTGCAAATATGCTGAATAAACCCCGAGTTTAGCACCATCATGAAATTTGGATGCAATGTGCTTAAAAATCTTCTTTATCGCTTGAATTAAAATTTAAAAAAGAAAAACATGTTTATAAAATCATTGTATAATATTCCGTTCATTCAATCATTCGAGAGTTCATATTTCGATTTAGATGTTCAAGCGCTGTTATAATCGTACCATTATTATTATTATGAGTGGACTACGTCATCCGTATTGGAATTTCTTACAATTCTTAGTGACGCGACGTTCGATGAAGGAGGGATGGAGATGAATAAGCGTCTCGTACCGTACAACTAATGCAGCCTGCTCGCTTGTGCACTTTCACATTGGAAGATAATATGTACATCCTCGCAGACACTGTCGCTTCTATCTAATCCACACGAATGCTCAACGCGGTGTACATTACTATTTCCGATTACACTAATTGCATTATTTTCCTACTTTTGTAATAAATCGCAGTTATAAAAATACAAAGTTCCGCGAAAATTATGCTGTGTATCGAAAATAACAAATTATTCGGCTCTTTTTTGTTTTTGTTCCAACAGGCTGTACGTGTACGCATACATTTCCAACCAAAATTGAAATTCATCGAGAATTTTGAGTACATTCCGATATGATAAAAATCTGGAAGAGAACTTAATACGATGAAGATACTTAATATCATTGATAAATTTTAATAATAACAATGACAATAATGTAACAAAGTTATGAATATATTAATTTGTAGATAAGTAGTTTAACAAGCATCCAATAAAAACTTCCTTTTTGAAATGAATCCGCCGATTTGTCCGAAAACATATAATTTGTAAAAAAAAAAAAAAAAAAGACCAATTATGAAAATTGATTGTAACCTAGTTTTATATCATTTTTCCTTCAATGATTTTGAAGCTCATTACGTGTAATATAGAAACATATGAAAACATATCTGAAATTTGCAGCCTTTCAATGATGTCTAACAATACAAAACAAATTTGAAAACAAAAAATTTGTACTATATTTAAAAAAGAATAAATATTTTTATTTGCATAATACTCAAAATCGAATAGGATAAAACTTTCAGTTGAGAATATATACATAATACATCCTTAAATATCATCTCGTTAATACACGAACCAGAAATTGTGCAACACTGTAAATAGTAGTATTACATCACAATTTAGCGGTCAATACCGACTGAAGGAAATAAGAAGGTACCATTTGTGCAAGTGAATATCGTCTCGTTATGAATAAGTATATAACTCACACAGCACTGCATCAGAGGGTATACGCCGAATAGGCAAAAACGTATAATATTCTGAGATGTAACGTTGCGCGTGTCGTGCGTGGACTGGCCTAAGGCTCGGCTACCTACTTTCATCAGTATTCCCGGAGCGATAGATGTAGGTGTAGGGTGGGTGAGTAGGATGAAGGGAGTGAAAAAGGGGGTTACTGTGCGCGAACAGCGGTGGTAAAGTCGAGGTAGTAAGCGCATACGCAGCTGACGCGACGTATGCACGAGTTGCCGGGCTGTGGCTGGTTCATTCGCGACATAAGTAAGAAGGCGCTAGCTCGGTGATTACAATAACGCATGCCTACTCAACAGAATTGTAACCATGCCATTACTTTCCAACTCCCTCTATTCGTTTACTTATTTCATACATAATTTTTGTTTGAAACAAAAAAAAATATGTCTACTCAACAGAGTTGTAACCACGCCATTATTTTCCCTCTATTCCCTCTATTCGTTTACTTATTCGGTACATAATTCTTGTTTGAAACAAAAAAGTATGTCTACTTAACAGTAGGTAACCATGCCATTATTTTCCAACACCCTCTATTCGTTTACTTATTCCATACATTATTTTTGTTTGAAACAAAAAAGTATGCCTAATCAGCAGAATTTTAACTATGCCAGAATTTTCCAACTCCCTCTATTCGTTTACTTATTCCATACATCAGTTTTTAAGTTTAAAAAAAAAAGTGATCATGTGTAAAATTTTTTTATAATAGCCCGATAATGAAAGTAATGAAAAAGATAATAGCCATTATTGCACTCAATTCCTATTATCGATTGTTTTTATTTTTGTGGCATTTTTAAACGAATCTATTTGAAATGTATGCAGAATACCTTGTATAATCCATATGGTACGGTATTCTAATAAAAATAATGAATATTGAATTATGTATGGTATAAAAATCAAGCAGAGTTCGAAAAAGAAAAAACGGGATAGCTCTATCGATTACTCTGAGACTAAAATGTGTGACCACTGAATTGTATCCATTCCATTATTTTTCAGCTCACTTAGTCTCTTCATTTTATCTATAGATAATCTCATAGTTTTTATTAGAGAATAATCTTTTATGTTAGTAAAAAAAAGTTTCAAGAGTTTGTTAAAATTTGGAAAAGATTTTTCCATAAACATTAATTTTAAGAAGGCTTCATAAACAAAGGATTAGATAAGCTTAATTTAGTAGAATTTTTAAACGAATCAATGCTTGAAATATATATTACTTTTCTGTTTCTAATAAAATATTCGTACATTATCTCTCCGATATATAAGAATATTCTAATAACAATGATCAGTATCGGATTATTTATTCTATAAATTTAACAAAGTATATAAATTGAAAAAAATAATAGCTACAATACTTGCATAGAAATTTTATACTACTAAAACAATTCACTTGCGTTCTGCCAAAAAACAGATGGCGTCATTTTGGCTTTATTCTAAGAATTCTAAGAATTCTAAGAATGAGAAGTGGAATAAAAATTACATTGTATGTTTTCGACGGCCAGCAAGTTAATCGGTTTTGTATCAACGACATTTTATCCCAATGAACTCTAGCACTACTTCAGGGATTACTTAAAAAAACGTGACGTTTACTCGCGAAGCCTGTGGCTTCGAGCCTGGACTTCTTTTTTCACGAAATTCACGAGCCACGATCGTTGTAAGTAGTGAGGGTTTAGGTGAACGAGGAAATTGTACAACAGCGGAGACAGCAACGCTGGCAATCAAGACGGTAGAGCTCACCAACACGAACGATCCATTGTGAGAAAATTCCTGGCCCGTACGTTCGAACGTGCGTATACACATCGAGGGAGAAAGAGAGAGTATATACCTCTCGGCGAGTAAGCGTCGAGTCGGGCACAGAACACGTATGAAACGCCGTAGGAGACACAGCTGAGTCGCGCGTGCACAAATACATAGAAAACTACACAGGAAAAGGGTGGTGGGTGGTATAGTAGTAGTACGTATATATAGACACACGTTCGGTGCTTCGGTGCGGTTCGGTCGGGTTCTCGCGTGAGCGAAGGCGTGCGCGCGCGCGCGAAGCGGCGTTTGTACTCTGCGTTCGGCTCGTTTCGCTCTCGCTGATGTCGTCACGGGCAGCGAAGGGGGAAGAGGTATAGAGTCGGTTGTGCGAGCAAGTGGAGGGAAGGCAGAGAGCACCACGGTGAGCGTTCAACGGAGGGGCTAGTAGCGGAGAGCGAGTGCGAAGTATCGTAAGAGCTAGTATAATACTAGTACCGGTGGCTACGACTCGAGAGTGAGAAAGACGACGGAGAGAAGAGAGAGGGAGAGAGAAAGGGAGCAGCTTCTAAAGGGAAACAGTGAAGACAGTAGAGAATGAGGTGGAGGGGGAGGCGAAGAACGGAGGAGGCAGCGAGAGGTGGTGAGGAGAAGAGACGGAAGGCAGATAGATAGAGAAGGGAGAGGGCGGGAGGGTAAGAGGAAGAAGCGGAGGAGGGGAGGGGTAGCAGAGACCAGCGGAGAGCGCTAGCAGTAGCAGCAGAGTGAGGAGAAAAATACGAGTCGCGTATGGCCGCCGTATAAATAGACGAGAGACGATAGCGGTGTATAGTAACTAGCGAGGCTTTCCTGGCCCAGGTAGCGGACGACGCGAGCGTACGCCGCCAAACTGCACGACCCCTACACCTTTCCCCCCTCCGTACACCTACCGCCACACGATCTTCTTCCTTCTTCCTTCGTACACTAATGTTCACGCACACTACACACGACTCATAGAAGTGGGTGTATACAGTGTGTGCGTGTGTCCAAGAAACGGCGGGGAGAGAATGAAAAAGCGTTAAAGAAAGACACCGAGCCAGGCAAGAGGGATGGAGAGTCAAGCGCACGCACACGCGACGTCCCTCTCGCTTGCCCGACCGCGTAATATATATCTATATAGATATATATATATATAGATATATATATATATATATATATATATACGTATATATATACATCTGCAATGCTCTTTCTCTCGGGCATTCGCTCAAACTATAGACATACCTACGGGTATGAGAAAGATAGAGCGCGAACAAGAGAAGACGAGACTCCTCTCGCATACTCCATGCGCTTGGCGCTCTCCTCCACCATGCTGGCCGCTACGGTGTGCCCTCGCAACAGGCCACGAGTAAATAAACACGCACCACGGGAACAAACACGCTCGCGCGCACACGCACAAGAAACGAAATATACACACAGTCGCACTTGCTACACGTAGAAAGTGAGAGAGAGAGAGAGAGAGAGAGAGAGAGAGAGAGAGACATAGTATAGGCAAAGGACACCACGAAAAGACGACGACGGCGTCGACGAACTGAGGTGAGGAAGAGCCGAAGCGACACAAGACGAATGGGTTAGCGCACTCTCAGAGGCATATCAGAGAGCAAAGCAGAAACACTCGGGAGAGTAAATTCCAAAGGGTGGTCGCTCTGTCCCGGGGTGAGCGTTTCTATATCCATCTCCTTCGCACGCTTCTCACACAACTAGCATGCTCACGCTCTTTATCTCTTAATTCTCTCTCTCTCTCTCTCTCTCTCTCTGTCTTACCGAAAGCAAAATACCGGGAGACGTAGTCTCGTCGATGGACCTTCCGGAATTCAGGGATTTTTGTATCGTTCTGTCGTTGGCTGGCTAAGATAGTTGTGCCGTTCCCGGCTTGCGAAGGACCGGGAAACGGGTATAGTAACTACGAGGTGGCGAGCGACTGCTCTAGCAGCTAGCGGAGCTGGCTGACTCGTAGAGGAACTAACGAACGAAAGAGAGCCAGACAGAGAAAACAGACAGTGAGCTGTGAAGAGTCGCTGCTGCTGCTCCGCTGCTCGTGGCGCGTCCACACTTTCATAAGCGTACGTGGCTAGCGTACAGGCTAGTCGTACGAGTATATATATATATATATACATATACACACACACACACGCACACACATATATATCTAATATATACACATCTGTACTTATACTTACACTATACATATACGGTGAGCAACGATAGACGAGAGAGACACACGGCACGTACACGTAAAGATAGATATACACACTAACACGTTAAACGCACTTTTTTCAGCACTTGTTTCTCGTCTTCTCTCGCACTTAACGAACTCTTATTAACATTAAATAATCGCGTATTCGAGGACGAAGTATCACCACCGACACACGAAATTATTGACATCCTTGAGAGTCCTCCGGTTTACTGTCGAGACTCCGCAGGGCTCACCGCCTCGAACGCGCTCTGCTGCTGCTGCTGCTGCTGGTTCTGGTGCTCCGGTCTCTCTCGTCTCTCGGCTTCCACCACCGCCACCATCGCCATCCGTCCGTCGTAGCCGCGGCTAACGCGCTCGTATTCACTCGCTCACACACACTCACACATATGCCAGTCAACTCACCGACTAACACGCTTGCACTCACGTCGCTGCGTCGTCGTCGTCGCTGCTGCTGCTGCTGCTGCGGCTCACGACCTCCCCTCCCGAAGCTTCTTCAAGTATGTATGAGGCCCGAGCTTCTCTAGCGCGCAGCACACCTTTTTAGAGAGTGGGAGAAGAGTGGAGGAAGTGGGAGTACGTTGTAAATATATATATATATATACAAATATATATATACATATACGTACATTCGATACTAACTTCTCACGAATGTGTGCGAGCGACGGATCGCGCGAGCGCACCCACTGACAGCGAGTACAGAGTCTCGGACTCTGCCTCTCCTCTACCGCTTACGTACGTAACGACACACCGAGGAGATGAACAGAGTCTGTGTGCGAGACTGTGCCGGGTCTTTGCGCCTACGCGCTCCGTCACCGATACAAACAGCACCGAGCAACATAAACAGCCGAAGGTAATATAGCTTTGGTAAACGTGTACAACCACGGATATAATGATACTGGCTGGTAGAACGCTCGCGTTTGTGCGATCGCACACACTAACGTCGACTATGCGGACCTCGCGATAGAGCCGTGGTAACACGGACTCAGGGCCGTAAGCAAACTCACTGGGCTCCCTGTGTCTTTGGCAGTTTCGAAGTTACGATAGCCCCTCGACTTGTACGTGCCTCTACCGTATGGTATAGGCTGTGAGGCTTCACAGTGGCTTTCGGGCTATTCTTGGGAAATAATCTTTGCTCTAAGTAGTCCTAAAATGGGTTTAGGATGTACTGGCTTGGGGAACAAAGGATGAATGAGAACGGAGTGAAGAGGGGTGCTAGTGGAGGCGCTGCGACCACCGCCATTCATGCTACAGCTCTCGTGTCGACTATGTGTCGGTGTGTTTTGTGTGTCAGTGTTGCGGGAGCGAGTGAGACGGAGATTAACGAGCGGGAGGTTCAAGTCGGCTACAACACAGCTGTGATATTACTAAACGATGATTTGTAGATTATACTCTAATAATTGTGACTTTTTAAATCATTTTTCTTGCTTGTGAGGTTAGGCATTATTCGCTTTTATGTTGTTGTTTTTTTTCTGGTGGAATTAAGGTCGCCCGCGGGAGGATTGATTGTCTATGCTTCTGGAAGTGTGGCAAGGCCACGAGATGGCGACTGGTTGCGGAATCTCGATTTTCGAATCACTGCTCGAAAGGATATTGTCAGGGGAAAAGGGGTGGATCACCGACTCGGTTCAAGAAACTCGCGGCAATGTTGCTAAGGGCGAAATCGAGGAATTCGGGCATTTGACTTCTGAGTGAATTAGATACTTATGTCTCTGCAGGGTTGTAAATATTATATTACATTTAATGATTTTTATAACGCAGTAGCTACAAAAGTGAATTTAAAAAAAATTATCTTTATGATAAATGGTTTAAAGGTGCCACGTAAATCGAAGTAATTAAGCCGAGCCATTACGCTTTGAATTATCTACCTCATTAAAAATCCAACTTGTTAATTTCGGCTTGGATATTTATATTAGTTTTGATCCATTCGATATTAATAGGAACGCTTTTTACGTTGCTTAATCCGCACATATCATTGTGGATAAATTTTCGGATCCTACCTCCATGTTTTCAACATATTTATGTTCGTGATGAAAATATATAAATTATAAACATCAAATCTTGAATTACGGCACGAATAAAATCGGCAAAAGTAATTGAATTTTGTTTACCCATTTTTAAGAATAATCCGTTGAATATTTTTAGGTGGGAATACAAACTGACACCAGAATTTATTTTGTAACCATGTATTTTTCGTAATTCTTATAATCTTCAATAAGAATGTTTATATGTTTCTTACGCATAGTATAGAATTCAATATGTGATAAATGTAAAATTATTGACGCAATCAATAAAATTAATATGAGTTTGAAGGTATTGGGATCGTTACAACTCCGTGTCGCCCTGATTTTCACACATTTATAGTTGTGTTGATGAAAACGTTCGTTGCACGTCTCAAGGTAAACTTTCGATTGAATAGCGTCTAAATTACGAGGAATATAGGGAAGTCACGACTCGATTGACTCCTCGTGCGAGTTGAGGAATAAATAGTAGACGTGAGGAGAGGGGGTTATTTGCGTTACGGCCCTGGTTCCCACGAGCACATGCAGTCGCGCTCGGGCACACGCGGTACGCATTGGTTGCGCGCGTTCGTTGCGCCGCGCGCTATGCGCTCTGTGCATGCAACGGCGTCGACACACTCGCGCCCCCGCCTTCCACGCGCAGCGGCGCGATACTTGCATGACTCAAACGTGAATAACAATACATATGTATGTACATATTAAAGTATATAAGGGATTCATATATGGAAATGAGGAGTTCAGCTATTGTTTATTTCAACGCTCTTCGAAATTTCTTATAATTAATTAGATTTTACTTTAGCTTAACAACATTTTTTAATAATTTTTTTAAACTTATTTTTCGCATTAATTTAAGAGATGCGTTTTTTAAATCTATTTATATTCTTAACAAGATCAGACAAAAAAAATGCAATGCGGAAAATATTAATTTTTTAATGTAGCTTGTAATATAATAACAGTTGAATTGTAGATTTTTTGCGGTTTGTTTTTAGCACAGTAATTAAATTAATTAAGTTATCGCCCAACCGGGAATTTTCGATTTCAATGAAAAAGTTTATAGGCTGAATGCAGAATTAAAAATAAAATCGATAGCGTGAGCTTCAAATATTTACACAGAGCTGAAAATGTGAAACATTAATATTCAGCAGAAATTACACAATATCGACATTTAGCCAATTTTTTTTTTACTGCTTAGATATTCGTTGCTCAAACTGCTGTTCTATATGTAATTATTTTATATTCCCGTTTTAAATGAATTTAAAAAACTTCAAGAAATTTTCAAATGCACATTCAAATAAAATCCGAACTAGATTATGTATCTAACATCGCGGAATATTATTTCGTTTACGTACAAAATTTGAGCTCGGTAATTAATGTTTTGCAAAACTCAATGCAATAACATAAATTATCAAAAAATTTAAAAACAGCTTTTTAGCAAATTATCGTAAATTTTACGAAATTTTGCCTAATTACGCACTTTTTGAAAAAATTTAAAAAGCTATTAAATCTAAATTTCTGCATACATTTTGTCAAAAAAAATGTTACTTCACTTGTGTGCCAATTTCCAGCTCAATCGATTGACTGATTCTTGAATTATAGGTGATAAAAATTGTTGAGCCCTACGCAAACACACATTTTTTCTAAACCACACTGTTGAAAAAGTTTGAAAATTTTTATTACCTTAAATATTATTAATCAGCTGATAAATTTAATTAAATACACTAGTGTAGTAAAATTACAAATTTTTATATTGAATTTCCTAATTTTAATAGGGTTTCGTAAAAAATATTGTAATTTTACATCTCACTTGTGTATCAAATTGAATATATAAGTTTTTATAAAAGAACTTCCTTTACCCATAATAGTAAATTTCGATACCAGGGCGAAAAAGGTTTTTCTAACGAGTTTTGCAATTACACGTGTTAGGAACATTTTTTTCGCACAAGTATCGAACAAAATTTTATTTTTCGAGAAGAGAAAAGTGGGTTCTGCGCACGTGTGGAAAAACCGCTTTTCTCGCACCGCGTGAAATAAATATTTTTAACGGTGCACTTTTGTCGATCTTTTCGAGTATCCTAGCATAAAAGTCTTGAAAAAAAAATGGTTTCATAAAAGCAAAGTTTCCTCTATGAAAAAGCAAAAAAGTGACTAAATTGACAAAGAATGCCTCATATAAGTGTTGGGATTTGCACACATGTTTGTAACCCTTACGGCTCGAGTCTTCAAACTAACACAGGCGCTCGATAACCCGAGCGGAAGTAGCTTGAATTAATAATTCTGGAAGTAGATCACAAGGGTGCACGAACTTTACGGCAAGAAGATATACCATAGAGGTCGAAACAATATGAAACATAAACAATGAACTACGGACTCGATCTCAATTACGACTTCACTCCTAGCGCATCAATATCTCGCATATTCCCAGGTAACTTGATCTAAACTTTTCAGTTGACCTCTCCAATATTTTCAATGATACATTTTTCGTTCGCGACGTGTTGTCAGAAATAATTCGAGTTACAATTTGAAAACAGCCGGTAAGTAAATAAGAGTCACCGTAGCGCTCAGTCACGACAAGATGGAGAAAAGAGAAAAATTGTCGTACGGAGGCCATATTAATTTTCTTTTAATACTTGGCGTGGAGACGCTACAGCGTCCCTTGTTAATTACATGAATAATACCGTACAAATGGATTATTTATGCAAATAATATTTTTATTAATTAAAAATTTGTTTCTCATAAAGCCAATGGAATTAGAAAACTATATGCCATTTTTTTGTTTCAAATCTGATTATTTTAGCGAATAAACACTTAAAAGTTCTTTAAAATTTTCAGAGATGTCAGGTAAAGAGGACCTGAAAAAATGAATGGGTAACATTTACGGAAGATGCTTGATAAGAATAGAAAGTTCAAAGTTCACTACAGAGTCCTCTTAGGGTAATACGACCGCAACAATCTCAACTAAAAGTTTCGTTCTATGTACACGCCCGAGGCAAAATTTAAACCCTCGGTTAGCCCTCCGGGTATCCTTTGACGAGACAAAAGCCGACGCCGGTTTCACCCTCCGTACAGCCGATAGTGACCCTACTTTTGGAGGTTCAACCGTTGTTTGCCACCATCCGTAGAGTCTTCCTCACTCCGTGAAGAGTCTTCGCCAGCCTACTGGCTCTATCCATAGACCCTTCTACGACCTACTAACCCTAAATGAGGTATAGAACCCCCGTTGAGCCTATGTAACCTATTGAAATCCAGATAATCCTGCTTAAGCTACAAACATAGAAAAAAAAACGTGGCCTGATGAAAACTCACAGAGTTCAACATCTTATTGGTGTGATTAATATATTTTGGCAATGCAAACCAATTCACTCGTTACGATAAATCCAGAAAAAGTTTCTTACTCATTATTGTACTTTTTTCACATGTAATTGTGCTGTGATTGTACTGACAAAGCTATATCTTTCTTGAGGCTTCGACCGTATAATTTTTTTATTTCTATTTTTTCTTTATTCTTTTCCCTGCTTTCTTAAACGATTCATATTTCGGACTAAAATCGATCAGATTCACATGCAAGAAGATATAGATCTACCTGAATCTAATTTGAATTTGTCTTTAACTTAAAAAAAGCAATATTAATAATTTATAATTAATCACCCTCCGTTAAGTCGAGATGTCTACTTTCTGCCATTTGGGGATTCTGGTAGGCTGAAATTCAAATGTTAATCAATGCGCGATACCCTCCTTTCACCCTGCAGACTGCCGTCTTTTACCCCCCAGACTACGATAGTAGATCTCAGTCATTTTAGGTTAAAAACGGTGCGATGGTCTAGTGGTTAGGGTACTGGCCTCTAGTCCAGAGCATCGGTAGGTCGCGGGTTCGATTCCCGGTGCCGTCGATTTTCGTCAAAAATATAAATACGGACGCGATGAAGCTCCAGATGTATACATGAGACCCGCACAGGTATTTCTACCTGTGGGGGTCACATGTATACAGCTGTAGTCCGTGTTTACGTTCTCGACGAAACGTGACGTAGCTCCTGTGCCGGGAGGCGAACTCGAGACCGGCTATATCGGCATAGGTTTTCCGCAGTTTTCCTATGCCCATAGCAGAAATGCTATGGCGAATGCGATATAGAGGGGGAAGTCGGATGCGGCCGCACTCTGGGGGGGACTGGCTCGCGGCAGAAATGCTTCGGATGACGAATAATTAAATAATACTGTACGGAAAGCCGAGCCGACCCGCTATAAGACTCACATCGGAGACTTGATAAGCGGGGGAAAATGCAAAAAAAAAAATTTAGGTTAAAAGGAGGGTAAAAATTTCGACTCGGGCGTCTAAAAAATCTATAATTTGATAGGGACAGCATAGAAAAATTTATAAAACAAAAAATTGACGTGGTAGGCATTATAATACAAGCAATTTTATTTACCGTTGCAACGCTCATTTTCGTCACGTTGGTGGGACTAAACTTTTTGCCAGACTGTACGCTTTGTGCACCAGATCGACGTTCCCTGGCCTCTTCACGTGGTCTTCCGCCCGATGTCTCTAATAATACCAAAAATCTTACTCTTCTCAATTTATTTATATTTTCTATATTTTTAAATAAAAACAATCAATTTTTTTCATTCATCGGCTTGACAGTTAAGGGGAGGGAGTCAGGTCAAAAAACTGATTTTGGAAATTGAATATCATCCAAATCCGATTGCATATAAAAATGCCCAACGTACTATATTGTTGGTACTCGGTTAAAGGATTTTTTACTGTCATCTGACTGGCATATACTTTTCAATGTTATCTTAAGCAAAGTTCTTAGGTTTCCCATTCTGCGCATGATTCAGATCAAACTACTAGGCAGGTAGGAATCGATGACGTCTCATTTTCTTCTTCATAAAATGATACACCGACTAAATGGAGCAAATATTAATAAAATGTAATATTTTTTAAGTGACATAATTATTAATAAATTTTATGCTATTTTCTAAATCAGTGATTAACTTTGCTATCAGTATGAAAAAAAATAGTTTGCTCCATTTAACCGGTGTATCTTTTCATGAAGCAGAAAATGAGACGTCAATTATTCCAATCTGTCTAGTAGTTTGATCTGAAACATGCGCAGAATGGAAAACCTAAGAACTTTGCTTAAGATAATATTGAAAAGCATATGCAAGTCAGACGACAGTAAAAAATCCTTTCATCGAGCACCAACAATATAGTGCATTGGGCATTTTTATATGCAATAGAATTTGGATGATATTGAATTTCTAAAATCAATTTTTTTGACCTGACCCCCTCCCCTTAATGGTATATGATTTAAATGTTAATCGTGCCATATTCAAGAGTAAATATCCCGGCTTAGAACAAGGTCAATCTTTTTAACATTTCAGAGCTGTTTAGATAACATAATCAAGAACTTGTATGCCATTTTTTATCACATTCTTAAACGGATGATTAGGTCGAGGTACTATCTTAAGATCATGTGCTACTGCTCGGTTGGTAACAAAAACACTAAAGCATTTTTCTCGACCACAATTGATCTCTCGGATAAAAAACGGGAACGGTTGGCAACGTCTCAGAATTTTGCAGTTAACCATTCTCGCCTGTTATCCGAAAACTCAGTTGTCTCTTTTTCAAACTCGTGAATGTTTTGCCTTACTTTATCAAATTTGGACTATCCCAATCAGTGCCTAATTTTTGTAAACGTTTTTATAATTTCTGGTAGTTTAATTTAAAAAATCGAGGGATTAGTCACATAGCTGAATTAGTTCTTAATATATAAATACATTTACGGACATGATTGAAATAGAAAATCGACTGATTTATACGAATGCCCGATATCATATTTTATCGTGCATTTTTCAAAACGAGTAAACTATAATATTAGTCCAATTATAACAAGAAATAGCTCATTTTAATTATTGGAATATCCTCAATCGATTGACGATTCAGATTTTTTTAATAGTATTAGTTGTTTAAAAATTACAGCCATTTGTATGCCTGGTGTTAGTTTAGAAGAGGATAATCAAACGGTTATATTTTTTAAACTACTAATACTATGAAAAACCTAGATGGCCAATCAATAAAGGTTCTTCCAATAAACAAAATGAGATATTACTCGTCATAATCCAGACTGTTATTACGGTTCCCGCTTTTAAAAAACAGTATGAAAAACATGCGATCGGACATTTGCAGATATTAAGCGATTTACTTTTCATAACACGGCTGTGAATATATCTGCACATTAAGAACTAATGCTGCTACTTAAGAACAGCTCGGAGAATTTGATTGAACCCTCAGAAATTGCAGACAAGTTTGTAATAATGCTTTGACTAGTATGAAGCGCGCCAAACTCCTTAAGAGAAATTTACAAAAATACAATACGCACTTTTTTCCAAGCCTAATACATTTGTAACAATACCTAGTATTGCCAGCCAGTAGTAGGGCAAATGTAGGGTCGGGAATCGGGCACTACGTGCTGCTACTCGCTCAACCGCAGTCAGGATGGCAACCCAACCAATGACCAACAAATACGACTAAAGCCTGAGGACGACGAAGCTTATAGAAAAAAAAAATCTTTCTTTTTCAGCTACTGCTGCTATCGACGGTAAGAGAAGATTCGGACCTATTCTCTCCTATTGGCGGGTCAACCAGCGTTATATGTATATGAGGTATTCCATCTGAATCGAACCCATTTTCTGGACGATTTTTTTTTTATTTTCTTGAAACTCGACGCCATTTACTAATTTTCAGATTTTTAACTACTTTTTCCACTGAACTACCTACCAATACTTGACAGCTGTGGAAAGGTACGAAAATTTAAATATCTGATTATCTTTTTACAGTATTCCGATAGCAAATGTATCGCGTTTTCCGAAAAAAAAAAATGCCAAAAAAAATAAACTTAATTAGTTTTTGATCAAAAACCTTCAAAATTACTTTTCTCAAAAAGATTGTTATTTATTCGAATGAAACTCTGTACTCTGTAAATTTCAAGTTGGCATTTTGCTAAAAATGATGCTATTTATTGTATAACCAGAAATGCGCAAGTTCCCCAAATATTATAGTTCCCAGAATATCTTGAGTCTATCAAATAATGTTAGTACACAAATACATAAAATTTAAAGTCGTATGAAACCGTTTTATTAAAAATAATAGCTTATGAATAAAATTTTACAAGAATTGAGCTGTTAAAAAAATAATGAGATGAATTATTGACAGTAAGTCACTCGCAGGTCCAACAGAATGACACCTTAATATTTTAGTTTAAGCTGGTAACCTCAATAGACGTTTCACTTTTTGAAAAATATTTGAACTGCATCTGTCCGTTGCTGCCAGCTATAGCCATATGGAACTTTTGAGTCCCCGACACAGTATTTGCTTTCTACTTATCTACTTAGAAGATTATATTGCACTTCTCGATGAATTCACATTCAATTTTTGGTTGCCATATTTCTACTACCCGTCAATATATTTTCGCCACAATAAAAATTCAGTAATGTGCATACATTACACTGAAAAAAATTTTTGTATGAAAATTACTATACCGGTATTGGAAGCTCGGATGCATATACCGCATATGAATTTTCATATACATAAATCTGTAATATTTAAAGAATCGGTATACGACAATTAAATAGAAACCTTCGATATTAACGGAAAAATGTGTTCGAGGTTTACAACATTTTCACCAATTATTATAAGTAACGTACATTAAAATTCACAAATGGGTGAATAGTTTTTTTCACGTACTGTATATTAATTTCAATATGCATTTTATTGTAAAATTTAGTATGGTAGTAGACTAAAAAGGGATGTACACCTCTAACAGTAATGAACCAGAGTGCTTTATTTATGCAACACTCTTTTCTATTATTGTAACCAAAGGATATTAAAAGTCATATATGTGCGAATAGTTTTCCTCGTATACGGTATACTAATTTTAACATGCATTTTTCTTTAAATTTAGTATATTGGTGTAGCAAAGAAATTTAATTAAAAAATATTTATTTGTACGTGTTCAATCGAGTTTTTCTCCACTTTTAATTACATATTACATCTTTGTCTACATGTTGGTTCATATTAATCGTTGAAAAACATATTTAATTTTTTTTACATTGTTCGGGAATCGAACCTGGGACCCTCCGGTTGGTGTTGTTACGCTGCGCCTTAGCTCACTCGGCCATTCAGATCATATGATTGAACAATTTTTTTTGTCTATTTGATTGTCGGTAATATGAAATATAAAATGAAATTAGTGTAATATAGACAGATATTTTTAGATTTATGTGATTGCGCCTGATATGGTAATAATAAAAGCACGTTCAGTTATTTTTCACGGCAATCGGTTATATCAAATAGGGTATATTGTAACTATCTATAAATATATTGAACGAAGTTGCTTGTTTCATTGGTTGCGCGAATTAGTTCATTAGTATTTGGGTGAATGACTCTCAAACTGACCTCAGGGTCAGTACTAGGACGCGTGACCGCCTGGCTGATAAGTTCGTTAACCACCTAGTTTACACTGACGGTCCATACTGGAAATCGTTAAACGCGGTTATTAATTTCCAATAACGGTATATGAATACCCAAACAAGTCTTTGGATAATCACATTGGATTTTAGTTTTAATATACTTGTGCCAACAAACTTTAAAAGATTCTGACCCTTTACCAGTTGGGTTAAGTTATTGAAAAGAACAGGTGACTCTTCCTATTCATATAAAAAGGTATAATATTTTTATATTCAAGTACAGAATTTTACAAAACTCTGCACTGATTTTAAAACACTGGTCTATAAATAGATGCCTTGGCATACGCGTATTCAAAAATTAATATCTTTCTTACAATTGCAAAGTATTAGTACCGAAAATTCCAACGCGTATTTCTTAATTTCTAATGACCGTATATGAATGTTCAAATAGGTTTTAAGATATCTACAACGCATGCTAATTTTAAGGTATACTTGTGGACGAGATATCGAGGTTTTTAATCTTTTAATTTTGAAATCGTGTTTTAGAAATTTAAACTATCATGAAGACCTACTTTTAATATGTAATTTTATATTAAATATTTAGTCAGCCTCTAAACGTGCGAACTTGTACACTAATTTTAATACACCGGTCTATGAATAGTCTTTCTAATAGACATGTATTGTAATTTTGAATATCAGTTATATAAAAATTCATTTACTTTTGCTAAATTTCGTATACGGATGTTATATTTACTAGACAAAGTATATCAATTTCTATTTTATATACCAGGTTTTGAAATTTCATAGTTGTTGATGTACGAAAGTTCCTTTTTTTTACAGTGTACTTTTACAATTAATTTTGCCCAATACATTATTTAAAAGTATCATGTCCTACCTTATCATTGAGCCGTACATTGTACTGAAAAACTAAAATACTGAAGGAGACCAATATTTGGGGTACTTACGAATTTCTGGTCATACGAAAAATAGTTTTGACAATTTGAAATTTATAGAGTACCTTCTCAGGTATATATATAATTTTTAAAAAAATGTTTCATTCGAATAAATTACAATCTTATTGAGAAAAGTAATTTTGAAGGTTTTAGATCAAAAACTAATTAAGTTTATTTCTTTTTTAAATAGCTATATTTTTTTCGGAAAGCGCGGAAATTTCCTATCGGAACCATGACGGATCCGAGATCACCGATAAATGACTAATAAATGAAGTCATTTTGTTCGATAAATGCACTACACGGAAAAAAAAGTTTGGTTGTGGCAACTACGTTTTCGATTTGCTGTAGATAATGTCTAAAAAATTAGTTGCCTTAACCATATCGAATAGTAACCTCAACTATTCACGATTAGTTCTCGATTGGATTAGTTAGGTTAACTAATCCAATCGATGGGACTACCACTCGAATAGTTGGGACTACCATTCGAATCGTCGGTATTATCATTCGAATCGTTGGTATTACGATTTGAGTTGCTAGGGAAATAAAATAATCGATTGGTTGTGTCAACTCATTTCTTGGTTATGACAACTAATCTTTTTTTTTCGTGTAGGGCATGACTGAATTGTAACCTATTTTCGGGAGGGTCAAGTACCAGTAATTTTTAAGTCATTTTTCAGTTATTTTACCAAAAAATTACTCGAATGATACCTGAAATTGACTTGAAACTAACCCTGTAAATGGGTGTACCAACAGTCATTCCTGGGTCCAATCTCAGTTACATAACCGAAAAACTTCTCATAAGCTACCAAAAAACAACTTCAAATTCGGTCATGAACTGGTTACAAAAATGAACATTCCCGGAGTTAAAATTTAAACCCTTCCAACACTCTTCGTTGAATTAAAATGGGTAAAACATGCCACTTTTTGAGGTTTATACAAGGGCCTAAGAACCTCATCTCACTCTGTACAACCTAATTGGAGATCCAAACATAAGAATTTCAGTCTACAGTAGACTTCGTTTATTCCATTCGGGTAATATTTCCCATTTTCGGAGGTTTTGACGAGGGTCAAAGTATTGGAGGATCCTCCGTTTTGAAGAGGGTCTAACTTTCAATTCAGGTTATGACTTATTACATTTAAGTGACCATGGAGTCACTATCCAGTCGATTGACTGGACAATAACGAAATTTTGACTCCTAAATGTAGATGTCGTAGGAATAGAAGTCAGTTCGGATCCGTCACGGAATACTACTGTAAAAAAAATCATGTATTTAATTTTTCCCATCTTCCCACAGCTCTACACCGAGAGAAAAAGTTTCATTGATTCACGGAAATCTTTGCCAATGAAATGAAATACTTGAATTTCGATACTATCTTTTCTTTGAATGATCTCAAACTCAATGAAAAGTAGTGACATTGATTCGAAGAAACATTTCTTTAAAAAAATGAACCTTTTTCATTGATTTCAAAGATATCGTCACTGATTCAATGAAACCTTTTACCAGCTCAAAATTTCGAAACCTATTTTTTCCTGAAGTACGCGGCAAATAGAGCTTAAATTTCGTGAGTATGTAAGGAAGTACGGCAGAAATAGGCTAAGCTTCTAGCTCCTCGAAACTCGAAGCCGTTCGTTCGGGACAACCGGAAAACAAAAAAAGTGAGTTTAGGTGCGAGAGAGAGATCAATAAAAACGTTTCTTTGAACCAATGAAAACGTCTATTTAAAACAATAAAACTGTTTCTTTATTATATTCTCACTAAGTAAATCTTTATTTACAGGCAATGAAATGTTCTCTTTGAAATTCAAATGCACTATTTCATTGAAATCGAAGAAATATTTCGTTGAAATCAATGATTGCAAAAAATCAATCCACCCATTTCTTTGGCGTCAATGAAATCTTTTCTCTCGGCGTAAAGTATTGGAGACGACAAAATTGAAAAATGTTAATTTCCATGTAGTTCAGTGGAAAAAATAGTAAAAAATCTGAAAATTGGTGTTAATGCTAAAAGGTAGTCGAGTTTCGAAAAAATCAAAAAATATCGGCCGGAAAGTAGGTTTGGTTTAGATGGAATACCTCACATACAGACTCCGCTTAGTGTTGTATAAATACTATATATAACACGTATATAGTATTATACACGTTCATTCTTATCAGCAAGGTGCAGTCTCTGAAGGTCTATGCGATGTGTCCGATGAACCGCGCGTGGCGAGTCATTAGAAAAGAAAAGAAAAATCGTCGGGATTATCGCTCGCTATATGATGCGAGTTCCACATTGTTGTGGTCGGGAGATGACCTCGAGTGAGGCAGCCGAGCGCAGACGGCGAAGCCTGCGTTACAGCGATGCCTTTGACGATTCCGATGTACATATGGCAGATTCTGCCAGACTTCAGTAACCTAAAAAACTACTATACCTTAACATTTTTCTACTTATCGGAATATCCGAGCACTATTTATTTCTCGGCTATGAAGGTCGATGGTGCTTTATTTGCTGGACTATATGAATTGTTCTTATTTTTTCTTTAAGGTTGTTGTGGGGTCTGGGTTTGCGGGATGAGTCGCCGGGGAGACTACATTCTAAAAAAATACAAGTGAATTTAATATACAAAATTATGAGATTTACGAAACGGGTGTATGAATTCCATGATAATATACTTTTATTGTAAATTTAAGAATAGTACTCCGATACTGGTATTTGAAAATTATAGACTGTTAGAAATTTTTGTATTAAAATTAATATAAAGTATTGGAAGTTTTTTTGCGGATACGCGTATATTAAATTTAATACACTAATGTTAATTAGTATACAAAAAAAATGTTGTAAAATTAATATGGAGTATACTAAATACTTCATAAAACTTGTGTTTATAATATAATTATTGGAATTTTACGACATATCTGTAAATTAAATGAAATTTAATATACTGTATCTGAAAAAGAGCTTCGAATACATATATTAATTTCCAAAATATTTTTAACAGTGTAGTACGTGAGTATTGTAATTTTCATTTTAATATACCAATATTGTATTTGTCAATGACGAGTGCATCTGAAAATTAATATACGGTATATGTATTTAAGCTTCATATACGGTATATTAATTTTTTTTTTAAATTTTTTTACAGTGTAGGGTCGCGCGTTGTGTGGTACAGTTGGCGTGCGAGTGAGACAGCTGCGTATTCAGTTGCCAAGCGAAGACGACCAAGAGTTTTCATAAATTAATAATTAAATACTGGTGCTGTCGATCGTCTTCCAAAGGTGCCAAACTGTAAAACGATTATCATTTGAACTATACATACACTGTAAAAAAATCTACTTGAAATTTAATGTAAAGTGTTGGAAGTTTTTATGCATAAGCTGGTATATTAAATTTAGTATGCAAGTGTAATGTAACATTAATATATGGTGCAGAAAATTCAATATTTTAATTTAATTTTACAGTAAAAGTACCTGAATTTTAATAATTTGCTTTCATTTTATCGCAAAAATACATTAAATTTATACTACAATTGTACATTAAATTTAGATGATAAGTTTATGCATAAAACCTTACAGTCTTTTCCAACAGTGTAGTTGTTTTATGTACGTGGTAGCATTTTCTTAGCAGTTATCCTTCTCTAAAAAGTATGTTGCAAGATTTTATCGCAGTGTGAGTTGGTCCGTTGTCATCTGTTATTCGCGTTGTGATTGGTCCAAATTGGCGCGAGATCAGTTCGTGACCGGGACCGAGTTCGTGTTTAATACTTTTGACAGTTGCGTTTCTGATAGTTTTGTCAAGCATATCGGGCGCGCGTGGTAATTCCCAAGTTGGTTGACTTTACAATATTATGTGTTAATTGCGAATATTAAACTAAGTTTAAGATGCTGAACGACAAAGTGCGACGTAGTCTCTACGGCAGCAGCAAAACCAGGCGTACGCGGAGTCACCCTCGTAAACCTGGCACCTCACTTGGAGGAATTTTTGCTCGGTGTAAAAAAAATCTGGCTTTTTTGGATCGCCTACAATATTTTCACTATCTTTTTCATATTGCATAAACTTTTATTTATAAAAAAAACAACAGGTCCAACGTTCTCCAATAATTATCAGTTGGCTTTTGTGCATAAGGTCAGTGATTTGAAATAAAACCAGAATTGAAAAAATGTCATGTATTCATCATTCATTTTTGAATAGTGATATTCTTTTTCAAATCTTAATTAAATTATAAGGTTACACATTTTTTAAGAAAAATCTAAATGTACTGACGAATATATCTTATGCACAAGTGAGAATTATTTGAACAATTTTAGCTTACAGGTTTCCTTATAAAAGTATGCACAGTGTGAAAACAAATGGTAATATCGTAAATGACCCAAAGAATTGTTAAAGCAGTCCATGAGATATGTAAATTACACGCACATCGATCCACACATTTTCTGTATACCATTTTTCTCGACGTTGAGGACCATTTTGAGTGCCTGCCATAAAAATCTAGAAAAAGAAACGTCACGAAAACAGAGCTTCCTCTATGAGGAAGCAAAATGAGATGCCCACATGGAAAAAAAAGATTAGTTGCCATAACCAAGAAATGAGTTGACACAACCAATCGATTATTCTATTTATCTTACAACTCACGTGGTAATACCAACGATTCGAATGGTAATACCGACGATTCGAATGACAATACCGACGATTCGAATGGTAGTCCCAACGATTGGATTAGTTAAGGGGAAGCTGGAGTCCAGTGCAGAAGCAGGTTTTTACCGACCGAAGTCGGTAAAAGCTTTTTCGTAGTTTTGATTATTCTTCGTTAATACGCTACAGATATGCTTCAAATTATACACGATTGTAGTATCAACATAAACAAGTGGACGTACATTCGAATATTGGGTGAATACGTACAATGAATGAAGATATTCGTATATTACTAAGCCTGGATCATCGCGGGGATCGCAAACAGACTACGTGATCGTAGTTTCGGTTTTGCGTGGATTCCTTTTGTGTAATTGACTTTTCGACGCTCGCAGAATATTCAGAGAACGCTAAAGAATGGACGTACATTTCGATTTAACGTATGTGAATTCCAGAATCTTTTATATCCTACCAAACAGGCGATGCTGTCAAACCCTGGCGGCCATTTTGATTTCGGGAGGTTTAGTATTATACGATTTTTTTCATTTATTGTACGTTTTCACCAAATATTCGAATGTACGTCCACTCGTTTATGTTGATATTACAATCGTGTACAATTTGAAGCATGTTTGTAGCGTATTAACGAAGAATAATCAAAACTACGAAAAAGCCTGTTTTTACCGACCAAAGTCGGTAATAAAATCTACTCCAGCATCCCCTTAACGTGATGTGTTAGTGCTCGGTCGGTAACAAAAACTGTAAAGCGTTGTTCTTGGTCACAATTGATGTTTCAGGCAAAAGACGAGAAGTACTGACTGCACCTTGGTACTCCGCAGTCAGTACTTCTCGACTTTTATTCGAAAAATCAACCGTGGCGAAGAATAACACTTCGGGAAGATTCAGCTATCTTACTCGCACTTATGGCAATCTTAGATAGACAGACGATATGTAACACATCACCTTAACCTAACTAATCTCGCGAGAACTAATCGTGAATAGTCGAGGTGCTATTCGATATGGTTGAGGCAACTAATTTTTTTCCGTGCATCAATGAATAACGGTGATTTTGACCTGACACCCGGTTTTCAGTTTTCAGGATATGAATTGTACTCGCATACTACGATATGTAGAATAATTTTAAGGTCCCATATTTTTTTGAATGGTTGAAGTTTAGTGGAATTGCTCATATGTAGGCTCGAATAGTGAGCGATATAGTAGTTGGGGGCATGAAAGGACGGCGTATGCAGCAAGGATTCCCCGTGTTCAGTATCAACTGAGTAACAGGGTATATGCACGAAGCAAGCTCTTGGGGCCAAACCCACAACGACTGCTCGTCGTATATTAATGTGTACGTAGTATGAGAGAGACCATCAGTTGTGTATCGAGTGACGCATGCCTTTAGCGTACGTTATATACCGTGTGGAGATATATATATATATGTATATATGTCCCATATATATATCCCATTCCTCTCTCCGACACCCTTCGTCTAAAATAACATTTGTGACGTTTGAAATCCTTCGGATCGATCCGCGGGCTTCCGGGCTTAAGAATAACGCGTGCTTCATACTGTATCTGAAGCATTCTCTCGTCAATTTACCCACTTTTTCTCTAACCCTCTTAAATATTTTTCAACTCATTAGCAATTTTCTACTATTTACTGCATTTTTGCTTCCTCATAGAGGAAGCTTTGTTTACGTAAAAAAAAATTTTCCCGAGATTTTCATGTCAGGACACTCAAAATGCTCCAAAACGTCGAGAAAAGTGGTTTAGAAAAAATGTCCGGATGTATATATGCATGTATGTGTATGTGGCACGCTCGCAAAATTCAAACAGCTCTATCGCGAAAACGGCTTTAACATTCAAGCTGAAATTTGGCACGCTGGTAGAGGAGCAACGGGCCTTCCTATGTATACATTTTCGAAAAAATATAAAAATAAATTCAAATTTTATAAGCCTTTCAATTTTTCGAAAAATTTCTGTATGTTCTCTAGCTTCCGCAATTTTTCAGCTAAGGAGCTTTTCAGCTAAATAGTTCTGTACAAATAGAGAAATGAAAAATGTAGGTCGGTTTTCAATTTGAGCGAAATCCATAAAGCGGTTTAGATTTTATAAAATTTCGAATTCTCGAAAAAAGTTGTTTTCGTTCTTATTCAAGTTAAGTTCGACCAAACCTACTCAATTCTTTTGCAAGGTAAAATTAACATTCAGTTGTAGTAGATATCGAATTTGGTGAAGATTGGTAAAGTAGTTCAAATTTTATAAGACATTGAATTTTTCAAAAATTCTCGGTATATTCTCTAGCTGCCACAATTTTGTAGATAATGAGCTTAAACAGTTTTTGACGAATAAAGCTATGAAAAATGACGATTGGCATTGAATTTAAACGAAATATATACAGTGGTTTAGATTTTATAGAATTTTGAATTTATAAAAAATATTGTTTTCGTACTTCTTTAATTTGTATTTAAAATAAGGATGCAAAGTTGAACTTTGCACATTACTTCGTGAATAATTTTCATCTTGCGTAAAGCTTCCTCTATGAGGAAGCCAAAAATAAAATAAAGAAACTTCTTCATAGAGACGGCGTTGCGAAAGATGAAAATTAATGAGAAAGCAATGTGCAAAGTTCAACTTTGCATCCTTTTTTAAAACAATTTGTACTCAGAAATTCAGAAGAGACATTTTTGGAAAATTGTTTATCTTTTGAATGAAAATAATTGCACAAGTAAAAGGTAAGGTAAAAATATGTATATTTGCGATGAATATTTAAATGCAATAATAGCCACATCTTAATTGAGAATTTATTTTTACAGCGAAGTAATTTGTGTTTTCGCCCAGTGCTACTTTTTTTTGTTATCGTTATAGTTTTACAAAATTACAGAATCTGCGAAAAAATAAATCGGCAATACGGGTATGGAATATTGAAGCGTTCAAAAAGTCGTTCTAAATCGCATGTATATTGTAATTTTTTTATTAATCGAATGATTCGATTGTTTTGCTCAACAAAATTCTCTTTCTCAATATCTAACAATGGAAGTTAAGATGCAATCTCTCCTCCATTAAATGGTTTATTAAAAATAGAAATAAATTACCAATTATTCAAGAAACTTTTAACTTCAAAGTTACAAATAACCTAATAAAAAATGCAATTCCTATAATTATAAAGTTTTAAAAAAATGTCCGTTTAAATCCGCCGAATCTATTTTCAAATGGCAGTGAAATCTGCATAATACGGAGAAGTACCTCAGAAGAGTATTAAATGAGTGGATTTGACGGAGAATGCATCGTCTTCGTTTTGCCCGGTATACATATTCGTAGCTTGAAAATCTAGTTCGCGCGTTATAAACGACCGTGTAAGCCATGAATTATTTTACTCATTAGTGGCTCGATAGTGGCAGAGCAGACGCTACGGTCCGGAGGTTTCATATACACCAGTGGTAATTTTGGAGGAGAAGCGACGGCACTGTACATGCCACTTCGATCGACTCTGCGCTGATACTGTTTGCGTCTCTTCGAGTCCTTATGTAGCTCAGAACGTGAAACATGCTGGCGGATGATAAATGCGAATTGGTGAAGTGAACGAGAGATGCAGTTAAGTGCAAGAGGGAAATACGACTCTGGCCGCTCCTGAATGAAGTACGGGCTATTGGTCGATGCCGGGTCACATGCGCATCACCGGCTGTTTATTCTTTGCAGGCAATTGGCTCGCCGGCATATTAACACATGCACGTCTGCGGGAACCTGAGGACAGTCGACTTTTACAACGGCACCGCATGTACTCGCGGAGACTCTTTAAGATCCTAAAGAACTTTCAATGAGACTTCCTATGTGGTATACATATGGGCAGAGTTGTAAATCCCCATTAATTCAGGAAATATAGTTTGCAGTACAGTTTGCTTCGCAATTTTTATTTCATTAAAACAACCTATATTGATTATAAAATTCAGTGTAAATATTTGAAACCCTGCAAAAAATACTAATTCTCACTTAAATATTGGAAGAAATACTTGAAAAAATGGCAGAGTTCGGCCCTCCATTATTTTCTTAATGCATTAATTATGTTTTTCTATTTTTCAGAAGGATTACTGTGAAATTGTGTAAAAATTAATATTTATTGCAGCTATTTATAAGTTTACACGTTAAATTATAATTGCGCAGTTTTATTATTATGAAATCATAATTATTGAGTGAATTGTATCAACATCTTTATTTGTATAAGGATTTGGCATTTACAACTCTGCATATGGGTATATCTTGCAAACCTTTGATTTTCGTGTAATTCGAGTTTGCAATGTGCTAGTAATTTACACAGAATGAATTACGCGAGTATCAAACTGTTTTCAGATATACGAAGCATAATTGATATGAAAAAAAATTCAATATTTTAATACACCGTTGGACAGTTTTTTCCTGGTTCGAATGCCGGATTATCGATTTTGCAGCGTGTAACTATGACTTTAGCATCACTTCGTACGGGAGGGAAATTGACACTTTTAGAAAAATAAGAAAAAATCATCAACATCTAGTAAAGTGTAATGAATAGTGATGCCTTCAAGAAAAACGATACAATTCGAGAGATATGATACTCAATAAATCGCCTCGTGAACAAATGCATTTCGATTTTTCTCGACATGCGTGGATATAATCTCGAGATCCGAGATATTCATTTTATATCGTTCAATGTGTCAAAATCACGTCATAACGAAGCTTCACAAGAATATTGAGAGATTTTTTCAATAGAATAATGAGAATTACGAACCACCTCTGAAGCAAATGAAAATATTAACTGTAAATATGGATAAATGTTGTGTAATCAAAAATAATTATAAGTTTTCCTACTTTAAAATTTAAAGAATAATAACCATACTATTTTTGACCCTCTCAATAGTCAAAAAATATTCGAAGTACTTCGATTTTCGTTGGGACGAGAATTCTATAAAAATTGCTATCTGCAAAACTTGTGTGAAAAGTTCAGGGAGTGTTCAAATACTCAAAATGAAGAATGGTAATACAACTGCTGTTAGACCATTTGAAGAAGGTCCATCCTCAACTTTTTGAAGAGCTCAATTCGGCCGACCGGGACAAGATCGCCCAGTTTCCGCAATTCCAAGTAAAAATTAATTACTTTAAACATTCTTTTCCCAAATTCCAATTTAAAAAAAAATAAGAAACTTGGAGACGTTGTACAAAATCAAAGTGTTTGCTATGAGGAATCGAAAAAAAATCCTAATAATTTACTTTTTGCGCCATTACAGGGTCCGTCTTCACAAACCCAATTTGAAACAATGCTGTGCGACTGGTTGAACACACAACACACGGTCGGACTTTTCTCTTTTCTGAATACTAAAGCAAGAGTATTGAAAAGGACAGAAACGCGAAAGCAAGTTATCGAACGCTTCGATTATTTACAAAAAGGTGTGATGGAAATTTTGACTCAAAATAGTTCGAAGATTTCATTCACAATTGACGGATAGACATCGATAGTCAATAAGTCTTATTTTGGAATCACGGCTCACTTCGTCGATAACAATTGGGAATTGCAGTCCCTGATTATTGACTTCACGCCGTCCAATGTAATGCAAAGTACTCGTAAAATACCGTTTAGAAAGTAAACTTCAAGGCACAACCGGCGATAATGCTTCCGCGAACATGACATTTGTCATGGAATTGTCGAAAATCTTTGAAGAACAGGATGATCACTTCAACGCTAATGACAAGCTATTCGATGCTTCGCTCATATCTTGAACTTAGGTGTTCGGGATATGTTAAAAATACTAAAAGTTTCAAACGACGAAACGTACGCTGGAAAATAGTGACTCAGAAGATGATGACGTTGAAAATGATTGTAAAAGTCTATGCGTTCTTCAAAAATAAAGATCATTCATTTTTAAAATAAAAAAATCTGAGTAATGGCAAATAAAGCTTACGGCTTGCTGTGAAACGATTAACATCGTGATGCTGTCGTTAAACGTAGATGTGTGTATACGATGGAATTCCACACATGAAATGATGAAAACCGCTCTCAAAATGAAAGATGCGTGTATTTTGTTGTGCCTCAATAATAAGGAGCTGACGTATCTTTCGCTTTCGGAGTCAGAACGGAAAATTCTACCGAGAATTGTCCGGTTTTTCCGCTATTTTAAAGTATTGTCAGAGACTCTTGGAGAAAAATTCGTGTCACTCCCACAGGTCATCAATATGCTACTAGATAAAATTGAAGAATTAATTCTCAATATAAACCCTGCAAATAGTAATATGAGAACGCAACATTTTTGACTGCACTCACTGCGTGTCGGGATAAAATAGTTAAGCAATACGACAAGACAAACTGGATCTACTGCGTTGCACTTATTCTCGATCCTCGACATAAAACGAAGACTTTTAACTTGACAAACTGGGGTAAAAAAATGAAAACGAAATCTATACGAGAATTCAAACGAATCTTTCAATCTTATTACTGTTCGCCTCCAATTGAAAACGAGACAAGTCTTGCAAGTGACTAGTTTGTAACCAACAATGTTCATATTGACGATGATGGTATCGATATAAACTCCCGCTTTGCAAAAAATGACTCTCCCCAATTCCGATCACGAGATCAATCGTTACACTAAATCGGAGGGCAACGGCGAACACTGATATCTTGCCTGCAAGCCTGGTGAAAACTGCATGAATATTTTCGAGATATTTTATCTACTCCAGCAACTTCGGTTCCGGCCGAGCGTTTATTTTCTAAGGCATCACTCACGATCAGAAAACATAGAAACAGACTTATCCATGAATCAGCCCAGAGCTTGCTGTTTCTGAATTCATGGGTCACGTGTAGTCTACCAGAAAAAATTAAGGTTGCGGCTCATAAGTGCGAATAAATTGTACGTTACAGTTGTAACGAAGTAAAGAAATATTGAAATGCGTCGTTCTTAAATACCTTTAGAGACCGTTGTATAATTCTAAATACTTCTAATAAATGGTCAAATTATTCTAAATTCTGCACTCAATCTTTCTTTGAAGTTAAATTGTAGGATATATATTGTATGCATATATTTTATCGATTATCCACGAATATCGTGCAATTTCTCGAAGCGCGACAAGACGATTTAAACAAACGACAAGCGCAATGTTTTCGAGTCGAGAAAGTGCCTTGCATGGAGACTAGAGTAAAGGGGGTCGAATGGTTATGGGAGAAGTACGAAATTTTGGGCCATGAAACCTCCGGGCAATAATGGTTCTAAAATTTGCCACGAGCGTCTCTTCGATCGTTAAACACCACAGTGAAGTGAACGCTTATTCGGTTGGCGATGCTGTGAAGGAAGCATAGAGAATAAGAGAAACATAAAGCGCGTTATCAACAACCTGTGTTTTGTGTTTTGTGTTTAATAGTGTTAGGACAGTTAATTTATTACAAGGACAGCAATCGAAAACTCGATTATTCTGAACGTGTATATGTACGCAGAAGAAAGTAAGTTTAATTTCACATTCATTAATACACCCATGAGAATTTCGCACCGCTTTGCTAAAGGTCTAGAAGGCTGTGTCTCTTGTACATAACCTCGATTTCCCTTTTCGGCTCACGCAGTTCAAACGATTTGTTTGTCATTTGGCCGCTATTTGTCGACCTGTTTTTGCAAAAAAATATGTTTTAGTATTTTGAACGTCGTGCGGGAAGTGACACTGCCTCTTAAGAAGATTTTATGACCATTTAGTTTGTTTTCTCTAAACCATTAGTATAGATATAACCCATACCATATTTATTCTTATTTGCCGCGTTATTACTATGTCACATTCTTTCTATTAATATATTTTTTTTAACAGAATGGGAAGAGGCTGTGGAATTGGAGAGTGTTCCTCTGGAACGCTAAAAAATCGTCGTGAGCGCGAGGCTTTGGGTCACGGTATGTGGGGACTGCATAAGCCGCCTCATAGCCAAGGACACTTCCGAACGCGATAGAGTGACGGATCTCATGTCTCGTTATGGTGGACCCTAGCGAAGAGGTATTCAAGCTTTTCAAAACTTTGGAGACCGTTGTTTTGGAAGTAGTTGGCACGCTCACCGTAAAAGAAAACACGCTGCATCAAATTGTAGAACGCGTAAGCGAAATGAAGAACATGACGCTCGTTGGATGCTTAGAGCACGAGACGCAAGTGACAAAACAAGTCGTTACATTTTATTTAATAATGAGAGCCAACTTCCTCGCACGTTCGGTGAATGCGCACTTCAACGCTCGGAAAGTAAAGAGCAAAATGCACCGCAAAAATGCGAAATTGTAACGGTGTGTCCTAAACTTCATTTTAATTTACATTGATCAGGTATATCGGATAATATATCTATATCCATATTACAGGTTTAACAATACTCAAACTTATGGGAAGTTTCGGAGAATGTGGTCCTCGACAGAGGGTGTGTCGCCGGTCCACCATCCACTCATCGAGTTACTTCGGAAGAATCCGCGATTATTTATATCTTACCAAACATTGCAATTAGTACGAAGTTGAATGCCTGTACAATTCGATACAGATTTTTAAAAGGTGCTCTGTAAATTGTAATAAATAAATAAATGTACTTATTTTAATAAAAATCGTGTTAAATTCGACCTAATCATTGCTTGATAAATTGTTTCCCCATTTCTGCCGCCTGTTGAAATAAAACAAATTGTTTTTGCTTCCTCATAGAGGAAACTTTGTTTTCGTAAAAAAAAATTTTTTTTTAGATTTTCATGTCAGTACACTCAGAATGGTCCAAAACGTCGAGAAAAGTGGTTTAGAAAAAAAGTCTGTATATATATATGTGTGTGTGTGTGTGTGTGTGTGTGTGTTACACGCTTGAAAAATGTAAACCTTTATAACTCGGAAAAGCCTCGAGCTATCAAGCTGATATCTACACCATAGGTAGAGCTGTGAATACTCATCGTTCATACTAGTTTTTGTTAAAATCCCCCCGATCGTTGAATTTTTCCAAAAAAGTCTTTTAACGCGATAACTTTTTCAATTTTCGAGATATTCGGCTCAAAATCGGAATAAATGTACACTTTTATACACCGGTGACCCCTATTGAATTTGGTTAATATCAGTTGAACCGTTAACATTTTATGAGGTTTTGATTTTTTGAATTTTTCGATTCTTTTCTCCGATGCGAATTTTGGTCTCAAATATCCAGCTGGGAGTTAAATGAGTACCAGATTCATGATTAACAGAAAGAATACGTCTAATATTGCCCAAAAATGATGAACGATACCATATTTTCATAGCGATTCTGTACAGTCAATATTGCGAAAAGTATCGATTTATGTCGTATAAAATAGCCAAAATCCTTGCTTCCCAATGAAATTTCGGATAACCCCGGGTTTCTATCGTGTTCTATAGAAAAAAGAACAAAGAAGATAGAATATATTCGCGGGAGTTTCCGGACCATTCGTTCTTGTCATTAGTATAATCGTTTAATTATTCCTTTATTTAAAAACAAGGATGCAGAGTAGAACTTTGCACATTGCTTCACACTTTGCTTTTTACAAAGCTTCCTCTATGAGGAAGCCAAAATCAATTATCATACTTGCTCTTAGAGGTTGCTTTGTAAAAAGGGAAATATAATGAGGAAGCAGTGTGCAAGGTTCTACTTCGCATTCTTGTTTCATCTTTGAACAAAAATATTCTATTCACAAACATTAACGGAAACTTTTGAATAACTTTACGAAACATTTTCAATCGTATTCCAGTTTTATGTTTCTGGTATTAAAAAAAATTATTGACCCTTTCAGGAAAATTCCCCAGAACACAAATAGATAAAATTACGATCTATTGAAATAATAATAGTGTATTGAAAAAAGCAATAACGCAGTGTACAATTACAATTGAACTTCAACTAAGTTAGTTTAGTACACAGTGTTTCAAAGATTATCTTTTTACTTTTTCTTTTAACTATAAATTGACTAATTTTTTCTGCAAAATTTACAAAACAATTTTTTGTGCTTTTGTGGACGTAAACTTTCGGTTGAAAGTAAAAATAATAATTCATAGACTGCAAGTACAAAAGAAAAAAAATGCATTTTCAAATAATCACTGTCTCGTTCTATTCTCAGTCTGTCTCACTCTCGGTATTTAACGTCCGCCGCGCCTCTACCGCCTCTAGCTGGCATTCGGATTTATCCGGAGGTTTCATGAACCACTTTCCTAACACTACGTTCGGCCGCCTTTACTCTAGTCTCCATGGTGCCTTGTCTCGGTTCTGTCACCCGAAAAGACGAGAATTGTAACCTCGTACAGCATCACTAGTAATGAACATAATGTATGTAACTTTAATCGCCAAAACATGTCTAAAATTTAGCGGTTACCCTATAAACATCTGTTACTCGGTTTTGATGTTTCATTTGAAATCCACCGTTATAGGAGTTTAGAATATCGGCACAAGCTCATTAAGTATATTAAATTGGATGCACATGAAGGTAGATTTATCACGGATTGAATGAAGGGGGATTCACGCCGGAGGGTCAATCTCAGGATTTTCTCATCGTTACCGTGCCAATCTGGTCAAGTAAGATTAATAAATTAAGGGGACGGAGTCAGGTCAAAATAATTAAATTTGTAAATTCAATATCATCCAAATTCTCTTGCATATAAAAATGACCAATTGTTGGTACTTGATGAAAGGATTTGTTACTCCCATCTGACTTGCGTTTGCCATTGTTGTGGGGCCAAGTCAAAATGCTACCACTGTCATGAAAATTTTCACGAATGTACGAATTTGCGAAGGGATAATCCCTTTGCAAATAGTCTGGTGAAATTTTAGAACGGTGAACAGCACCGTTTAGGAGAAAAAAAATCGCAAATTTAAAAACCTATTGCACTATTGTTATAGCGAGTTCTGGCGATTTCACTGTATTTACGTTATAACAGCTAAGAAAATGCTATCACGTACATAAAACAACTATGTATAGTTTAAACGATAAACGCTTTAACGTTTGGCAGTTTTGGAAGACGATCGACAGCACCGTTATTTAATTATTAATTTATGAAAAGTCTTGGTCGTCATTGTTTGGGAACTGAATACGCAGCTGTTTCACTCGCACATCAAACCGTACACTGCGCGCCCCCTAGTCTCCCCACCGCCTCACCCCGCAAGCCCAGATTCCACAACAACCTTAAGCAAAGTTCTTAGATTTACCACTCTGCGCGTGATTCAGACCAAACTGCTAGGCAGATTGGGCTAGTTGACGTCTCATTTTCTTCTTTATAAAAAGATACACCGGCTAAATGTAGCGAACTTTTTTTTTTCATTCTGAAAGCAAAGTTGATCACTGATTTAGAAAATAGCATACAATTTATTTAGAAATAATTATGTCACTTAAAAAATATTACCTTTTATTAACATTTGCTTCATTTAGCCAGTGTATCTTTTCATGAAGAAGAAAATGAGACGTCAACCAGCCCAATCTGCCTAGTAGTTTGGTCTGAATCACGCGCAGAATAGGTTTAAAACCAAGTTTCGGCAGATGGCATCTAAAGTTTATCACTCAAATAAAAATGTTGACGCTGCTTTCCCCTTTGGGGCACCTTAGTACCTTTAATGAACAAAATAAAAATATTATTTGCAAGTCAGATTACAGAATATTATTAATAATGTTATTAATAAATGTTTTTTTTAACAAATAAATAAGTAAATCAATGCTTAATTTTTAAAAAACCTGTAAATAATATGGGGATGATCACGTTTATTGACAACATCACTGAAAATTTATCCGCTATTGACACACTCACAAATGTGCTGCACAAACATTAAATCATCACTTCATAACAAATGATACGTAGCTGATCACTTCTGATGATTGTTGATTTTGTTTTAAACACTATTAATTGAATAAAAAAACTCGTAAATGGCCAACGGAACTAAACTAATAGCATAATATGAACGAAAAATAAAAAAGTCAATTCGAGGTTATGCGTCTCGAGTGTAGCAGAAGTAACTGTTCGCGGCAGTAACACGCTGCGCATGCGATACACGCTAAGATATTACAGTCCATGACATAAAAATCTCGGAAATTTTTTTTTCCTGAAAACATAGCTTCCTCTATGAGAAAGCAAAAAGCAGGTATATTGCGGATACAGCCATTTTTTCGGCTTCATGTCTAAGATTTTGCAGGGTCGAAGGTTATACTTAACTAAACAAAACTGCAGAGGAAAAAAAAAAAAAAAATTTTGATTTTTTTTTTCAACACCCTTAATTATTTTGTGTGAACAAAAAATCGGCCATTATGTCTGCACATAACAACAATAAATAAATAAAATAATTTAAAATTCAAATATAATATTCTGGTAATTTTTTACTACTTTTGAGAAAATTAAATATCAATAGTACCGTAGAAATTTGGCCATTTTTGCGAATTCCGGCCTTCAACTTTACTAATACATAGAGTACATGGAAATGAATGTTTTCACAGAAAAAAATAAAATCGATTTTTTTAAATTTTTGACCTGACTCCCCCTTAAATGTGAGTACGTTACTCATGTCGCGAATTATGTGAGAGTAGATGTGCGTGACCTTTCGATCAAAAACAATTTCTTACTGAATTGAAATGTGTTCGAGTCTCAGATTTGGACATGTCAGATTTATAAATTTTGGTAATAAATTAAAAGTATTATTGTTTCTAAATTATCCAAATTATATTATAGTGTTTTATAGGCAGCGACCGTGTATTGTTAAGGAGGTTGGAGCGCTCCACACTAGTCAAATCAGTGCTAAACTTTTTAAAAGCGTTTCGACAATTTCAGATGGTTTAATAATCTGTTCCAAGGTGTTAATCACATAGCAGCATTAGTTCTTGATATTCAAATACATTTACAGCTGTGATATCAACAGTAAATCGATCAATATCTACAAATTAATTTTGTTTACTAAAAGATATTCTATCGATTGGCCGTCCATTTTTTAAATCGTATTAGTAGTTCAAAAGATACAACCGTTTGTTCATTCTATCATAACCTAGCATCAAGTATACAAATGGCTGTAACTTATGAACGCCTGATACTATATAAAATCCGGACGATCAATCGATTAAGGATCTTCCACTGATCAAAATGAGCTATGTTTCGTCATAATCGGACTGATATTACGGTTTACGCTTTACCAAAACGGGATGAAAAAACATGACATCGGAAATTTGGAGATATTGATCGATTTACTGTTCATATGACAGCTGTGAATGTATCTGAATATCAAGAACTCATGCTGCTATGTGATTGACATCTTGGAACAGATTATTCAACGATCTGAAATTATAGAAACGCTTTTATAAATTTAGCACTCATTTGACTAGTGTCGAGCGCTCCAACCTCCTTAATCGTATGCGACTATTCTCGGTCAATATTTTGAGAGTCTGAGACTATAGACTCAGACCCGAGATGTGCTTCACAAAAATTCTATCATTTAAAATAGAATAGTGATCGCTAGATTCAACGCGCGCGAAACCGAAGCCCAATTAAAATTTCACTGCTGCGAATCTTTTACAAGAACTGCAGATGCTTAATAAATTAAATGAATTCATTAAGGTGCCACAATCGACAAATTTTTATCTGAAACAAATTGTGAAAGAATCTAGCGATTACTGTCTCAGATCCGAGATGTGCTTTGGAAAAATTCCATCATTAAAAATATTGACTGAGAATAGTCGCATACGATCAAAAAATAATATCGAAATTATATTTTGAGTCAGTAGAGTCACTACAGGTCAAATTTTTTATTTTCTGTTTAGGATTTAAATAAAATTTGATAACAATATAACCCATTAGACGAAATAAAACTATGTCTTCTGATGGATCATTTTTTAAAGAAGTCTTAAAGAAGTGGCAGATAGTTCTGATAACAAATTTGCACGAAAGAAATTATTTTCAGTTAAAAATGATAATATGATTTTATATGGGTGCTCCTGGTATAAGATGACTTGCCCATTAACAAATATTACTTTCTAAAGGTCTTAGGAAGCGTACAAAACATTAGCGGACTTGTGCTCCTCAAATTATATTTTGATCTTTGAGGCTGAAAGTTAAAGGTTTGTGAGATACGTCCATATATGCCGGAATGAAAATTCTATATATTTAAATATATTGTTATGAATATAGAGATTAGGTCTTATAGGAACACACGGTATGACGATCGACAAACGAATACTTGATATACTTCGCAGTAAACATGACAGAAGAAAGTCTTGACAGGACTTTGACTGCGAGCAGACGTGCGAACAAAAGCGTTAAAGATAAAGAGAACTATTTGTAATTAATAATATCCGCCCCACAAACAAATATCCGCTTAATTCATTTGCTCGGTCGTAACAATATATTCCTATCACACATCTTGTATTTTAAAGATCTCTCTATATTATAAAAATAGAGAAAGTTTGCCGCCGTGTCAACAATCGCGGCATTTAAGGTAATAAACGTCAGTACTTGGATGGGTAACCGCTACAAGGAAGGGATCCCTGTACCATAATATACTAATTGTATATCTGTGAAGATGTATTTTATAATAAAAATATAGATATTTTATACAAATTCTTAGGTACCAAATCGCTTGCCTAACCAATTAATTCGTTAGTCAATTGATTAGCCAATCAACTAAATCAATTGCTAAAACCACATTATTTATATTAATTTGTGAATTAACTGTATTTCTCCAAATTTATTGTACATCCGATATTCAAAATAAATTTTTTTTTCCTTATTCTTCATCGCGTGTTGTTAGCTTATAAAGAATTACGGAATAATAATGCAACGAAAATGAGGCTACTGCAAAGCGTAGATTCCGTTTGCCTGTGAAGGCATTCGAGATAACGAAGATGCGGAATTTCAAAATAATCCTCTTAACAATTGTTGGGTACGCGCGTGTATAGTCCGGGTTGCTTAATGCATTTGCGCTTCAAACTATGCATTCAATACGAAGTGAATGTTGGCATATAACATTTTTTAATTATTTATGTGCCAAAATAATCTATTTAGCACCTTCCATATGCTTGATTTTTTCAGTTTTTTATCTCATCGAGAATTGTTCGCAATTCTCTCTCAATCCCCCTCGAACTTATGCGACATCAGACAAGACGCTCATACTACCTTAAACGCACAAATGTGATAATAGTAGTTTTCGATACGAGTGTGACGAAACTTTTCTTAACGAGTGTGAGTTTGCAGCACTCCCCGAAGGCACTCTAAACATGTTGCATTTTACATGGTAATAATATGTAAAATGCAACACGTTTAAAGTGTATAAAAAGTCGTCATACGTGAACTCCTTTCTCCCTATTTCTAGCTTCAGTCCTTGCTCTGGTCACTTTCTCAAAGGTTCTAATATACTCATATAATTATAAAATTGGAGGTCCCTTTAAACTCTCTACCTAATCCCTGGACAGATCTTCTGAAACGTCCTGGAGGTTTCTCCCCACAAAAACATTTGCCCGAGCCGACCATTAATAGTTTTTATCAAATGTCCTGGAGGTTCCTCCCCGCCAGAACATTTTCCCTAGACGAGCATCAATATTTAAAAAATGTCCTGGAGGTTCCTCTTCGCAAGAACATTTGCCCGAGTCGAGCATTAATATTTTAAATCAAATGTCCTGGAGGTTTCTGTTCGTTAGAACATTTTCCTTAGATGAGCATCAATATTGCAAAAAGGTCCTGGAGTTTAAAGTGTATAAAAAGTCGTCATACGTGATCTCCCTTCTCCCTATTTCTCGCTTCAGTCCTTGCCCTGGTCACTTTCTCAAAGGTTCTAATATACTCATATAATTACAAAATTGGAGGTCCCTTTAAACTCTCTACCTAATCCTTGGACAGATCTTCTACATCTATCTACCCTGTGCCATTGACCTTTAATTTCCTGCCTAGCACGTTTATAAACCCACACATGTTCCAAGCTCTCAATTTTTATATCACACCCCGAGTCAAAATTTGTACCCTCCGTTAGCCGTCCGTGAAACCCAAATCTTCTGTACATGCGAATGCCGCCACCGATTTTACCTTCTGTTCAACCTACAGGAACTCTACTTCCAGATTCGACTGTTCCTCGCGACCCTCCGTAGAGCCTCCGTAACTCTGTGTAGACCCTTCGACAGCCTGCTCAACTAATCCTGTGACTTAATCCGTTGACTACAATTTCCTGAATCCCCGTACTTTTATCACTCCGTGCCAGTTTTCAAATTTGTATACATTTAGCAAAAAGTTTAATTATCTACTTTGACCCAATTTCTTTATACATTCTGATATTGTTTTCTATAGTTCCTCTATTGCATATGCGATTAATGACCCTCCCCTCTCCTACTTCTCGTATCTCTTCCTCTAGCTCTTTTTCCCATTATGTGACAGACTCCTGTTCTTTATTCTACGTATTTCCTCTTGCACATATTTTTTGCCGACGACCTTCCTCCATATCTAAAACTTCCAGGATGTATTTGTCAGCCCTGCGCCTCGCTTCTAATTTTATGTTTCGTCTTTCCGATTACAATTTCTATAAATATGGTGCATTTCGTGCTACCCGCTTAGCCATTTTAACGAAACTTCCTTGTACTCTTTGCATTTCCTCTCTGCTCCCCTTCGCCCGTTCTAAATTTCCACTACGTATAAAATGCCCGATTTTACTAGTGAATTCATCAAATATAATCTGTCTTTGAGCTTATCTATTCTATTCCTTTTCATGACCTCCTAAACAACATTAATAGCCTTCTTCGCTTTCCCTGCCACTGGTCCTTAAATGATTCCCAAATTTATTCCTTGTCGTAAATTCAATTCCCAAATACTTGAAGTTTCTAACTACTCCTATTTCTTTCAGTTTGTATTTCCAGCACTCCCCTGCCTTTCTTCTGACACCATTTCTAAAGATCATTATTTTTGTCTTACCGACGTTGCGTTCCATCTTTGATTTATCTACATATATACCTTTCCAGGGTCTTGATTATTTTCTACTTTCATTAAGGTGTACATTTTAAACATCCATTAATGTGCCCCCTTGTATTTTCTTTCCCATCCTTCGTCTATGTCGTCCAGAAAGATATTAAAGAGCGTTGGGCTGATGAGATATCCTTCTCGTACTTCATTTTCTGTCAAGAAACTATCTGAAATTCCGTCACCTGTAATCACTTCATTCTTCGTTTCCTTATAGATACCTCGAATCATTTTACTCATCTTTCCTTTTATCCCCTTCTCTCAGAATTTCCTAAAGAGTCATTTTCTATTTACCTTATCGAAAGCTGCCATAAAATCCACAAACGTAACATATAATTTCCCCCCCTTTATTAAAACCTGTTATTAATTAGTGAGTTTAAGCTGATGTGATACATATCGTCTGTCTCTCTCCGATCGCCATAAGTGCAAGTGAGATAGCTGAATCTTCCCGAAGTGTTATTCTTCGCCACGATTGATTTTTCGAACAAAAGTCGAGAAGTTCTGACTGCAGATTGTCAAGACGCAGTCAGTACTTCTCGTCTTTTGTCTGAAACATCAATTGTGACCAAGAACAACGTTTTGCAGTTTTTGTTACCGACTGAGCAGTAGCAGATCATCTTAAAACAAAAATGTAATCTCCGGCTCCCTTCGCTACCTTGAAATCAGCATGGTTTCTTTTCAGCAATCCTTCACGTCTTTATACCTTACATTCAACACAAAAATGCTTCTGTAATTTGATGGATATCCTGCCTCTCATACTTCATGGATTGAAAATATTGTGGCCATTTCGCTAACAATATTTGGTATTAAATTTGAGGAGTACCGATTTCAACCAAGAGCAAATAGGAATTTTATACGAATCAAGAAAAAATTGCTACTTAATTTTTTCTGATATTTGAATGGCCACTAAAGTGCATAAAATTCGAGATCCATCAAATAAAAAATAATAAGTCAAATATATTGATATACTAGCGACAAACAAAAACCTCATTGGCCGAGGTCTGATGAAAATAACTACATTTAAATTAATTCGATCGAATGGAGTTTGAATGCTCTCTGTATACATTCTGCGACTATACTTTTGGTGTTTCCAGTAACTTCCTTTTGCAGCGGAATGTACAAAATTAAAAATAAATGCGATGGAAATAAATTCGATCGGTAAAACCCGAACGTAAAAAATTCATACCTAGTCGGATTGTCCACAAAGCAACTAAGCGAGGCAAACTTTGATTTGCTATTTCCACCGCGGCATTACTTTAAAATTAGGATAAAATATTTTTTATTTCATAATTTTGTAATATATTTTTTAAACTCATAATTTTAACATATTTTTTATTTCATGAATTAATCTACATAGTTTTTAAACTCGTAACTTTAACATATATCGGTAACTCAAAAACCAAATTAGTTTTACTTGATTTCGCTATTTTAAAGCTTTTAAAGAAATGGTATTTAGTTGAGACGGATTCGACTATATTGGGGTAAACGAAGTCTTTTTATGCGTCATATATTGTAATTCCGAAATGATGACCCCATCTCGTAGTCTTCATTGCAATAAAGTCGAGAATAAAGAATTTTTCCACTCGGATAGATTAGTGGAAGCGCGCATGTTACGGTTACAACTGGATTCGTGTACTAACACAGTTCCCAGAAATTCATTTCGTTTCACTGACCGAGCGGTAGATCTAAGTTGAAGTAGGTACACGTAACCACGCGGGGGTGGGAGGGAGGGAGGGGGGAGCAAGTAGAGGAGAAAAAGAGAGAGATAGTAGCGGCACTTGGTCCTCTTTGTTTGAATGAGTAATCAAGGTGGAAGCTCAGCTCGTACGTGCGAGTGCCGAGAAAATGCTGCGCGGAACGCCGATAGCTCACGACACGGTCATTCAATACAATAGCGATCCGAGAATAAGACGAGTATTTGCTCTCCCGGCTAAGCGTACTTTGTACCTGGGTTAAGTACGTAAAGTATCAAATACTTAAAGGTCAACTTATTGTTATTATTGAAGTTCAACTTCTTATTATTATTATTATTATTATTATTATTATTATTGAAAGTACTACATACTAAAAATGCAAATAGTAAAAGACCGCACACGGAGAGAAGGATCTGATAGTTTTTACCATATTTCTAGTAAAAAGTATCGCAAATTCCTGGTACAAGAAGTCATGACGCCACCTATCATGAAGTACGAGAACTACAAGAATTTTTACCACGAAATATGGTAAAAAATTCTATGTATATGGTAGAAATTCTCATTATTCTCGTACTTTTCGTCAGGTGGCGGCTACACTGAAAAAAAATTCTATTTCAGGCTGCCAAAAAGAAGTATTTTTGAATTAACTCTAGTTCTTATTCGTTCAATCCCATTTAATATTGACATAATAAAATATTATTTTGCTTATTTTAGAGTTATTGTTTCGATGTCGTATGGAATTGGAGGAATTAGAATGCAAATTAAGTTGATAACGCTTGTTTTTGGCAGTCCGCAAACGATGGATTTAGTGAATCAATGACATTTTTTTTACTTTCTCATCACATACGAAGTATGTAAAAGAGAAAGTATTGCAATCCAAACAAAATTCGACTCTTGGATTTTGATGGAAATACATGTTTTGAGTACCCTAGATTCCAAAAAACACATTCACTAATTTCTGTCTGTGTATGGCATCTGTGTCTTAAAGTACAATAACTTATGAAAAAATCAATGGACCGCAATGAAATTTGGTATGTGCCTTTTGCATATAAAATGTAGTTTTGGTATTGAAATTCAATCCAAAATCTTCACTGCTTCTGGTACTTTACCTGAAATAGTAAGAAAAAAAAATTGATTTATTTTTGGATCGCAAACTAATATAAAAGTTATTATGCTTTGGTATGATACATACAGACAGAATTACGAGCAAATAAGCAATGAACACCAAAAGATTTAGTACAGAGAAGATTTTGTGGTCTTACCAATCACTCACATAAGACTTCTGCAACTGTATGTTGCGAAAAATTTATATTGCCTGAAATATGGATTGTGTTACACATTCACTAAACAAAGGAACTACTATCAATGATCTTGAGCAGTTTTCAATGAGAAATATAATATGAATATTTACACCATATGTTAGATTAAAAGGAAAGTAAAAAAGTAGAACTTTGCAAATTACTTCCTCATTATTTTTCGCTTTTTTACAAAGCCACCTCTATGAGGAAGTATGTTAATTCATTTTGGCTTCCTCATAGAGGAAACTTTGTAAAAAGCGAAAAATAATGAGGAAGCAATTTGCAAAGTTCTACTTTGCAGGCTTGTTTATGTTCTACACATTTTTTTTTAAATTAAAAATGTCGAAGAAATTTAACCGTGTAACCGATTTTTTTCAACTTTGTACTAAAACCTTGTACCATAGTAATAATTCATATATATAATCCATATATGAACCAAATTAGATCCCGGTATCTCGTAATTTGCACGAGCGAGCGCAAGAATGAGATTTTTCGAAAAATTCAAATGCAATAAAATTTGAACGGCTGGAATATGAATAATAACGATTGAACTTTTGGAATATGAGTAATTGAAATATAAATCCGACTTGTCAAGCTATCGCAGTGCCGACAATAATACCACCAAACGAAAGAAAGATGTGAAGTGAGGCGCGAACATCGCACGCGCCGCCTCGCAAGTGCGTCCCGTAGCTTGAACTCAAATTTAAAAACGCGTTCGTAACAAATTATAGCGAGAAATGAAATAGATTACAATTAATGTGCGAAATTCATAAATTTCTATTCGTCTAGTTAGTCACTATACCCCAATAAATTCGCGATCACACCAGTAACAAATGTGATGAGAAAGTCACGTGTTGCGAATACGCCAGTAGCAACTTTTTTTCAGTGTATGGCTTCTCAATACCAGACGCGTTTCACAATTTTTACCATAGTATCTGATAAATTTTATTAAATCCTTCTCGCCATGCAGGAACGAAGGTATCAATTACGAAAAGTGCTGAGTACTTGAAGTACCAATTATGAAGTACCGAGTACGTGAAATACCAATTATCAAGTACCGAGTATTTGAAGTACCAATTATCAAGTACCGAGTACTTGAAGTACCAATTATCAAGTCCCGAGTACTTGAAGTACCAATTATCAAGTCCCGAGTACTTGAAGTACCAATTATCAAGTACCGAGTACTTGAAGTACCAATTATCAAGTACTGAGCACTTGAAGTACCAATTATCAAGTACCGAGTACTTGAAGTACCAATTATCAAGTACCGAGTACTTGAAGTACCAATTATCAAGTACCGAGTACTTGGAGTATCAACTACGACAAATCGTGTGTACTTTAAGTACGACAAGCCGTGCGTGCTTGATGTACGAAGTACGAAAAGACGTACGTGCTTGATGTATGAAGTATGACAAGTCGTGTGTGTTTTAAGTACGAAGTACGAAAAGACGTACGTGCTTGATGTATGAAGTATGACAAGTCGTGTGTGTTTTAAGTACGAAGTACGAAAAGAAGCACGCACTTGAAGTGCGAAATACGGCAAGTCGTGTGTAATTAAAGTATACAGTTCGACAAGTTGTTTGTGTGTCGTTGAAGTACGAAGCACGACGTGCCATATGCGATTGAAGTACAGTCGGTGGCAAGTTGTGTGCGATTGAAGTACGATGTGCGATAGTCGTATGTACTTGAAGTACGAAAATGCGAAGAGTAGTACGCACTTGAAGTGCGAAAAGTTGTATGTATTTGAAGTATGGAGTACGACATGCAGTACGTGCTTGAAGTATGAAATACTAAAAGCAGTACGTACTTGAAGTACTAAAAGCAGTACGTGCTTGAAGTACGAAATACGAAGAGACGAACGTACTTGAAGTACATACTTGAAATACAAATTACGATAAGTACAACTTACGAAAAGTACTTAGTACTTTTCTTATAATATCGAGAGACGATATAATATCGTTTGGTGGGTTCGGGATTTTTTTTTCTATTCATCAAAATTACTTTAAGTAATAATTGCTAAATCTCCTAAACGCTTAAACTTTTGCGAATTACGAAGTGCTTAAAGTACTCACTACTCAGAGTAAAAATAACTGAAAGTGCCTAGTACTCGGTTTACTAATGACTTACAGTACACAATGTCTAGTTTCATTAAACATTTTTTTCTTACTTAAACTACAACTAAAGTTAGTTGGCAACATGTTTAAATGAATATACTCTTTTCATAATTTTTCTATTGCGAATGGGCTATAGGAAATTTATCGGTTTTTCAATTTCACAATTGCACAATTGTATGTAAGAAGAATTCGTCAGGCATTAATAATTAATATTCCAAATATATATGGAATAATAATATTCCATATATATTTTTCGTCGCTACACCGAGAGAAGAAGTTTCCTTGATTCACAGAAGTCTCTTTGAAATCTCGACGTATGAAACATTTCTTTGTCATCAATGAACTAATACATTTAAGTTAATACTCTCTTTTTTCTGACTCATCTTAAATTCAATTAAATGTAGTGACATTGAATCACTGAAAATGTTCTTTAACTCAATGAATCGTTTTTCATTGATTAAAAAAAAATCGTATTCGAAACACTAAAAGAAAAACGAAATGTAATCACGTCAAAGGTTACTTAAAAATTTCCATGCAGTATTAGATACAGAAAGGTTATAAAATAGTACTTTATGCTACTCGTGGCTTAAAGTTTTATACGGAACTCGTACTAGAAACTTTTTCTCAACTCGTGTGATTACAACACCCGCCTCCTGCCGCAAACTCACACTCGTAAGAAAAAGTTTGATCTCCTATCGTAATACCATTAAATCATTTATTTAAACAAACACCGATATCCTACACATTTTTGTCGGATCTTCTCGATTAAAGTCTCAAGTGGATCGTTTCTCTGAAACAATGTAGTGTTCTCTTTGAAATTTAAATGCAACACTTAATTAAAAAAAGAAAGACAAAAAAAAATTGATTGCATCTATTTCTTAGGAAACAATATCAATGAAACCTTTTTCTCGCTGTATACGGTGTTTCGCTTGTAGAAAGTATAAAATAGAGCAGTGGGGGACTGACCTTCAAATATCAGACCTCCTCTACAACAAACCACAAATTCCGTACATTTTATAAATACTTCGCCTCAACTTTTGGCCCTGCTGTCTCAACAGTAAAAGTCTTTCCGTTAAAGTTAACCTAGTAAACCGTGACACGTTGATGTTAAAAAATTTCATTGAACTTCTCTGTCTCTATGCAATGACAGAGGCAATGGTAGCGCGTGCCAAGCATTGACCACACAACGGAGAGATGTCTAGCTCTCGTCTGTAACGCCTTTTTCCGCCTCGATCTATTACAAGGGCTTGAGCCAATATGCAAGTGGCGCGAATGAGGGAACGAAGAATACGACAGTATGCAGCGCAACAGCAGCAGCAACACACTAGTGGAAAGGAAGGAGGAAGGCAAAAGTAGTATTATACAGCATTTATGTATATGTATATATAGCCAGGCGTTTCAAGTTCCGACGCGCCTCGTCGCCGTGCACTCGCGTTCGAGCCGCGCGTCTCTCGGGCGCAGCGCAGCGGCGGTTAGCAACAGATTTGATCAGGATCGGACCAACTGGCACGCGTGGAAGGTGCGGACTCTGGGGGGAGCCACCGTCCGACACACCACATCCATAATTTTGCATTAATAATCGACTATTTTCCTCACCCTCTCTCATCTAGCAATGTCTCTTTTATACTCCCATATTTAAGGCATTTAAGAAGTAAACGCTATGAGGTAAAAAAAGAATCATTCTGTACAGTCAAATAATATTTGCCATGCAACACCTGACGCGTAAAATTTTTGTTGTCGAGTCGAGGTTGAATGTACTGTTTTTTTTAATTTGCAGCTGCTCCTACGCGAACAGAATGAATGCAAGCGAGAGTATTTTTTGCTGTTCGATTGAACGCCGCGTTGCGTTTCAGTCGCGGTTTCTCTCTCTCTCTCTCTCTCTCTCTCTGTTTTCACGATTGTTTTGTGCGTAATACACACGCTCGCTTGCTGCTAGTCGAACTAACCAGTGCGCACGCGCGCACACCGCGTGTTGACCCATGCAGCGAAAGTTCTTTTGTTTCCATCTGAGAATCAAGATCTCATGCACTTGCATGAGCGGCGAATGCGCGTTGCGGCGATATCTACGTTTGCCGCCTCTTACGAAATCGTGCATTGCTCTTTTGTACACAATATAACGAAGATTCCCTCGTTTCGCGAGATTTTTATGGTAATTTAATCGTAGCTACACTCGCTAATGATTGCTTCAAGCGCTATAGCGCAAGAGTTCATCAAACCGGCACTGAATTTTCATACTTAAAATCGTACAGCTGACGCGTCGCACATATATTTTCAATGGCAAATTACTCTGCTAATTAGACGCGCATGCGCGTCACAAATAATAAAGAAATTTATCATTAAAAGCTTTTTAACGTACGAGTGTTGTAAAGAAATAAGAATGCGAGCGCGCGGCTTCGACCCAATCGGAATAGCGAGTCCTCCTCAACGCCGAACAGGTTTTTACGCTCTCAAGAGATACTTGCGCGCGCGTAGACCTGTGCGTACGCGTTTGCTGCTCGCGCGCGTGCGCAACTGTGTGTGTTGAGTGCGAGAGAGAAAGAGATAGCGCTGCAGTGTCAACGACACCCACAGCGAGATCCTCCACGGTACTCGACCTTCAGGTTAGCTGGCTCGATGCCTCCGACTTCCGGTTTTTACGGGCGGGTAATAAAATGCAACTGTATTGTCGAATGGTTATCGCGAGGTTCGAATCAACGCTGCTAAAATCCTGTGTAAAATACAACGTCTACCGTAGAGCGATAATAGATATATCACTTAAAACGAGAAATAAATAAATATTATTTATTCAAGTATTTCCTCAAGTTAGTATAGTGAGTTGTGAATGCTACTCGCATGTGTAAAATATTCAGCAAATTATTAGATTACAGAGCATAAATAAATATATAGCGGAGTACAATACACTTCACGATCCTGAAGTCGTTGTGACGTATTTATAAACGAATATCAGAAAGTTGAAAAATTCGTAAATAATTCACAAACGTCTATGTAAGCAATTCGAAGATAATAGTAAATATTTAAAATTATCGATAGATTATTTCTCACGTGGATTCGTAATTGGTTGTAAATCTTCAAAATAATATTTTCCGACGGGCAAGTGAAATTGAATTCTGTGAATGCATCTGCGGCGACAGCGGTGATTATTATTATTAATAATTCTATACAGGTATAAACCTGTTACAATGTTAACTGAATATTACTCTTACTCAAAAGTACAGATACGTATTACTTCCTTCCGGAGTAGTTACCCTTAAAGCATGGTATAGGGGACTTTGCAACATAAAGACAAATAATAAAATAAATTCTGCACTTCTTCGTTTGACTTGTAGCTGGTTTAGAACGCTAATTGTGTTATTAGTTTGCTCTATAAGGTTCATAATATGGACACTTTAAGGGGATGCTGGAGTAGATTTTATTACCAACTTTGGTCGGTAAGATCAGGCTTTTTCGTAGTTTTGATCATTCTTCGTTAATACGCTACACACATGCTTCAAATTGTACACGATTGTAATATCAATATAAACGACGTACATTCGAATATTTGGTGAAAACATACAATAAATGAAAAAAATCGTATATTACTAAACCTCCCGAAATCAAAATGGCCGCCAGGGTTTGACAGCATCGCTTTTTTGGTAAGATATAAAAGATTCTGGAACTCACATACGTTAAATCGAAATGTACGTCCATTCTTTAGTGTTTTCTGAATATTCTACGAGCGTCGAAAAGTCAATTACACAAAAGAAATCCACGCAAAACCCAAACTACGTTCACGTAGTCTATTCGCGATCAGAGTGGGTCAAGAAGAGCGCGAATGAAGTTTCCCGATTACAACACAAGTGGCGCCGATGTAGTCTGTTTTCTTTTGACAAAAGCTCCGAGCCTTTCCAACGCGACCGTAGTATACACTATACATGGATTTGGCTTGTGTATTTGACATTCTGATGGTTTTCGAATATTCAGAAATCATCACAGAATTGACGTCCGGTCTGATTTTACACATCTAATTTCCAGAAACAATTAAATCTTACGGCAAAGGTCAACTGACATATCGTGTGCGGCCATATTGCTTTTCGGTAGATTCAGTATCTTTTGCCAAAAGTAAACAGACTACGTCGGCGCCACCTGTGTCCTGATCGAAAAACTTACCGACTAAAGTCGGTAAAAAAATCTACTCCGGCATCCTCTTAACAGATCGTGTTCCAATGTTCCATTTTCTTCCAAATTACAGAGCTGTCATGGCGAATTCAATTCAGATTTATATAACAGTGTCTTAATTTTGAGTCTAAAAACTATCTTGCCTGATAGCCTGCACTGAGCGAGGACGTTTACAAACGCGAACTGTGCACGAAAAAAAAGATTAGTTGCCATAACCAAGAAATGAGTTGACACAACCAATCGATTATTCTATTTCCCTTGCAACTCAAATGGTAATACCAACGATTCGAATGGTAATACCGACGATTCGAATGGTAGTCCCAACTATTCGAGTGGTAGTCCCAACGATTGGACTAGTTAACCTAACTAATCTCGCGAGAACTAATCGTGAATAGTTGAGGTTACTATTCGATATGGTTGAGGCAACTAATTTTTTAGACATTGTGTACAGCAAATCGAAAACGTAGTTGCCACAACCAAACACGGAACACACGGAAAGAAATTCCGTGTGCTGCAGACAGCATATACTGTTCGCAGTGTAGTGTATTCAGCTCTTTTATTTTTTTATAGATCGGGGACCGCGGTGTATTTTATGTAATTAGAAGGGAAAAAAATTCAAAATCAGCGATTTGAAAGAAAAACAAAAATTGTTTCCAATTGTTTATATCAATAGCAATTTTCTATTTTACAACTACTTGAAAAATATGTTAGAAAAACATATTTCTTTAGCTTCAAAACGCGCTTTTAATCTATATCTCTACACATATAGAAACGGAGATATACATTTTTTTAGAAGAATTCGCGCCCATTTTCGGAAAAAATGTCATATTTTATAATATAAAAAGAATTTTTTTTTTATTCGAACAAAGAAAATGGGATCTTTGTTTTTTGTTTATAGATATAGTAAAAAAAATTGATCGATTAAAAAATACGAGATCAATGTTTGATCGATTACAGGCTAATGCTAGATTTTCGGTGTCCAAAGTCGGTTAAGAATATACGAAAATTAAAGAAAAACCGTCCCCGAAATGAGTGTTTCCATATACTCAATGTTTTATTCTCTTCCAAGTGGTGAACTTCTCGATCGTATTACAAGGACTATAAGGTCTATACTATACTATCAACTATAAGGTCAACGTCCCTTACATTTTGAACTTGCGCGTATTAAATGTTAATCGAAAAAATAAATAAATCCCTAAGTTGGATATCGACTAATACGCAAACCTCTTTGATGCAGGATCATTGACTACAATCAACTCACTTGTACTCAAATGATAGGCCTACTATATTGCTCTATCGCACATGTTGTTTTCCACAAAGGATACATCCGACGCATTGTGACGAGTACTGCGAAACGAATTCGTGGAAAAAGAAAATAATAGCAATGGAGATCCAAAAAAGCTGCTGCTACGAAGCTATTACATAGTGCAGTCTGACTGCAGCCAAGCGTAACTACTGCTGCACGCAGGGCTGAGTTAAGGTCATGCGAACCCTCAGACTGCACGAAAGCTCAATCAGTAATTGATTTTCTTTTATTTTTTAAATTCTAAACTCGCCTATTTTGCATGTTTGCACATAACATTCGTCCGGACCTGATCGCGATTCACGCGAATTCCGCTTAAAATCGTATTAGCGGCACACTAAAATACACATAGGTGTATTACGCATCGTGTCTGTTGCTCGTAACAATATTTACGTTACGTGAATATAACGCGAGAGCTTGTACGAGGTTTTGTTGTCGCGTCAGCCAACCGAGACCCTCGCTCTCGCGCCCGCGCGCTCGTCTAATTGCATTTTCGCAAACAGTGCACGAGTTATAAATCGCAAGTTGCACTTCCCGCGCGTTTCTGGCAGCAGATACATCGGTGTTTGCGTGTTTGTAGAGCATTAAGTACATTCTACTAACGTACAGAAGTTACATATTGCGTTACATGTGCTTAGCGGAGAGTAAGTAGCAGTCAGGTCAGAGTTGTCAGCCTCCATTATTTTTTCAGATAAACATTTACCGTATAATTTATTTAATTGCTATTATCCTAAGACTATTATACCTGCAGTTTTTATTAAAAAATGTTGTATATTTTCATAATTACGTAAGAACCAAAACAAGAGAATCAGTGAAATACTATTAAAAAATGCACAAATGTACTTAATGTATTAAAATAAATAAAACAATAGAGAATCGTATTGAATAATTATTCGTGAAATTTGTTGTAAATGAAATTGGTCTGCAGTCATTCATAAACTGATAAATCATTTTATAAGTACTGAAGGTGATTGTTATGAGATTAATCTTATTATAAACACAGGGTTGTAAACTTCCATAATTTGATTTAATAAACATTTACCGAACAATTGACTGAATTTTTCTTAAAAAAAAGCTAATTTTTATACATTTTAATGGAAATTTTTCGTGAAGTTGTTAAGGGATCAATTTTTTATTCAGTATCTTAAAAGATACATTTTCTTTCATGCCGCAATTTATATTGTGAAATAATCAAAATAATTTGATCATAAATTTATTTTTTAAAGTGTAATGTACTTTGGCACCTCTGTATAAATATTGATAGTAGTAGTCGTACTACAAAAATTCCATCGGACATTATAGTTGTTGGACGTTATATTCATTAACATTAATTTACAAATAGACGGACATTATCCAATGGACCGATTGATCGAAGTTCTTCATCCCATATATCTCGTGAAATTATGTTTTAACATCCTATTGAAGTTTGGAATCCAACGATATAAAAAGAAAACCCAAAATCTTACCTCATCATAAGGGTATTTTTTACAGGGCGACATTTTTTATGCTTATAAGCGTTATTATCAGTATTTGGACCTTTTATAATCATTTAGGTTCATCAAAATAATAAACTTTAACATCACGTTTTAATCTAGTTAAGATGAGGATAAAAATTGTGTTGTTTTGTTCGTTTTCTTACTTTTTTCCCAATTCATTTTAGTCAATGGTGTATTTAATTTATATTTCGTGTAAGCATGAAAAAATTTCTAATATTATGTGAGTCGGAAATTTGTGTCTGATTATTACGTTCGGAGGACAACGCTTACATAGATCAGTGTATAAATATAAATTTCATAAAGCAACGATAACGATTTTGGTTCGGGGTGCTATACGCAAGTGCATTCGTCCCTGATTCTTTACCTGTGGCCGGTATGTTTGTCGTTCGGGGCGCGACCGTTCGTCTCCGTGTGTTTATTCCTCGAGGAACAAAGAGATCTACACAAACACACAGACACACATACACATGGGCGCACATAAGCACTGCAGTTGGTCGCGTAGTTTTTTTCACTTGGTTACTAGGATCTCTTCCGGCACTAAAACTCACCACCGCCAATCGTAGTCCTTCTTCTTTTATACCCACATGGATTTAGGCTGAGCGCCAAGTACCATCTCTCGTAGTCGTCCTGATAATCGTGTGGCGCTGCACTCGCCAGGATACAAAGCTAGTGTAATATCGCGTGTCCGTTCACCGCTCTTTCCCTCCTCCTCGTGTTGCTCCGAACCGCTTCGCCGCTCGTTCACTCGACACGTTCTCAACGACGCCGACGCCGCGAGCGTTATCGACGTGTACTCTTGAACTCCTACCGACGACCGCGACTCCCGATTCACCAAGCGCCTTCGATTGAGCCCGCTAATAAACGAACAATAAGAGCACACAAGGGGCTGCCGCCACGTACGGCGAATAACGACTCTCACAGGTTAAGCTCGACGATTCTTCGATTACGATAATAATAATGATAGTTATAATAATAGTAATAATAATAACAACAAAAACAACGTCAAAGTCTTTGCTTCTTTTATCGTGACTGTCCTGCTTGCTATTGCCACTTTCGTGGTTGCCTCCACTCGGGCGAAACTCTCGACACACGTCGTCGTCGCAGCACAATAACTGAGAGAGCGTCGCGACGTGCGGCTCCCGGCCAGGCGCCATTTACAAAAAAAAACCACAACAGAGTGAGACAGGGAGGAAGAGAGTAAGATAGAAAAAAAAAGCACGCGAGGCAGTGACTTGACTGACGCTGGCAGCGTCGGCGGCGGTAGTGGTGGTTCGAGTCGTAGTCGTTCTCTCTAACTCTCCCCGTACGACCTATCCCAATTACAGGCAGCGAACGTCCTTGAGGTGACTAACGCCGCGCTTCCACCGCCTCGTGTAACCTGTAACAGAGAGGGATGCATTGGGGCATGTGCGTGTGGACTACAAGAGCGAGAAAGGCTCAGTGGTTAGAAGAGAAATGTGGAGGGGATCGAGAGAGGACTTCTCTCGATGCGATATACTTTGGGTGTTTGTTACTACACCGCCAATCCACTTATTTACCGTGGCGGGAATTCGCTTCGAACGAGGACAGGGGAGAGCGCGCGTGAATGTTATGATATAGAAGTCACACCATTGCCGCGCTTGTGTCTCTTTTCTCTCCTCTCTTATAAGTACTTTCAAACGAGCGATGACGTGGATCGAGGCATTTCTTCACCGTCGCTAGTTTCGCACTGTTCAGACCTTTAGTACGTGTTTCGGTGACTCGATTAACGCAATTTAGGTACTTGTTCGTTGTATTGTCTAGTAAAGAGATACATAGCAGAAGTACTACCACTTCTTTCTTCTTATGCGTTTGTCGTTCTTAAAGGTGATCTTAAAGAAACTCCACCCCTAGTGGGTTTGACCACCGTGGTTTCAGGTTGAAATTACCGCAAAAATCACCTGAGTGTTTTCTGCACTTTTCCGCACAACAATTCACCGCAAAACCACTGAGCGGTTTTTTTTGTAGCGTCGGTGGTTTTGCTGTTTCGATCACCGCATAAACACCGATGTAAATTTCGAAAAATTCCGAAATTTCGTAATGTTTTGTAATTTGTATAAATAACGGTAGAAATCACGGCTCGACGGAATTTCCAGTGCCATGGTAATCCGCAGAATCCGTCTTGCTACTGATAAAAAACAGTAAAAATGACCCACGTCAGTACATGGGCGGACAATAATTTACGATCGTCCGTACTTATACACACAACGGCGAACGCTCACTTGCGAGAAACGGTTCGACTCGTTCGCCATCTAGCGGCTAACTACGAGTGCACACGCAATGACCGGTTTAGCTCCAGTAAATGACCAACGACTTGAAACGTTTCTCGCAAGCGATTGTTCATCTTTTCGTGCATATAAACACGTAGCTATCGCAAGGTGCGATACTCTCATATAACTGAACGACCATGTTTTGGAGATGTCCTAACTATTTGACATAGATAGCCTAGTCATTGAGAAATGTGGAATGAGAAAAGACGATGTTATCTTCTCTTCAGAGTTTCAAATGTTACACATTTTATACAACTGAAAATCAAAATATTGACGGTAACAGCACTTAACTGGCTTCACGGCAACGTGCAATCTGCCGTAATTTAAGCCGTGATTCGGTCCGTGATTTCTACCATTATAAATTTGTCGAAATTGACTTCGGTGTTTTTGCGGTAATCGAAACAGCAAAGCCACCAACGCTAGGAAAAACAACGCTCAGTGGTTTTGCAGTGAATTGCTGTACAGAAAAGTGCAGAAAACATTGAGGTGGTTTTTACTGTTTTTTTGCGGTGACAGAACCCACTAGGGACCGGGCAAAGAAATGAGATCCTGAAGGAAATCAACATTTCAATTATTCGCTATAAGACGATATTACTGCACTTTTTTCCGCCATTTCTCCTTTCTTCTTTTTTCTGGCCTTATTCCAAAAAAAATGGCAAATAGTCTTCAACGAGACATGTACATTATCGGATAATCAATGAACAGTAGATATTTGTATGAAATTGTAATTCTTTGAAAACCTCTGTATATTAAAAGGTGGTAAAGTGGGAGAAATTACAATTTTTTTGTTATGTAAGAAATTGAACATTTCAAGCATTTAAATAATTGTTCTTAAATATTAATAGTTAATAGTTATTAAATACATATTAATTTAAATATATTTAAAAATACGATTTGCGACGTAGCATAAGATGCAAAAAAATATTGTTTTTTATCGAGTGATGGAAATTCGTGGGACGTAGAACATCAAAAAAACTTCAAGCGTGTTTTTTTTATTTCCGGAAAATTATGCGGAAACAACCATCTATGTTCTTTAAACATCAACAATCAATGGACGAAACTATTTTTTTATTGTCGAAACAGAATTGATTCGAAATGATTTTTTAATTTACGATATTGGGCCCGAAAGAACAAGTACCATTCTTCTTTCTACTAAATTTCAAAATGCTTTTAAATTACTAATAAATATGTGTGGGAAAATTGCAGAAAAACGATTTGAATATTTAATATATACAAAATTTGTGTACGGTATCTCAAGTTTTGCAAAAAGTAGAGCAATAACGTAAATGTTTTGAAAAATTCGATAAAATCCAAAATTTATACCGTTCGTCACTAAGTTATATATATAATGGCTGAATATTTTTTCATTTCCATCTCAAATTTGGAAAAATATCTACTACAACTGGATGTTAATTTTACCTTGCAAAAGATTTGAGCAGGTTTGGTCAAACTTAACTTGAATAAGAACAAAAACAACATTTTTTCGGAACATCAAAATTTTATAAAATCTAAACCGCTTTATATATAGATTTCGCTCAAAATCAATACCGATCTTCATTTTACATTTCTCTATTTGTCCAGAACTATTTAGCTCATTAGCTGAAAAATTGCGGAAGCTAGAGAAAATACAGACATTTTTCGAAAAATTGAAAAGTTTATAAAATCTGAATGTTGTTTTTTTTTTCAATTTTTTCGTAAATGTATACATAGGAAGGGACGTTGCTCCTCTACCAGCGTGCCAAATTTCAGCGCGATTGTTAAAGCCGTTTTCGAGGTCAGAGATGGGCACATTCGAGTGAAAACGTATTTAAATACACGATTTAAATACTGAATGATTTATCACTCATTATTTATTTTCGCTTGAAATAATGAATGGTTTTTCACTCATTATCTTTCCGAATTTAAATAATGAGGGGTTTTTCATTTATTATCTTTTCAGGTATAAATAATGAGTGGTTTTCCACTCATAATTTATTTCAAGTTTAAATAATGAATGGACTTCCACTCATTATTTATTTCGAGTTTAAATAACGAGTGGTTTTCCCGAACAAGAAAAACGCTATTAATAATTAAATATTAAGTAATTATAATTAAATATCATTGATTGCTATTAAATATTATTAATTATTGTTAATAAATTTTTAATTATTGATAGCGTTTTTTCTCGTTCTGGTAACCCACTCGTTATTGGACCATTCTGAGAATGGTCCAAAAACCAAAAAAATTTTTTTACGAAAACAAAGCAAAGGAATGAGGAAGCAAAAATTATATTATTTATAATAATATTCCAGGATATGGACGAAACATATAGGATTTCGATCATAAAATTATAATAGTACTTCGTAAATTCGCGAACCGAAGTCCGCATCCGGGACAATAGGATTAAAAAAAAATTGTTTTCTGTCATTTATTTTTACCAGGGATGATTTTTTTAGTTGTAGGAGAATGAATTTTTCACGTCCAGAACACACGCATACACAGGGGCATTTTTCAAACCTTTTTTCTCTATTGTTTTCGATCATTTTGAGTATTCTGACATGTAAATGTGAAGAAAAAAAGTATAGAGTAGTTATTAGCTGCTGCAAAGATACATAATTAAATAATACAGAGAGTGGCGTACGACTGCGATAATCACATACAGGAGATCGAGGCGTTTAGAAAGTCCTCAGATAAGCAGTGTGGCTGTGGACACCACGCGTTCTCTCCCCTTTCCTTTTCTTTTGCCAGTCGCGCTTTATTGCTGCTTAGACATATCCAGACTCGGGCACTTATCTGCTAAGCTGTTCGTCGCGCCCGAGCGATAACAGAATGGAACAGCTGATTGATAGGATGCAGGCCCTGCTGTGTTGCGCAATCTCGTTGCTCTCAAGACTATACAAAGGACATTTTATTAATCCGCATTGCCGCTGTATTGTAATTGGACCCATTGCTATTCGAATGGCATACCCGCAAGAATATAGATGTAAAAATAGCGTCGCTGCTTCAGATACTCTGTACCTTTTACGTCAGAACGACTTTTCGACGCAATTACGAGTAGCAATATCAAATTTGATTACAGGCCCGTTCTTTAATGCATCATTGAAATAGAATGTTGGATACATGTCAAATGATTTTTGATAAGGTGCCAAAAATTTGGGGTGCTTTGTGCTTCGTTGCTCGTGACCTTACGAATTATTCTGTCAGGACGTATCGCTAGCATTCATCATTTGTTTATCTCGCTATTTATTGCATATTAGTTATACATAATTTAAGACTTTGGAGTATTTGGTACTGGTAAGATTGGTACAAATTTTTATTCTTTGCAAAGGAAGCTTTATTTTTGTGACAATCTTTTTCGCAACTTTCATGCCACCACGGAGAAAACAAAAAGCAAACAATTTTAGCAACATCAAAAAATGTCAAAATTCCATCCATATCTTATAATATTATTATAAATAATATAATTTTTGTATTTAACTTAATAATAAAAATATGCGATAGTAGGTGTACTATTAATAATATTACAATTTTCATTTAAAAAAAACGTTTTATCCACAAATATTTATATTCATATTTAAGATTCATTATGATAGACTTTCTATAGCTATGAAACGATGAGAAGTGAAACGAGTCAATCAGCATGAAATTATTGTATAAATTACAGATAAAAACGGTTTCATTTATATCAGGATTTGACGATAGATTATGATAATTCTTTCTGTCTAAACACATACGTTTTATTCCGATATACTTTCTATAATTGTGAGACGATAGAAAATGAGACGATGATACGATGAGACTATTGATGCCTCTTTGATTGCGCACGATTAATGTTGAATGATATATTTGTGACATAACACGATACACGGAAAGAAATGTTTGGTTGTGACAATTACTTTTCCAATTGGCTGCACACAATGTCTCAAAGATTAGTTGCCATAACCAAGAAATGAGTTGACACAACCAATCGATTATTCTATTTCCCTAGCAACTCAAATGGTAATACCAACGATTCGAATGGTAATACCGACGATTCGAATGATAATACCGACGATTCGAATGGTAGTCCCAACGATTGGATTACTTAACCTAACTAATCTCGTGAGAACTAATAGTGAATAGTTGAGGTTACTATTCGATATAGTTGAGGCAACTAATTTTTTAGACATTGTCTACAGCAAATCGAAAACATAGTTGCCACAACCAAACATTTCTTTCCGTGTAGTTAGGACTACCGTTCGAATCGTCGGTATTACCATTTGAGTTGCAAGGGAAATCGAATAATCTATTGGTTGTGTCTACTCATTTTTTGGTTATGGCAACCGATAATTTTTTCTTTCAGTGTACATCACAAACGGATAAAAATTTACAAGTGACGAAACGTAAATTCAATTAAAAATATTATAAATCCGTGGGTACACCTTCCATATTCGATAACGTATCTATCGTATTTAATCCATGGAAAACGAAAACTATAGGAAATTAATAACAACGATTCAATTTGTATAAATTGATCAGAGTCCGAATAGATAGAGATGATAATATACAATTAAATCTCAATTAAATTCCATCGATCAGTATCAACTCTATAATTTATTGTTACCAGGGAACGATACAATATTATTTTGCGTTTGAATTAACTGCAGTACATTTTTCATACATAAATATTAATAAATAGCTCAGCAGCTGCAGCTTAAAGTTTCCTCTTTGAAAATGCGTTGGGGAATGCACAGGTTGTTTTAATTATATGAAATGAAGAAATAAATACACAGCTACCTCTATGAGAAAGTATGGTATTCAATTTTGGCTTCCTCATAGAGGAAGCTTTGTAAAAAGCGAAAAATAATGAGGAAGCAATGTGCAAGGTTCTACTTTGCATCCTTGTTTTAATTATATAAATAAACATGTTGTGGATTCGCTTTTTCTATTTCGTTATTACGTTATTTCGTGATTATTAGAGCGTTTCCGAAACTGAATATGATAATGTATATTTTAAAAAAAAATTCAACATTCCATAAAATCAAAAATTTCATACCGTTCGTCACTAAATTATACATATATAATGGCTGAATATTTTTTCATTTATATACAAAATTTGAGCTTGCTGTCTCAGCTTTTGCAAAACTTACAATAGAGCGATAAAGTCAATTTTTTGAAAAATTCAAAATTCCATAAAATCTGGATTTCGTTATTCCGTTATTTCCTCATTATCAGAGCGTTTCCGAAAGTAAATGTAATAACGTATATTTTGAAAAATATTCAACGTTCCATAAAGTCAAAAATTTCATACCGTTTGTCACTAAATTATACATATATAATGGCTGAATATTGCTTCATTTACATGCAAAATTTCAGCTCGCTATCTCAAGTTTTGCAAAAGTTACAATTGATCGATAATGTTAATTTTTTTTTAATTCAAAATTCCATAAAATCTGAACCACTTTACCGATTCGACCTAAATTCAATACCAAACAACATTGAATGCACCTGCTCTTATAAACAACTATTTAGCAAAATAGACTAAATTTTATGAAACTTAGAACGCCCATCTCCTTTTTTCAAAAAAAGTAAAAACGGCATAACATCGAAATTTTTGCACACAATTTGTCGAAAATTGCTACAGTTAAAGACGGTCTGCTACTACACTTGTGTGCCAAATTTGAGCTCGATGTACAAAACGGTTCTTAAATTATTGGCATTCGAATTTTCGGAGTTGTATACATACATACACACGCACACACATACATACGGACATTTTTTTTCTAGATCACTTTTCTGGACGTTTTGGACAATTCTGAGTGCCGTAACATGAAAAGCGCGAAAAATTTTTTTTCATGAAAACAAAGTTTTTTCTATGAGGAAGCAAAAAATAAAAAATTTTCCTTCAAAATACAATAATAAACATGAACCTAAATAACAAATAAATAAATAAAAATACCGTGAAGATTTGAAAAAAAAATCACCTTTTTAATTGAGAAAAAATTGCTAATAACATTGTTTATATACATCAATATTTTTTTACTTTTAGATTCATGTAGAGTAAGGTAAAGAATATGTGTTTAAAATTTGATCGTTATAAGTAAAATATTTCGCTGAATTACATTCCCCGGCGCGTAAAAGTTGACGTTTTGAGAAAAGCGCGTTTCCGCTTGGTACAAATTATGTCGATATACTCAATGAACGCAGGCCCTCAGTTTTTTTTAGTTACGCTTAGACTTAAAAAAAAAAAAATTACATACTTCGGTAGCACATTCCCAAGATGATAATCCAACTTTACAAGCAAATAAAAAAAAAGTTAAATGTTGCTATAATGTTTGACTCTTTTAGACAAATCAAAGCATACACCGAGAGAAAAGATTTCATTGACGCCAAAGAAACGGGTGGATTGATTTCTTTTTTTCATTGATTTCAATGAAATAGTGCATTTGAATTTCAAAGAGAACATTTCATTGCCTGTAAATAAAGATTTACTTAGTGAGCATATAATAAAGAAACAGTTTCATTGTTTTAAAGAAACGTTTTTATTGATCTCTCTCTCTCGCACCTAACCTCACTTTTTTATTTTTCCGTTCTCCCGAAGGAACGGCTTCGAGTTTCGAGGAGCCAGAAGCTTAGCCTATTTCTGCCGTACTTTCTTACATACTCACAAAATTTGAGCTTTATCTACCGCGTACTTCAGGAAAAAATAGCTTTCGAAATTTTGAGCTGGTAAGAAGAAGGTTTCATTGAATCAGAAACGATATCTTTGAAATCAATTAAAAAGGTTCAATTGGTTTAAAGCAATGTTTCTTCGAATCAATGTCACTACTTTTTTTTGAGTTTGAGATCATTCAAAGAAAAGATAGTATTGAAATTCAAGTATTTTATTACATTGGCAAAGATTTCCGTGAATCAATGAAACTTTTTCTCTCGGTGTAAATAGAACAAAGAGCTTCTAGTTCAAATGACTAAGAGGTGCCAATGGGTAGGTGATACCTCTCAGAAATACAAGAGCGACAGTGTAGCTTTCGTTCCGAGAAACATTTTTTTTTTTTTTTTTTTTTTTCAAGTAAACGTGAAGCCAGTGCAGCATCCAGTGGCAACATTAGGTGGGGGAATATTAACTAGCTACAAGCGATGAGTCAACGTGCCACGCTCGCGTCGAGCGAGAGCAACGAATATGTGAATTCGCGCACACATGCAGAATGCATGACCTGACGCATGTCTCGTTTATACATACGTATCATATACATTCATGCATCTTTTTCCACAATACGCATGAGCCTGAGTATAGTAACAACTAATTACAACACTGTTAGTGTTCGCACTCGGACTGTGGGAACGGACAAAGGGAGATAAGATATTGCTTTGTACTGAAACTAATTGCGAAGCGGCGATATTTAAAACGTCCGAAAGATACAAGAATTTAACGCTTGCCACATTATACACACTGCTGATGGGCAATAGCGCATAATTGTTGCGTTCGTGCAGCTTAATTATACTACTCAACTCTTCTGTGGTAAAAAGATTTCTCTAACTAAATTAATCTGAGTAGTAACTATATTGCCCAAACTGAGAGATTTTCATGCATTTTCCGATTATTTTACTCGGAATTTTACATAGAATTTATGTAGTATTTGCAGAATTTCTCTGCCACATAACCGAATAAAAAAAAGATATGCGAAAATATATTTTGCATTATATTAGATGTATTCTTTACGAAAAATGTAATATTTAATAATATAGTTTTTATATATTTTTTTAGAATAATGTTAGCAGTAAAAATAAAGTCGCCGTCGTTAGTCAGGTTTTCCGTAGTTTTTTTTTCATATATTTTCCGATATTGTGCTCGGAATTTCGGTACTATTTTCAGAATTCCTCTGTCACATAGTCAAATAAAAAAAGGATATGCGAATATATACTTTGCAGTATATTGGATATATATTTGACAAAAAATGTAATATTGAAAAATATACTTTTTATATATATTTTTTTCTAGTAAAGTTCGATTTTATTCGAGTAATGTAGGAGTAACAGTAAAGTCACCTGTTTGGTTTTTCGTAGTTTTTCTGTGTTGGCGGGCAAATTCGATACAGTATCCATTAGGCAGAGTTGTTGCGGACAACATTTTAAGGCGGTTTCTAGTAATTGAACTTTATTGATGAATAAAGGGCGGTAAACGTTGAAAAAGCCTTAGGGAAAAGCCTTTACAAGCTTTCAGGAATAATTCGTTTTGAAAAAAAAAAGTAAATGCATTATGAACAAAGTAACGAGTTAAAACACAGACCGGAATTTTTCGAAAATTCGTTTGGGTGCCCAAGAAAGTAATGTTATAAGAGCAAAATTGAGTTAAGGGGGAAAATTGAATTGACCTGTGCTCGAAAAAATAAAGGGATTTTAATTACTTTTTTTTTAGCCGTGTTAAAAAAAATGATATTGAAATACGCTACATAGTATCGATTCGTACATGCTTGGAGGTACATGTATACATTAATGGAAAAATCTTGACAACTTGAATGGCTTAGTTGAAATTTAAAAAACCAGTGAGAAGGATTTAGCGAAATTTTTATTTAAAAGAAAGGCGACAATTTTCCTAAAAAAATTGATTTTCGTAATTTTAAAAACTCGGATTTGTGGCCTAAAGTATATATAAATTTTAGTCCAAATGAAAATTTCTTCGTTCACGATGTTTTCAGTTATTCCTAAAATAACTGCTTTAAAATTCCTTTAGCGGCTTCTAAGAATAATCCAATTTAAATTCATAAAACAAAAACAGTAAAAATTCACTCCCGAAACATTCGGAAATTTCTGAAAAAATAAGATATTTTCAGGACTGGTTTTTAGATGTGATAATTAGAAACTAATTTGCTTTAAAGAAAAAAGTAGGAAAAAGACTGAGGAAACGAAATTTAGTATTCTAACTTCGTTTGAATTTGAATCTGTATAAAATTTTCCAATATTGTGATATAAATATTTTTATCACCGCACCAAAATACAGGTAGGATTTTCAGGAGGAAAATAAATTATTTAAATTCATTTTTATTTATATTTGTGTGTTTATTGTGTTAATTTCTTCTCATAGTATAATACTAACAAAACATTTAATTAGAAAAAACATCGGTATATGTGTGAATGTGTATAGACGACATGTGTGTGACTCCCTGTGTGATGAAAAGCGACTACGTGTTGGCTAATTCTCGTTTCAGCGCATAATATCTCCTGGCTAATGGGTAGGTAATACGATTATTCAATAATTTTCTACCGTAAGTAGATGCTTTTAATAACGATATTTTTGTTGTTTTTACACGGAAAAAAGATCGTGTGGCGTTCTGTATGTGTATTTTAAATGCCCCTCCCACAAATTCGCCGCGTTTCATATTGTTACATACACATTATAATTAATCCAACGACGGTGAGACGTCGCGACTCACCGTTGTCGAATTTTTTTTATTTCAATTTATTTTGTAAATGGTCTTCGACGATATTTTCTATGAGCTATGTTTCGTTAATTACGCAATCGCAAAGGGGGTTAAAAACGCTACCGGTATAATATTAATGCGCTCTTATCGTGTATCTCGATATTAGACTTTTTTTTTCATCATTTTTCAGTTACGACGAGTTTTGATAGTTATTTGTCCAAACACTGAATATTTTACAACAGCCATCGATCTCGACTACTCCCAATATTCTCTATTAACCAGCTGACAACGTTTGTAATGTTACATAATTATTATTATAATTTTTTTTTTTTTCACATTTCGTTTCGTTCTCTATGCTCGCCCCATATTTTCACTCTACGCCCATTTGGCGCACGTTTGATCCAATATTCTATCAATAATAGGGGTATATCGTAAATTTTGTAATTTCTTTCTCTCTAAAAAATATTGTCTAAAAAATATGTCGACCTAGAGATTATTATGACTGATAATCACAGACAATTTTTTTCTTTTCTTCTTTTCATCTTTGCATTTACCGTGTCTCGTTATTATAGTATATCGTTAATATGCGCTTAGCTGTTCTTTGCTCCATGGAAATATTCCGATACAGCGATTATGATCAAACGATGCATTTTACTTTTCAGAGTAGCGATAAAAAAATTAAAAAATTCAAGCGGTGCTAAAACGTGTGTCCAAGTGTAGACGAGTGATAGAACGGTTAAAGTTCTCTATGCGCTCACCGGAGTTATAGCCATTATCATACATACGAATTCACTCTATCTGTTTATTTATTGCACAAAGCATGTGATATAAATTATCATTTTTCAGAATCTCCTACCATATTGATATGAAATTGTATTAGAGACGAAAAGACTTCATCAAAAATGTATGAAAAATTGGCACTAAAATCTAAGCAATGAACAAACCAAAGAACCATTTTTTTTTTTCATTACCTTTTTTAAATCCATATTTTTTAAACGATTTTAAACAAACTTTCGTTTTAATATATATATGTGTATAGATTTTTGAATATGATATATGTGAATGGTCATATCAATGTGGTAGAAAATTTTACGAAGAATATTATACAATTATGTACGAAATAATAAAAATAATACAGTGAGTTCGTAAGTAATGAGCTGGTTAAAAGTCTGGGCTGCGGGAGCCAGTGGCGAGTGAGTTCAGTGTGAAGATGTGTTTGTTTGTGTGTGCGAGCGCGCGCGCTCTCGCGAATACAATTAATTATAATGAAAGTTAATTTGTAATACTACGGAGTTATTACGCACTACGTAAGTGAGGCGGCACGGGACTGTGGAGTATGAATTGTGTTGTTTTACTTTGTTTCTTCTTTTTTTTTCATATATCTCCTCCAAGAGTACACTGTGTTAATTGTTTGTTAAGAAATATTCACCAGGCATGGAATACAATAAAATTCTAATAATAAAAACCGTCTCTTGAACTGACAAGTAGTAGTCCGGAGTTGCCTATTCTCTTTAATAGCGGAGCAGCAAGCAAATAGAGTACAGTATATGCATAGTGTGTGTCATACACGTTATATTCCACAGTAATTTGAAAATATATAGCGCGCGTCTCTAATTTAAACGGCTTATCGTCGAGTGGCTAAAACAATAGATTAGAGTTTTTCCACGAAAACAGAAAAAGAAAATACGTTGGATCGTATTTATCGATACAATCCTCACATTAAAAACACCGTTTCACGTGTTCTTATTTTATCTTCGTTATATTAAAGCGAAATTGGTTGTCAGTGAAGCAAAATAAGTTGGCGCAATCGCGCCGTCTTCAAATATAATATATACGAATTTAATTAGTACTTTTTTTTTGTCGTTTTGTTTCATCCGTCGATTAAAAAAATCGTCGTTTATAATCAATAAATATCAATAAAATATCTAACATTGCTATTATAGTATTTCCAAGTCAATTATTACCTTCCGCATTTCGTATTAATCGTTTGTTTCTTGCTTTTTTTACATATTAAAATTAATTATCATTATATTAACAATATTCATCTCCGTATAACTAATATTAATTATTTCGAATCGTTTACGTAATGCTAAAAGAAAAAAAGGAGAAAATTAAAAAATACCTAAAAAAAATGGCAATTTCTCGTGACCAGAACAAGTTTCCATTTTTCCTTCTCTCCCCGATCCCCAACCGTTTTCACGACTTTTTACAACTCGTCATACATCATTTTGTACCAAACCAGGCCGATTAAAACGTAGCACGCTCGACATTAATTGCGCACATCAAATAATGTTCCTGCCATCATTTATCCTTTATATTACTTCGTTTAAATAATTCGCAATCAATAATCTTCGTATAACGCTTCTTCCTTCATCGCTTTTTTTGTTTCATTCGCATTTTGTTTTTCCTATTCGTAGACAGACACTTGCTTCATCCTACAATCTCTTATCTCTAGGCCATTTTTTCATGAAAAGTGCACTTAACGGTGTCCGTGGAGCACCAAATTTAAGGGATGTCTACCTCGGCAGATATTGACCGATCGACCCACCGAATCAAAATACTTTCCTCCGCATCTCTATCTCTGTTCATTCTGTCTCTGTCCCCCGTCCCTTTAATTGTGTGCATTCAGGACAGGGTTCAGAATATTACTAAATCTATCACCGAGTTAGCGTAGATAAAACTACGAAATTTAAGGCAAATTGCTGTTCACAGAACCGCGTAGAATGGAAGTCGGGATTGAAGCCCTTTCGAAAATAAAAAACATGATTATTATAAATTGCAATTTAAAAAAAAAACGCCAATTCTATCGCACTTAGTTTCTCTGTCACTCGAAGACTACAGATTCGTCAATAAAAATATTGTGGGGCAGAACATGAAAAAATACGGATAATGGGGACGGGATGTCGTTCGTTAGAATGGAAGCACGACAGTATTAAACAAACATGATCTCTATAAAAAATTGAGTACGAAGTGTTGATGAAATGCCCAATCGATTAAAAAATTTGCACCAATTACAGTACAACTCGAGCTCTTGTACCGTTTTAAACAAACTCTCTTAATCAATCTTAAAAATGCTATATTGCAAACGCGATGATATTGTCAATTGTATATATCATCAGACCCGAAAGTTCTTTTTTTTTTTCATTATTTTTAATCAATGTCTGCCAAAGTAGGTATACCTGCCGACAGTATTTCAGGGAAATCTGCCTCTTCTTGCCATTCTCTATCTCTCTCTCCTTAATGCCTACATTTATGTCTTACCGGTAAATTGATTATTTTGTTGTGTTGTGTTTGTTTTATCTCCACTTACATCAAATACGTTACTCTCTAACTTACAAATTATATATGTTACAAGAGAGTTTTTATCATTTATCTTTTTAAACCTGGCCCAATAGCAGTTGTAAGAATATACAATTTTAATAATACACTGTACACTAAATCTGGATTATATCGAAGACACAAAGCAGATTAAGAACGAAAATTCGAAATTATAAAACTACATTATCGAGTAATATTTGCCCATGATTCCTTCTTCTTTTCTTTTTTGATCCGTGTCTATACACACGTCGATTTCCAATCGACAGTCATAAATTAGAGAGTGAAGTTTATATACTTCGTCAATGATTTGCATAATTTTATACGCTAAAGCGACAATCCATATTTAGTGTAAAGCATAGGGCGTGGGGGGCTCCATTGTCAGTTTTATCCGACAATCTAGAAGAAAGTCTATGAACTGTGTTATCAAAGCAAAGGCGTGGTATAACATTATCTGCGTTTGTGTGTGGTTTTCCTTTTTTTCGTCTATTTTAAACTTGGTCACGTGTTGTGGCCAAGACACTCTACGAGCGTAAAAGCGTGAAATTAAATCGGTTATTGCTGTTACAGTATTTTCGCCTCGAACAAACGAAAGACGTCGGCTAGCTGCGTTGCCCTACACCCTATTGCCTTATCGCGATATTTTTCACGTATCCGTTACAGCTTTTACTTATTTTTTAGTAATAAAAAGCTGTGATCTCGGAAAAATAGATTGACAATGAAAAATCAATAACGTTGAATAAAAATTGAGTTTTTGCACTAAAGCACACGTGACAATAGCACATATATATATATATATATTTATATATATTATATATACGTGCTTTTTCGTTGACCGGCCGTTCAAACAATCACGATTATTATTAACGCAGTCTCAGTTGAGGTATTTGCGACACCTACGCGAGCCGCAGGTACACGGAATCTTTATGTCTTCGAAGGGAAATTTGTAGTCGTACGTCAGCTCTTCTCCTTGGACGATTCGCCGGAGGGCAAATATTAATATGTGCTTCTTACCTAGGATGTCGACCACTCGGGAGTAACAATTGGGCTGCAACGGAAATTACTCGTTAGGCGGCTCTTTTACATAATTTCTGTTACGTTTTTTCTTTCAGATAATTTCATGCAGTAAATATAGCAAAGAGTGTTTTTATCGATAAGAAAGAATCGTATGCAATGGTATAGTAACTGTATTTAAGGTAGTCTGTTCACATTAGCTAGTCAAATCAGTGCTAAATTTTCAATCGCGTTTCTACACATTTTGGTAGTTTTGCCGACTGTTCTGCAGAGTGGCTTGCTCATCAGCATTAGTTCTTAATATATAAATCCATCCACAGACACGGTTTTTAATTAAAATACCCTGATACACACAAATGTCAGATGAGGTTGTTGTCATCCAGTTTTATATTAGAAAAAAACCATAATTTTTGTCAGACTTTGACGAACGATAGCTCATTTTGTTTATTAAGAGATGCTTCATTGATTGACCGGAGACATTTTCTTATAGTATTCTTTGTAAGAAAATTGCAACCGTTTTTTATCTACTCTAACCTATCATCAGATTTACACATGCTTGTAACTTGTGAATAACTAATACTAATACATCATTTGTCCGGTCAATCAATGAAGCATTTTTTAACAAACAACATAAGCTATTGCTCGTTATAACTAGATTAATATTGTGGTTTTTTCTAATATAAAACTGGATAACAACAACCTCATCCGAAATTTGTATGTATCAGGGTATTTTTATTTCAAACCGTGTCTGTGGATGGATTTATATATTAAGAACTAATGCTGATGAGCAAGCCACTCTGCAGAACAGTCGGCAAAACTACTAAAATGTGTAGAAGCGCGATTAAAAATTTAGCACTGATTTGACTAGCTAATGTGAGCAGACTACCTTAATCGTAGAACGAGCTCCATTTTTTCCAATATTATTCTGTAATATTCAATATTTTTCAGAATACAGAATTATCTTTACACGTATTTAATCGAACCTGAGAGGTTTTTTTATCTTTAGCAAAAAAAAAAAAAAAAAAAAAAAAAAAAAAAAAAAAAAAAACGGGCTGTTTATCCTGAAATCGATAAAGTTCTTAAGATCGTTCTGTCGTGAAGGCTATCCAAACTCATATACATGAATTTTTGACATGTTGTAATTTAGCTATTCAATTTTACTTGCACAAAATCTTGAAGACTTTTACCGAATATTTGAATGAACAATTAAAACTTGAAAATCGATCTTTTTACACGGCGCTCATGGGAGGGCTGAAAAAAATGATTTTTAAATCGAAAATTAACATACTTAGATCAAAGATAGAGAAAAAATAAAAAGTACTACGGATTCGCAAACCATTCAGGAATTTATGCATCATGAAAAAAGTGAAGTCTCCGGAATAATGTTTAATTGAACCAAGGTCAAAGTGCATGATACCGGGCCAAATGACGTTTCCTAACCTAATTATCGTAAAAATGAAGTCAAATCCGCGCTAAATATATCAACTATTTACAAATAATCGTTTTAATTTGATTACGAGAATTTCGAAGGATTCTCAATTATTTTTGGTATTATTATTGCAGCAGTCAAAGTGATGCGTATAATTATTTTTTATTGTCATATAGACTCTGAGATTTATGACTCCAGCGTACCGACAAAACTACCTTAAACTAAAAAGAAAAAAAACATTTTATTACCTCGCATGAATGGTTAATAAATCGGGCTGCATTTCCTTTCATTGTAGCATCGACGACCAGATGATCATCGATCTTAAACATATAGCATCCGATGTTCTTGCTGTCGTAATATTTCTCCCTTTTATCGGTTAAAGATGCTCGTATGACCTATAAATAGAACACGGGGATGCATATATTAATGACATAGTCCATTGGCTAAATACTTTTCGATTCAATTAAAACTCACCTCTCCAGCGTATTCGATCACCATCTCTCCAGCTTCGATGTCTCTCAAGCAAAACAAGCCTCTACCGTGAATGTGTGAATGATAGACTCCAACAGATTCCTTCGACGTTTCCTTAAGTACCCTAAACCGCATTGCCATCGGGAGATTTGTGCTCGCTGCTCTCCTATTGTACAAATTTCGTGTTTAAGTAAATAACGATACTAATATAAATTCGATACAAAGTACATTCCTCGTATTATTTATTTATTGATTAGTGGGTGATAAGACATATATTTTCTGTTCAAACATTTTTAGGGGAACTTCAAACTGAAAAGTATTTCGAAAAAGCGTTATCGACGAATCCTCAAAAAGCGTTAGACCCTTACGCACAAAAATATCTTGGTTGAAATGTCAAATTTTTGGAACAGCAAAGTATTTAGATTAAAAAATATTAAGTACTTGGTTAAAAAAATATTGAGTACCTGGTTTTAAAAATATCAAGTACTTGGGTTAAAAAAACTATAAAGTACTTTCAACATTTTTCATAGCATCATTTTTAATTACATTCTTAGTAGTTAGGAATTTCAAATGATTAGTGTCTAAAAGTGACTAATCATTCTAAGTGGACCTGAGAATAATTTTAAAAAATAAAAAATATTGAACCTGACACATCTTTCGTTCTCGACGTGTGGTCTAATATAATTCGAGTTACAATTTGAAAAAGGCCGGTGAGTGGCCGCCTTCGGAATAAATAGAGTAGCAGTAGCGAACGTCAAGTCAGGGATAACAGCCCGTCCAGTCAAGATCAGACAGACAAATCGTCGTATGAAGGCAACATTAATTTCTTTTTTAAGGATGTTATACAGGTTACCGCGGGGAAGATGGGCAAGGTGGCGCACGGCGGGAGACGGAGGTACTGTGCGAACGGCATGCACATACATGAACAAGAGAGAGGCGAAAAAGACAATATTTACTTTTAACGTAATATCATTCATAAAATGTAGGCGCACGCGGATTTTTTCAGTGTTCTGTAAAGCCCAGACTCCAATGTACACGAAAAGTAAAAATTTATCATGGTATATTCTCTGCAAACATGTGCTTTCGCTGAAAACATGACAGTCCTCATCCTCCGCCGTATACTGCCCATGTTAAATCGCTGAACTTTGATAATTTAAAACTCAGAACGTATGTGGGTAAAAATGTTATAAAAATATTTTTTTTAAATGTCGTGCTTTTCTCTATAACATAAAAAATATTGGGACAAAAATCTTCAAAATTGTTTACTTGTATAACATCCTTAACTTGATCTGAAAAGAACCTTCTAGTAAAACTTTGAAAACAATCAAACGAGGTCTATAGAAAATCTATGTAATTTTCTAGAATTAGGGAAGATGTTTTCGCTCCTTCTTTTTAATATTTCTTTTCGCCACGATTAATTGTAATTTCAAAGATTCTTACCTCAATTCAGTTTCCGAAATGGCAATCATTTTCGGCTGCTGTCTGTGCCTGGATGCCAGCCAGCTGAACATATCATGAACTTTTCTCCCTCGGAAAGGTTCAGCCCTGGCAGCTCCACTAACAGACCCGGAGAACGAATCATTCTCCACGTCTCTGCTCTTCGGTGGTTTAAGATCGTGAAACTTCGGTTTGTACTTTGTGCACCTGTTGACCCCCGCTAGTTGTTCAACCAAATAGATAGTCGCGTTATTTTCCAGCCCCAGTCCCTCGGTTAGTGGATTATGCGCAAGTGGCGGTAAGTTGTGAGCTTTTCGTGCATTCTGTACAGCCTGAAAGACGGTTTCCCAAACTTCGGCCATAGAGGAAGCCGTGTGAGTAAAACCATCTTGAGATTTTATTTCGTACATGAGACTCGGTCCCGTAACAACTGGTTTCGCAGTTTGCTCCATCGGAGGATCCTTTTTTGCTGCAGGATTGCTTGCTGGTGGTTTAGCGACAAATCTCGGTTTTTTCACAGCGATAGGAGGTGGCCTGGTTTTTGGTAAATTCGCGCCTTTATCCTCCGCTTTATTCGCCTTTAGTGTAAAAGTCTTGATCGGCAGCAACTGCAGTGAAGCGATTTGCGGCGTTTGTTTCGGAGTTTCCTCAACAATCACGGGTGTCTCGACACTTTTATTCACCGTCGGAGATTTCACTATTTCATTATGCGTAATTTTGTACGATCCGTCCTCCAGTTGTTTCTGTAAAACAATTTTCAAAGGAGTGCTGATATCCACTTTTTCCTCCGCAGGATTTTCTGTAATTTCAGGTAGTTTTTGCATAACTTCTGGAAGTTTTTCGATAACTACCGGCAGCTTTTGCATAATTTCCGGAATTTTCTCCGCAATTACCGGCAATTTTTGCACAACTTCCGGCAATTTTTGCACAACTTCCGGCAGTTTTTGCACAACTTCCGGCAGTTTTTCCGTAACTTTCGGCAATTTTTTATTTTCCATCGGAGGCTCGACGACTTGAGTATTTAATTTCACTGGTTCGGGTTCAGGTATAACGACGGTATCATTAATATCAGGCATGTCCTTCACCGCCTCGACAATTCTATCGACGATCCTCTCGACAACGAGTTTTTCTTCAATTTTAGTAATCTCCTCCGTGGCAACAGGTTTGATTTCTGGTTTTGTAGGTTCCTCAATAACGATTTCGGGTTTTTTCACTGGTTTAATAATTTCGGATTTCGGCAAAACCGCCTGCATAGGTAAAACTCGATTCATGGGTCTGCAAAGCGGAGCTGAGCTTACGGGTGGCATTGTTAATTTTCCCTGAACAGTCGGGCACTGAATAACGGCGTTACAACCGTTAGGACTTGAATTCACGACGTTGCTGCTCGCGTTCGTTATCGAATTGTTATAGCTATTATGCACATTATTTACATCACACGTTATTTTATTATTTACAATATTATTTCTCTGAGCGATACAATGGCTCTGAAGCGGTGGCATTTGCGAGGATATGCTCGACTTGATCATGCTCGTATTTTCGGACACATGTTTGGAATCGAAATACGGTCTGGTATTTTTGTTGATTATTTGTTCCGCGCCGTAAATCGGTTCTGTAGCTTTCCACTGGGCGTGATTCATTTGCGTGACGGTGTGAGACGCGGGGCTCGGTCTAACGGCGACACGAGGGATCGTCGAGACCGGTTGTTGAATCGGTTTAGGAGGTGAGACGTTTCTGACACCAGAATCGATGTAGGAAGGAATAACAGGAGGACGGATATCAGGAGTAAGGATATTATTAGGCCTGGGTTCAATGTTTGGCTGGCAAGGAGCCAAAGTTATGGGCTCGCCACTTCTAGTGACAAAAGTATCTTGCGGTGGCGATATTTGCGGTGGAGGAGGAGGAGGAGGAGGAGGAGGCTGAATGCGATGAGTTTGAGGCGGAGCTCGCGGTAGAGGCTCTGGTGCCGGTGGAGTTTGATTAACGACGACGTATCCTCCATGAACAGTAGGAACGCCCTGTACGGCTTGTACAGCAGGTACATTTGGTATCGAAGAGACCGTTTGAACATCAACGATCGGTTCCATGAGCTTAGACGCTTGAAAAACTTGCGTAGTAGTCTGATAACTACTAGCAAGAACCTGAGGTACAGCTCCGGTCATAAACTGACTGGATGACATGACAGTATTGCTCACGATAGTCTCTAAGCCGTAGTACATAGGCTGACTGGAGACAAACATGCTTCCAGTAGAGTCTGAGAACATTTCCAGCGTTGGAGTAGAGCTGAGTACCAGTTGCTCCGAGGAAATGACACCGCATTGAATAGCGTTCGGTTGCTGTTGTATTATTGTGCCTAAAACCGTTGGTTGTGGTTGAGCAATCTGCACGCTAGGTAAAACCGATATACCGCCGTTTTGCAGAGCCAAAAGATTGTCCGAAGCTGCTTGAATATAAGCGCCAGGGACTAATTGATTGGTAGCTATAAATTGAGGCTTGTAAGTCTGCTCTTGTTGACCTCCTAGAGTCGTTATATACTGAAGATTCTGTCCAGATTGTTGTTGCAGAGTTTCGACGTAAGCGGACATTATTCCAGGCGTTTGAACCTGCTGGAGTATCATCGTAGGACCCGCGGGTCTTTGTTGCTGTAGCTGCAAAACCGGCGCGTTCGTTTGCATCGGCTGATACCTCATTTGGTTTGTATGTTGTTGAGGCATCGAATTTCTTACCATATTAGGCTTTATAACTTTAGTCCTGGGCCTCGGGGCTCGCGGTGACTTTGGTTTAACACGTGCCGCTTGATAATTTCCCTGTTGCGTGGTATTTTCGTGGCTCGAATTTTGCACTACGGTGGAAGAATAGTTCGTTGTAACACGAGGACTCTGGACAATCTGCGGCGAGGAATGACTCGGCGAGGAGGGCGGAAGATTCGACGATTCCTGGATAATACTTGGTTCACTAGGCTGCTGATGCGGCGGCGGAGAATCCGCGATTTCCGTTATCTCTACTGTGCTCTCCGGCGGTAATACTGCTGCGGGATTCGGTAGCGTTGTCGTCGTTCGCGTATACTGGGTTTGGACTATAACGTCGTTGGACGTTAATACTGTTTGATGGACAGTTTCCACGGTCGAGTGTGTGTGAATTTGTGGTGTTATTAGAGCCTGAGCTATGGGTTCGATTTGTATGGCTGGATGGGGTGAGGCAACTGAAGCTTCCAAAGGTGAACTCACTTGAGTGTCGGGATATTCCGAAGAGAGTGTATGACCTTCGGAGGGCGACATTGTCACGAATTGCGGCGACATTGAGCCGATACTCGGCGAAAATCTTGAGTCCGGCGAAGCACCTTTGTTGTCCATAGTTTCCGAATCGCTGTCGCTCGTCGTGACCAAATCGCAGTTGGACAGATGCCTGTCGTAGCTATCATGAGTTCTGTAAGTGCATTTGCATCTTTTGCACGTCACAGGACGATCGGAAAGTTCGGAAATAGGAACATAAGTTGTCGGTGAATTGTCATCCTCGATTATTCTAGGAGAGTTGCCTTCCTCATCGCTTGAAATATCGTCCGCGCCGTCCAATTGCGGTATTCGTAGACCGTCATTCGAGTCCTGATCGTCCAGGAAACTTCTGCCGAGTTTCGGGAGCTTTTCCGTGTCGGAAAAATTTCGTAGCGACTCGGGAGGCTCGTCGAAGCTACTCGTGCTTGCTGTGCTGCACAAACGGTATCGATTCTTGTAGGAAAACCAGTCAGTGTCGCAGGACGACTCGTCGTTTGTTCCGTCGACTTGGGGAATATTTTCGGCTGTTCTTATCGAAGCCAAACGCTCTTCTATGTTGTATTCTGGAGAGCTGCACTCGCTGGCGCTGCTGGGATCCGCTGGACCGTCAACCTGCAGTATTCGCGGCTGTTGCCTCGTGTGTTGCCAAAGAAGACGCTTATGGTCTTTGTTGTCATCGCGCGGAGCTATGACTCGACGATTAAGGGCCGGAGCGTCGTCTATACAGTATTTAAGCTCTCTAACAGATTCCGATAGAATGCTTGGCGTGTTTGCTCGTCCTACGGTCACCATAATACTCTCTGGAATTCGTAGTTCGTAATTTTGCGAATCTACGAGCATAACATTCGCCTCGGCGGATCTCGCAGTCGCTGGAGGTCTTGGAAGTTTTCTCCGCTTCATCGTTGGCCCGTAAGTGCCGTCGCGTTTGCAGCTCCAAGTTAAGCTACAGGAACGTTGATGATGTCTCTGGCCACCAACAATCAGTGGATTGTTCGTCATCACCTCAGATTTTGATTTTTTAAGCTCGCGACCACCGAGTTTTTGACCTTTTGCGTTGAACAAATCATCCATCAGATCGTGAACCGCGCCTTTGGTTTCCAGATGCAGCCACAAGTCATTTTGCGCTCCGTTTTCGATTACACACGGCGAGTCTACTTTTGAGATTTTATTCTCCGGAGGTTTCATAATCTCGTCGACTTCATTGGGCAAAATCTCGTCCTTCAACAAATCCGGTCCGAATACACAGTCTGTCTTAAGATCCATCGCCAAAAAATCCTCGTAAGTCATTTTTGGAAAAATGTCTTGCATGGAAATTCCGTCGAGAAGATCGTGAGGAAGATCCTCGAAAATAGCGTCTTTTATTTCCGGCGGAAGGAGATCGGTGTTGTTTTGCTCTGCGAGATTCTCGTCGACTTCCCTGTTACAGACAGAGTCGATGAGCGCCTCGAGAGTTTGTTTGATTGCCAACTGCTCTAATTTCTGATGACCCACCAGAGCCTCTTCTTTTTCTCGCTCTTTCGAATGATCGATCGTCACATTGTTTTCCACGTCCACTCGAGACTCCGGAACGTACATTTGCACGTAAGTTCTTATGTAGTAACGGACGATCTTCATAGGATTAACGGTGGACCAATATAGCCTCGAGCATTTGTAATTAGCCGGTAGAATTTTGTCGGTGGTGTCGGAAAACTCGGGCACGATGCTTCCTAAACAATCGACGGTGAGAGAACCGATCATAACTTTCACTTTATCCGGCTCGGCGTATTTTTTCTTTTTTCGATCGAGTTCCACGTAAACCGCTCTTCTCAGATCGAAATCAGCCTCACTTTGGACCGTTCTGTTTTGGCAATTCGCTAAATGCAATACACAAAATACTGTCTTGTCGTCGTTGAATGCGAGGCCGACGCTTCTCGCGCAGGGATAGTGAAAAGTATTGTTACAATTTTTCGAGCAGCAACCAACGCTCGCGCCTTTTTTTCCGCACTCGGTGCATCGAATAAGCCGCCCCCGTGAAATTGCGCTGTGAACGTTCTGCAAAGATCCGTCAATCTCTTCGAAAACCTCGTTCGACCAGAGAGCGCAATTCGAGTGTATCCACTCGTTTTGCCCGCAGTACAAGAGTCTGCCCTCTTTAGTTTCTTGTCCATCGCCGAGACCTTTGCACAAACAGCAGATCCTGCTGTCCTCCGAATGTAAGTTGCTGTACAAGTTGCCGGTTTTAGCCGCAATCGCTTTAGGCGCTTTCAGTACTTCCTCCTTCCATTTTTCGATAATCGAGTCGTCAAATTTATCGGGAGAATCTTCCTGGTTCTTGGTTTTATTGCTCGTAGGTGTCGACGAGCCGTCGCCAGTAATTTTCGAGGATTTTTCGTCAAACCACGGAAATACTTCGTGCAAAGAGTCGTGGAGAGCGTCAAAGAGATCCTGACCACCTACGTGATTCACGACTCGCTCCATGTCGCAATAAAATTGCCCAAGAGAATTGTACTCGTTGCTGTTGACTTTTCGCTTGATGGACATAAGGCTAGGCGCGGGTCGCGCTATGATTTGCTGCTCGGAACATGGACACTCTCGTGCGTCGCTCGAGGACTCTTGGCTACTGCCATCCTGGCCGCTGTTCACTTTGCAGTTTCTAACACGCACTGTACATTCTTTGAGACGAAACTTTTGTCGCAGTCTTCGAAGGCCTCGTCGCGGTACGTCGACACGTTTCGTCTCGGATTCGAAGTCAATTTTCGTTCGACACGAACTGTCGGATTTGGAATCAACGCTCGTTGTGTTTGACGTTGCGTCTGTAGATTTGTCACTGTAGCAATCCTCGGACTCTTCGCAATTAATATATCGTTCGGAATCGGAAAATTCTAACCTTCTCACGCTCGACACTGACTTACATCGACACTCCTTTCGCGGACTCCATTTGAGTGCCGCGCAGGCTTTACGATTTTTGCTCAGAGCTTTTATTACGGATATGCAGCCTGCTCGCAACTCGTTGTCTATTGCGTTTCGCCACAGGGAATTTGGACGCGGTGAACACTGGCTGCACGTGAATTCTATGGAATCGGGCAAGTAACTCAGAATCTGATAAGATTCGTCGGAGAGACCTTCGCAGCGTGCGTGGACCCAACAGGAACACTCGTTGCACTCCATCATCTGGAACATTAAACAAAATATTATTTAATCAAAGCGAAAATTTATTACGTCGAGAAAAGTAAATCTAGCGATTTTTAAAACGGAATTCAATATTGATAACTCAAAGGTGCGTTGAAAAGTTAGATGTTCGATGAAATAAATTTTTTTTATCCGATGATTTTGCCTTGTTTTCTAAAAAATAACTTAATAGAATTATTTATTGACAAAAGTGCATTGAAATGTTGAAAGTTTATTAAAATAAAACATTGAGTAGAAATTTAGCACAGAAATGATTGATTGTTCAAATCTGTTACAAAATGTATACAGAAATTTGTATCTTACAGCTTTTTGAATTTTTTCAAAAAAGTTCGTGGTCGCCTTGAATTTTGCAAAATTTACCATGTATCGTGTTTTGTAAAATTTACCTATCTATACCGTCACAAGTGCAGGTACATTTAATGTTGTTTGGTATTCAATTTGGCCGAAATCGGAAAAGCGGTTCGGATTTTATGGAATTAAAAAATTTCGAAAAATCGACATTATTGCACCAAGCCCAAATTTTTTACGTAAACGAAATAATATTCAGCGCTGTTAGATCATAATTAAGTAGTGATTGTTAGAAGGGTTCAGTCTATACATATAGGAACTTGATTTTTTTTAATTTCTTAATTAAAATGTCGCTGAACTGCAATTTTGAAAATTTATTTAAAACAGGGATTTAAATGTATTTAGAACAAGATATAACCTTCTACATTGCTGATTTAGGATTTATTTTTACTTTGTAGAAAGCTTCTTCTATGACGAAACCAACATCGATGAATATACTTTCTCATAAAGGAAGCATTGTAAAAAAACGAAGAAAAAAATGAGGAAGCAATTGCAAGGTCTATTTTCCTTTTATTTTGTAACGGCCCGTTAATTTCAATGCTTATAAAGTAGTTTATAACCAGACGACAGTCTTATCAATACTGTGTCAGCGATCCGGCGACAAAGGATTGTCTTATGCAGCATCCAATCGTGAAACTGTCGACTTATCACCTGTTAAGCCCTCTGGGGAACAAATACGCACTTTACTTGTAACACGACTCTCAATTAGCATTCTGAACGTTATAAATAAACTCATTCACATTTAGCGAGCTCGGCTAATCATTATACTGGAAGTCTCGGAATATTCAAGCGTTACAACGATAACTAATTGTACTAAGTTTTTTACAGTCAAAAGCTATTTTTCCCGAATTACGGATACTTATTTTTATCAAAATTGTGAAAAAATTTCAATTTTGAGAAATTCCCGTCTTCAGCTTTTTCGCGTAATTGCGTTCTTCTTTCATATAAAAATGAAACTGTATTGTTAGTCAAATTCCACTGTTTTTTTTATTTTTTAAAACTTTTTGGATTGAGAATTAAAAAAAAAAGATGTCTTTAAAAGTAGCTTTTCCTCCAATGTAACAATATTGGTATTTGAAGGGTCAAAGATCTTGATGCATTAGTGGCTTGAATTATTGAATGAATAATTAGAACTTACCTTGGTATCGAAATCATTTTCGTTATAAAACCGCTGACAGAGTGGACAGTAGTTGCCCCGTTGCCTAAGCTTGAAGCACATGGAGCAGAGCGGCAAATTACCCACGTGTACGTTGACACCCTCGCTCCCGCAGCTTTTGCACTTAATGCAACTCTGACAAACGTACGGTCGATCGGGACTGTACAATCTGGCGCTAACCCCCGATTTTGATAAACAAGAGTGATGGAAAGATTGCCGACATCGTATGCACGATAATTTCGGGCCGGATCTCAGCCGGCAGGTTTGACATATGGTGCAACGGGGACAGCACCAGTTGGGTAGAGCGCAAGCGTTCCACTCACTGGGTTCGAGACAGAAGGCATGATAGGGCTCGCAACAGCACTGGCAATGGATAAGCTGCACGAAAAGAACGGTAAAAGTGTGTATAAATTAATTGCTCTGTTGTATATATTCATTAAGGGCCTTGCTCGCCCTAGTGGACGAATAAATTAATTCTTATTTAGGCATTTTTTCCAATTTAAGAACAAAATTAAGTTGTTTGTTGATTTTAGTATTTCACAGTTATTAACATTTCAACATAAAAATTAAATTAAGTACAACATACTCATTTCCAAGTTAACAACAAAATTAAGTTTTATGTCGATTTTAGTATTTTATAGTTATTAACATATCCACATACATTTTTTTTATATGATTATTTTTTGTAATTAGTTTTGCATAGCCGTGGATAAAAATAAAAGTTTGCAGTGGAATAGATATTTACTCTTTAACAAATTGGACAAGAGTGGTGAACACTAATGAGTAAACTTTGAGCACTCATTATGTCACGAGATCTTTTAAAGTATTCTTCCCGTATACACTAAGAGAAACTTTTGAGGACAAGCGTTTTAAGGACACTTGCTCCACTTTACAAATATACCATAAGGGCCATTAAGCCTTTTAACGCCGCTTGGATCATCTTGCACATTTTCCAGAAGAGCCGTCACGGTTTTTTAAAGAACACTTGCTCTATTACTTGCTGTGTTACTAATTTTCTTGAAGATTTGTTGTAATTTTTAATGACACTGTTTTACTTTACACTTTTTCTAGTACGGCAGTTACGCTTATTGAAAATATTTAGCTCTAATTTATAAATTATTCAAAAGAGCTTTTATGATTTCTGAAGGAATCTACTCCATATTCCACATTGTCCAGAACTTTCGACGAGAAACCTGCCATTAAAGATCTTAAAAAAAAAAAAAAAAAAAAAAAAAAAAAAAAAAAAAAAAAAAAAAAAAAAAAAAAAAAAAAAAAAAAAAAAAAAAAAACAATATTTTTTTGTAAACTGTAATTAGTTCTTAACGGCATAAAACAATGATTTGTAACAAAATAATAAAAGTACACACAATTCGGTGTTCTTTTCTCTTTTCCTTCGTTTCGTTATCATTTTAATAGAAAAAATAAGAATTTTTCTTATTTCCGTAATTTATTCTGATAAGGATTAATAATGGATCACATGACAAGCATTCTTTTTTGTTCGAGCTCTATTTACCATCGAGATACCCACTTTAAAAAAATGGTATTTTGGTGTCAACATTTTATACGAATACTAGAATTTTCAATAAATTTCTTTTTTTTTTTTGTTTACTCAAACGGAATACCCAAATAAGGATTAATTTCCTTCGTCCGCTAGATCGGGCAGGAATCTTGAGAGTAAATACTTCGTAAAGACTCACGGGTTCCTTGCCACCACTTCCACAGAGAAAACAAACAGCAGGAATGTGAAAAAGTTCCGAGCCGATGAGCGCGAAGCCCTTGGCTCCGACTTCGGCCGGGTCGTATTGTTCCCAGAAATCTATCGATATCGTGTGGATTGCGTCGGTCCTTGGCTTTGGTAAAGAGCGCACCTGCAGTTAAATATAACATTAAGCATCGGAGTTCGCCTCGTTAAACGCCCGAAATAATATGTTCTTTGACGAGAAAATTTAGTACGGCGCTTACCACTTGATGATTCGGTGCCAAAACGTTTTGTTGAGATTTAGTTCTCTTTGCGCAAGACGTTTGGACCCCGTTACTACTATTCGAACTACTGGTACAGCTGCCACTCTCCTGATTACTCTTCTGCGAGTTGTTCTCCTTGTCCTTCGGCGGTTCGCCCTTTTTCTCCGACTTTTCGTCGGTTTTTGGGGCCTTTGCGATAACCTTCGTCGTTTCACCGTCCTTCGTAGGCTCAACCTCTGCGTCCTTTCCATCGCTTGAGGGAAAAGTCGCGAGGGGTTGACCGAGGGCCACGCTTGCACTCCTACAAACGTGCTTCACCCGCGGTCCTTTCAGATCAATCCTCTGTCGAGGCGGCGGCGGACAGTGACTCGTCGTTGAGAGCAACAGAGGATTTTTCATTTTCTTTCGCACTTTGATTCTGTTGTCGTTTTTTCTCTTTTTGCACGGCGACATGGATATTGGATAGTCGACTGAAATAAAACATTTTTTTATGCGAAAAAACGGATTTAAAAAAATACCTTCTATTTGCTTATTCCGTAAATACGTATTCCGTAAATAATTTCGTAATAAGTGTTTTTTTGTTCCTATATCCGAACGGATTAGTGAAAAAAATATATTAACATACTGTTAAAACGAATAAAAGATATATTCCATAAAAATTTGTTACAAAATATCATGACAATGAAGTTAATGACCCATTCTTTTTCTCATCAACTATTATTCATTGTTTTGAAGGTTTTTTTTACTTTTTTTCATTTTGATGACATTTTCGAAAATTTCGTACCAAATAAAGGTGCAAAGTGAGGAAGCAATGTGCAAGGCTGAGTTTGCAATCTTTCTTTTAAACAATCAGTAAAAAATTCAAAGTTCTATAAAATCGCAACGGCTCAATTTTTTAAAACTAAATTTGGTTCCTTTTACGTTATTACGTACGTTAATTTATGTAGAAAATTTTAATTGAATCCGATTCAAAACGCTTTATAGATTTAACTCAAATTCAATGCCGACCGTCCTTTATCATTCCTTTATTTATAAAGAACGATTTAACACAATAACCAAAAAATTGTGACAGCTACAAAGCGCATATACTTTTTGGAAAAATAAAAAGTTTAATAAAATTTTGAGATTACGAAAAACTCGAGAAAAAAAAATTTACGAAAATAAAGGTTCCTCTAAAGGAAAAAATACAGTAAGAATGACTGTATATTTATAAATTTTTTTTGCTCGTTAAAAGAAAATTATCGATCAATTACTGAGGTAATTCTTACACTTTTCTAATTTTTTCGACAACAAACCGCCCATGTTGCTGTGATGTGCGAGTTTTCTGCTAATTTCCATGCTGCTCCAACTCATCGCGGACTTGAACAAGTTCTTCTCGAGACAATCTTCGGCCGGCCAGCTTATCTTCGAACCCACCGACTTGTTGTGACAGAGCACGTCGTTGTCCTCTTGACCCAACGACAGAGAAATTACGGAATCCCTCATGAGAGGCGGAAGTAAACTGTTCAATCCCGTTCTCAATGCTGACGGGATATTGTAACACTTTAAGCACATTTTAAGCCAGCAGGCGGGGCAGCGAGCTTTGTAGACGCATCGCATAAGATTCCACTGTTGACTTCTGACGACCGGTGGCACCAGACACAAGCCATCACCTTTGTGACACTGAAGTATAGGAAGCGTACTGTTTGCAGACTTTGCACAAGCTTGACGCTTGATCATCTTGCTGATGAATTTCCGACAAGATTCGCAGCTGTGTATGCCAAACTTGCGCGCCTGTTTCACAAAACGATAGAAACGCACTGCTCCACATACACCGCACTTAACGGTGGCCGTTGGACCTGTTAAAAAAAAATCAAATTCAGTTTTACAATTAATTGCTAGGAATATTCGTGAATTTTTCTAAATGTTAACAGCGCTTCAACATCCTTGAGGGAAGGGGTTTGGTAAAAAATCAGTGATATTCATTGATGAATATCTTAATTTGACTGTTATTGTTGTATGAAAAATATGTATCCATTAGGGCGGAAAAAACGGTGATTTTCAGATATCGATTTGCTCATTTATATTCGGATGCCCAGTTGTTAAAAATAACCTGCTCGCGAAATCAGAGGCTTGTACGTCAACATTTGATACTGCCGCATCAATGTTGAAATTTGAGCTACAATGTTGCTCATTATACATAATAATGAGGGACGTAATGAGCAACAGCGTAGCTCTAAAAATAACGAAATTGATTTTACTATTTTTTAAATTCCAACATTAATGGGGCAGTATCAAATATTGACGTACAGGCTTCCGATATTGCGATATCGCGAGCAGCTTTTTTTAACAACAGGATATCCAAATATGACTGAGCAAATCGATATCTGAAATTCATCGTTTTTTTAACCGCCTGATAATCGGCTGTTATAGGTCACCAATAATTTTAGTTTTTGTCACCTTAAGTCAAATCTTTCAGGTGAATCAAAAGAATAATTTTTATAAAAGCAGCCGCCAAACAATGACAAAACATTTGTCGATAAATATAGCTAATTTTGATCTAACTCCCTCTCCTCAAGCTACATTATCCGCTTTAGAAGTTATGAGAAACTCCATGATTCGTTAGAATATAAAAACAATATATTTTTAAAAAATCTTCAAAACTCAATCCCCATGAAAATGTTATCCGACTAAATTGAGAGTCTCAATACCTGGATTGGAGTTTCCAGTAGCATTAATGTGATTATTCGTCGTCGAAAAAGGTCCCTCGGTGCCGCCCAAAGTTTTATTGTCGAGTTTCAGCCTGGCTTTTCGCAAGATAACTTTTCCTCCATTAAGCTTCATACCGGTCCATTCCGACTGCTCATCTTCACTGTGATCGTCTTGCTCACTGCCGCTCTCAGAAAGCGTGCTCTCCGACTCCGATTCGTCGGAGCACTTGCTTTTAATCTCAGCGTCTTCTCGGTTTCCCTCCGCTTCTTTAGACTCGACGACGGTGTTGTCATTTAACTTGGCGCCTATATCTCCATCTCCTTTCTCTAGCGACGCGTCCAATTCACGTGGAGTTTCAGGTTTAACCTGTGAGTTCGTATCATTGGACGCTTCGCTGAGAGTTCCCGATCTAGTCTGAACTCTGGAAGACTCGAGGTTTGGAACATTGGAATCCGGAAGAACTTTCGTAGGAACAGAAATTTGTTTGTCCGCGTGTTTCGAATTATCAGGGGTATTTTTTCCACCGAAATTAGCGGTCAGGGCGGATGTTTGACTGGACTCTTGTACGACACTCGTTGAATTGCACAAATTTCTACTCGTTAATTTGCTCTGACATTTTTTCAAATCGCCTCGAGGCTCCTTCGACGTTTGTGCGTCTTGATTAAACGAGTTCGAATCATTTCCTGAAATCTCATTCAAATTCTCGATGTTAGATGACGCGCAATTAGCGGCTTTCTTTGATTTCTTCGCTTCTTTATCGTCCCCTTGCGACTGCTCCAGGCTAGTCGTTTCTTTCGTTGCGCTCTCCGTCTCCTCGCTCTTGCCCGGAGCGATTCTCGCTTTTTTAGAATGTTTTCCCCCTTCATTTTCGCTCTGCTCCGGGAAAAGGCTTTCCTCAAGCTCCTCGATAAACCTCTTGTTGGGTTTAATAACCCTGGACGAGTGCGCGCTGCGCACAGGTAGAACAAATTTTCTCACATTTCCATTAGATTTATCGCCACATTGAATGCTCATATTTCGTGTATTGCTGTTGCTAGTCTTTGCCCTCTGAAGCAAGCGCTTTGCTGTACTGTTGCGCAATTGTCTGGTACGCTGATGACGATCCAGGATATTATTTACAGATTTTAAAGGGGCTTTCGTAGCGTTTTTTACTTTCGTCTTTTTCTCATTTTCCTCGGAATTTTGTACCGTAGCCTCTTGCGCATCTTTCGTCGCTTCTTCTCTCATACTGAGAGGTTTATCTTCTATATTCTTGTCCTCTGAAGATTCCTCGAGATTCTCAATACCGGCCGACGACGTCTGGCCGCTATTGACGCCTTCGTTATCCTCTGCACTCTTGGTGATAGCTTCTGTAGAGGCGGGAGCCGCTTTTTCCGTACACCCGCCATCTCGCTGCTGTGTTTTGACATAGGACACCGAAAGCTTAGCCTCATTGCTGCTGAAACCATGAAACGGTCGATGTTCCTGCAAAAAAAATCTCATATAGAAAAAATGTACATTATATTTGTCTAATTGATATAGCCCTTTTCCTTTTTTTCTTTGCTCCATAAACTAATTTATATGATCAAAAAAATAGACTATTGAAAAAAAAAAAAAAAATACCTTATTATTTTATACTCGATAGTGTCTTTTGAAGCCTTCTAAAACAGCCTACCATACCACGAATTATAGAGTTCAATTGTCGCTTGCATATTTTTCTCAACAAGAAACTGACCAATCTTTGTTAGCAGGCAAATTTTGAACCTTTTAGAGTATGGTGTAAAGTGCAACATTGGAATTACTTGTTGAGCATTAAGAAATAAACAATAATGCAAATGCAAAAACTTAAAAATCCTCATATTCTGCAGAATTTAAAAAAACAAACATAAACTATATATGTTTCAGAAAACTCATAATAAGCAAGTAAATAGAATATTTGATTAAATACATGGAATTATCATAACATCAAAAATTTCCATTATCGTTACAGATTACAGGCATGCGATTTGTCAAGTAAAATAGTGGAGCATCTTACTATTAAGGCATATGAGAAATGTCCAATAGTAATAAAGCTTTAGATAGAAAGGAAACTCAAAATACAAGTTAAATCAGTAATCAAAATTTGCCGGCAGTCCATCACAAAGTTATAAAATGGAATCATCGATATCACATTTTTCTGAATGAAGAACTGATTGAGGTACGCAAGATGCGGCAGGTCAATTCCATAACTTTAAATCCTTGACGCAAAGTACAATATAAAAATGTGGTATCGTACAATAAGCCATAAACAATAATAGAAAAACAAGAATACAGGTTCCTAAAAACCATCTAATCAACATGCAACATTGTATGTCACTTATTGAAATTAGCTTGAGGGTCGTCAATAAACCGCACGAAAATTCGTATCGTCAGAGAAGGTTATGAGCATACGAATTGTCAAGTTAAAAATGGAGCATCGTGTCGCTTCGATTATTTTGACGTTTCGGAGTGAAGATTCGCGTATTTACATAAATTAAGGAATTTCCTCGAGATTGACGGCGTCGCAACAGGTTAAACCTCGTGAAAAGGAGGCAAATGTCGTCGCTGTTTGCTCCTCAAGAAAATCGGCGCGGTACGCGTCACGTACGATCATCACAACAACAGGCAGAGAGCGGAGCGTAGTAGAGCTCTTGCAGATGCGTTTAAAACGTGATAAAAACTAATAATTTCCACGCGATAAACTCGTGAACGACGGTAGAAAGGATGAATTACCTTTTCGTTGCCACCAAGAGTATCGTTGAACAGGGAAAGTCCGTAATAGATGTTCTCGGCGACGGTTACGGAATCGCTTTGGTTCGCCTCGGGCCTCCCGAGAACCTTGATACGCTTTCTGGTTACCGTCTTCGGCGGCTTCCCGGGAAACTTGGACCTTCCCATATTCAGACTTCTTCAGCGTGTGACTTCCACCTCGCAGCGGAATTCTGTTTCCATTTTACGCGCAATTTTGTATTTAATACGATGATACCGAGGCACACACGAACCGTACACTAACTGAGAGAGTAGCTGCTCTCTCTGCGACACACGGGCCACTACGGAGTTCGGTAAACTCCGACTGTTCCCGGTGGAGGCCGATTCCGACCGCGAAATACGCGCGTTCTGTCAAAATCCTCCCCTCCGATAATATATATATATATATATATATATATATATCGCAAAAACGCCGACGTAAAGTTGGATACTCGATGTTATAAATATTTCGGAGCTGTTTGAACGTGCAAGGAAATTAGTCATATATAGACTTAATAGTTTAGACGGTATAATAATGCGCGATTGGGAGTTGCGAACGAACGGGCGCACGCGGTACAAGGCCATCGATACTCTGACGCCGCCATCATGATGAGATAATGAGCTACAGTTTATTCTCCCGACTTACATATTTGTTTTATTTGGCTCAAAGTATAGCTCTGTATATACGCGCGAGAGATAGAGAGAGAGAGAGAGAGAGAGAGAGAGAGAGAGCGCGTACACACTTTCGCTCTCCGCACCGCGTTATACGCGGCCAGTGCGCACATTCTTGCGCACAAAACGGGCCAGCGCACAGCGCGCGATCGACCGATGAAGCACGATGGGCCCGTGTCATTCTTGGTGGGCCCGGTTTGTCCGCAAAAGAGGCCCAATCAAGGTCCCGCTGTCCTTCGGGGCTAGTTTTGCACGGGAACGGCGGCGTGGCGAAGCGCCAGCAAGGACAGTCTCTCCCTCTCCATGGTAACTGCGGGATAAACGCGGCGGAGAAGCGCACCACGGCATACGCGTGCTGGCGTTATAATTGGAAGGGACACGCGAAGATTGCGTCGAATCTCTTCATCGTTCGCTCTTGTTTCAATTATTATTATTATTACTATTATTATTATGAGCGAGGAGAAGAAAAGCGAGAAAGACGAGGGGGACGATGAATTACGAAGGGTACAATTCAGTCATGAGGGTCTTGTTAAATTAACCAAAGAAGCGATTGACAAAGTCATCGACAGCGATCCAGTTTTTCGTGGCTTACCGCCCGACGCTACTGCCGAGGAAATTAGAGCTCAGACTGCTGTCGCTCAGGGTCAGGCAATCACCCTTTATTTGAATCGAGGAGAACTTCCAAGGCTTCCCATTGTGGTATTCACTCCTTCTATCAAAACATTTTCATTTATTATTATGATTCTTGTACTTTACAGCAAGTTAAGCTCTTTAACTAGTATATATTATATTTGTTAATATGTAATTTTTTCACTTCTATCAAAACATTTTCATTTATTATTATGATTCTTGTACTTTACAGAAAGTTAAGCTCTTTAACTTGTACATATTATATTTGTTAATATGAAATTTTTTCACTTCTATCAAAACATTTTCATTTATTATTATGATTCTTGTAGTTTACAGAAAGTTAAGCTCTTTAACTTGTATATATTATATTTGTTAATATGTAATTTTTTCACTTCTATCAAAACATTTTCATTTACTATTATGATTCTTGTAGTTTACAGAAAGTTAAGCTCTTTAACTTGTATATATTATATTTGCTAATATGTAATTTTTTCACTTCTATCAAAACATTTTCATTTACTATTATGATTCTTGTAGTTTACAGAAAGTTAAGCTCTTTAACTTGTATATATTATATTTGTTGATATGTAATTTTTTCACTTCTATCAAAACATTTTCATTTACTATTATGATTCTTGTAGTTTACAGAAAGTTAAGCTCTTTAACTTGTATATATTATATTTGTTAATATGTAATTTTTTCACTTCTATCAAAACATTTTCATTTACTATTATGATTCTTGTAGTTTACAGAAAGTTAAGCTCTTCAACTTGTATATATTATATTTGTTAATATGTAATTTTTTCACTTCCATCAAAACATTTTCATTTATTATTATGATTCTTGTAGTTTACAGAAAGTTAAACTTTTTTACTTATATATATTGATATAATTGATTGATTAATATAAGATTTTTTTGAAATTTTAACATTCTTGATGCTTTCTTTAGGTTCCACCACATACCACTACTGTTTTAGATCTAAAAAAAGCTATAAAGCGCTACACCGATCTATCACTCAGAAGGGAGAAGATAAAGAAGAAAATAAGTTGGAAGCATGTTTGGAAGAAATATCAACTGTCCTGCAATGATATTGTTCTTGATAGTGATAACGAAAATATTAAAAATTATGGGATAAACAATAAGATTGAAATATGTTATACCAAAAGACTCAGAAAAAAAAACAATAGAATTTGAGTTGTAGTTTATTTCTGCTGCACATTATAAACTAATTGCAATAAACTTTGGAGGAAATATAGATAGTGTTGGCAGCATTCTTCATTAAATATTAAAACCAAATATAAACAGTAATGTTTTTGCCAGTGATAATGAAAATATTAAAAATTATGGGATAGACAATAAAGTTGAAATATGTTATATATACTGACAGGCTTGGAGAAAAAACAATGAGATTTGAATTGTAGTTTATTTTTGCTGAACATTGTAAGCTAATTTTTATAAATTTTGAGGGAAAAAAATTATGTTTGAACATTTTTTTTTTCTTAGCCTTTATGACAATATATAAACTATCCATTAATTAAAGTTTTTTTTACCAGGGATAACAAAAACATTATAAACTATGGGATAGGTAATAAAGTTGAATTATGTTAAATCATAAGGCTTAGAGAAAAAAACAATTTTAATTCCAGTTTATTTTTAATAAACATTGTAAGCTAATTTTATTAAATTTTGCGAGAAAATGAAAATTGTGTTTAAAGCATTTTTATTAACCTTTAAGACCAAGTAAATCTATCCACTAATGACACTGTTCTTGCTTGACAATGAAAATGTTAAGAATTATGGGTTTTGCATTAAGGTTGAAATATGAAATACCAAAAGTCTCAGAGACAAAACAGTAGAATTTGAATTGTAGTTTATTTCTGCTGGACATTGTAAACTAAATTCAATATATTTAGAGAGAAAATTTATATTTTTTCTCAAGCATTTTTTTTATTGAAACATTCATTTGGATGTCTAATATAAATATTTTTTGAAGTACTTATCAATCTTTGGAGCAATAATATTTCCACACTTGAATGCTCAGAATAAACACCAAAATTTGAATTGTTATGCAATACTATTTCCATTTATCGTACATCTCAACAAATCTTTATACATTTAAACTAATCCCACAGTTATTATTGTGCTGCTTTCGAAGTCTCATTTTCAGGCTCCTTAATCTGAATATTAAGTTGTGGATTGAGATCCTCCAGCATAACACAGGTCAGTTCGAAAGACGGAAGTTTTTCCCAATCGGTGATGATCAAAGTCTTCAGATCATACAATCTGTAAAGAGCTCCTAAACCTCGTTCCGACAACAACTTGCATTCCGAAACATCCAAGTACTCCAGTTTTGGAAGGTTTGCAATAATTTTGTCCATGCACCAGTCGTTAAAACATGAATTTCCTTTGAAACTAGCCCACGTGACTTGGCCCAGGTTAATTAAATTTTCTAATCCTTCGTAGTAGAGTTGAATTCCACTTGCATCGATATGCGTTAACTGCCAGTAGGGATCGTACTTGTTGGGCAATTTAAAGTATCCAGCATCTACATTCTTTTGGATCCACTCGTCCTTGCCCAAAAACTTAACTTTGGCATCTCGATGTACCAGGAAGTGAGCAGCAGCCAAGTCGCAGCCAAGGGTTTCGTGTCGTTGTTTGATAAATCGTTGATCGAATTTGTAGAAATTAACTTTGTGCGATTGAAACCATTGTTTAATTTCAGCAGGCGCTAGCCGTAAAGGCCTTCGAAGAACTTTGAATTCTTTGCCTTTCGGTGTCTTTGATTGCAACATTTGCAATATGTGTTCATCGCTTTGCATTGGTTTACGCCATTCCTTCAACTTTCTCACCACTCGTTCCGGCTGTTCGCCTTCAGAATTTGACGAACCTGAGGATGATGTGTTCATAGACGCTAATCGTAATACTCCACATGTTGCTGATCGAAGACTCGACGTTATTAATTGTCGAGCGAGCATTTTTCGCCTTTTATGAACTTTTTTGAGGTTATGTTGATGCGCAACACAACAGAACCGGCTTCGCAATAATACCGAACTAGAGGACGCTGTATGTTGCGTTTATTAGTACATTTGTTGTGCTTATAAATAATTATGTATAAATAAGTATGGTCTTGACACATTTAATTATAATAGTAATTGCAACTGCTGAGAAAATTACATTTATTAATGACTTACTCTTACATTTAATAAATGTCTTTATTCTTAATGTATTGACTAGTTTTCAATACAATAATTGATATTAATAGTCTGTCTTTTATCTACAAATATTGTTGAAGGCTTTTTGTTGTTGAAAATGAATCAACGAATAAAATTACTAAAAAGCGATTATTCGCGTTTTCAATTTTTACAAACTTGTTTTTTTAATTTCACGGAAAAATAAGCTCGATTTGTACTATTTTTAGAGAAACCGATAACATAATTTTTTTCAACAGTATGTCATCTATTATAAACAAGTGTTCATTATTATAATTAGGTTTATTTCGTAGCATTGAAAATTTGGTCCGTATCTGTGGGAAAGTATTCGAAGCCATGAATGGTGCTCACGAGGGGAGTGCAAAGTTTGGTAAACCTTCTTAAGATGATGAGCTACATGTCGTCTGTCTCTCTCAGATCGCCATAAGTGCGAGTGAGATAGCTGATTTTTCGAATAAAAGTAGAGAAGTACTGACTGCAGGATACCAAGTCGTAGTCAGTACTTCTCGTCTTTTGCCTGAAATATCAATCGTAGCCAAGAACAACGCTTTACAATTTTTGTTACCGACCGAGCACTAACACATCATCTTAAGGGGAGGTGAAACCTACTCCGTCGATAACAAAAACTGTAATCAATCTTTCATAGGACACCGAATGTTTTTTGATAAAAGAAAAGTTTTACATTATTGGTCTCTTAATTCTGCATGATGTAAAGCTTTCATTTTCCCCAAAAAAGATCAAGTTTCTGAGAATTCTTGTTCCGAAAGATATTCGCTCTCTTTCTCGCACTCATGGAGATTTCGCCTCTCCTTAACGTGATGTGCTAGTCGTACTATCGCTCTCTCTCACACCAACATGGTTGCCAATGGTGTTATCTCTCTCACACCCACGGCAGTTCAGTCAGTGTCGCACATCACCTTAAGGTGACGTGTTACATATCGTCTGTCTCGCTCAGATCGACATAAGTGCGAGTGAGATAACTGAATCTTCCCGAAGTGTTATGCTCCGTCGCGGTTGATTATTCGAATAAAAGGCGAGAAGTACTGACTGCAGAATGCCAAGGCGCAGTCAGTACTTCTCGTCTTTTGCCTGAAACATCAATTGTGACCAAGAACAACGCTTTACAGTTTTTGTTACCGACCGAGCACTAACACATCACGTTAAGAGACCGTTTTAAGAGCATGGAAAATCCCTTCCCCCTTTCCGTCTATCGCGATCTCAATCGGTATCAAACAACACTGTAATTAACTTTTTTTACGCATATTTATATTTACAGCTTCAAGAAGAGTTTGATCGGATGCGGATATCACTGGAGTGTTCGATGAAACTCTTTTTTTGAAGCTAAAAAATGTCAGTATGCGCGAAAAAAGTTGATTACAGTTTTTATTACCGACTGCGGTATTTCACATGCTCTTAACGCTCCCTAACGAATGACCAAACACATCCGTCAACGACTGTCAACTGACGTCGACGTGTCGGAACCTAGTTTGGTGTGATTTACGCAAAATAGTTTAGTACCTGGTGCCCCGAAATTGCGATCAGAGCATTTAAATCCTTTATAAGCATCTGCGAAATACTAGAAAAGTGAGAAATTCAGTTTACGTGTGCGGGCACTCGATTTCTGTTCGCGATGGAGGATATGCAGGAAGAGGTTAGTAGAGTTTGGCATAATGTTGCGGATGTAAATCTCTTAAAAAATAACTCTAAACATTATGATCAATGACATATGTTCTCTCTACATCAAGCTTTCAAAACTATATTCCTCATCTTTTAAATCTCTGCAATTTCAACCTGAATATGAGACTTTGACATTGTACAAATTTTGACATCTTTAGACAAAGTCATTGACAAGACTGCACCTTAAAATGATTAAGTTTATGTTAATTCAGTTTGATGAATACATTTTTTTAGTACTCAATTTGTTAATATTTTTTTGTAAAAATATGGACATTTGCAAAATAATTGAAAGCGCCATAGACAAGTTTGCATGTATTTTCGGTTTGTTGTCCAAGATTTGAATCATCACCAAATGTTGATACACCTTAGATAGATTTTTAGAACATATCCAATATCCTCAGATCTTGTTACGGAGATGAATATTTTTTTTTACTCTTTATTTACTCGATTGCGAGTAATATTGATATCTCTATATGGGACCAAAAACTATTTTATAGACTCAATCAATTCTGGATGACAGCAAAAAATTATCAAATATGGAATTGGGAATCTATTTTTATGAATGTCTGTGATAAGCAAAATATTGATATACCTTTAATCCAAGTCTTGTAGAGCATTTTGCTTGATGGCATGATATCTTGTTTCTGTGGTTTAACTTTTAAAGATATATATTGTTCTGAATTTTTTATTTTGAGCAGAATCGTTATAGAGTTTGTAGAAATGTTTGTAGGAGGTTTTGAATTGTATTCACAAATATTTCTCACAAATAAATGTCGATACCAGATTAAGTTTTAGGAAATCTTGTTTATTGAAAGAACAACTTGTCTCTACAAAAATAGGTTTTTTTTAAAGCTGCGTTCTGTTTTATATCTGTTAGCAAAATAATCATAGAAGCCATAGAGATATTCATAGGCAGTTTCAAGCTGTTAAAAGTTTTTTCTTCATTGAAAAAAATTGTAAAGATTGATAAATTTAGTTTTGGTCGCGATCTTGTCCATTGTCATGATATTGAATATTTTTAGACTCAAATTTACAGATAATCTTAATTACGATCCAAATTCGCTAGCAAAAGCTTCAAAGAGTTCATTGAGGTTTCCATAAGCAGTTCCAAACTTTATTTAATTATATATTGACAAAAATATTAGATCTTTATATGATAAGTTTTGAAGCAGATCTTGCTTATTGTCATAATAGTGTGTATTTTTATATGCACAAATAAACAGGAAACTTTTTTTTCAGACACAATTTGTTGTCGATGATGTCAGCAAAATTATCAAAGAAGCCATAGAGGTGTCCATAGGTGGTGATGCTTATCAGCACAACAAAGTGAATCAGTGGACTTCACATGTTGTGGAGGGCTGTTTAGGCAATCTAACTAAATTGCAGAAGCCCTACAAGTATATAGGTAAGCTTATATCCATTTTCACCAATGTTGTAAACCCCTATTACTGTAAGAAATAAAATTTAAGGTACAGTTCATTTTGCAATAATAACTTGCTATCAAATCAAATATCAAATTATATTTGAACTTTAGAATAGCTGCAAAAAAAACGCATTTTCAATAAAATATAGGGAAAAATTGGGGGAAAAATGGAAGAGCACAGCCGTGCATTACTTTCGCAATCTATTAATTGTGTTTCTTCATTTTTTCAAAAAGATTACCATGAAGTACGGTTGAAAACTAAAAATTTTTGCAGCTATTCAAAAAATTAGATATATTATAATCGCTGTGTGTTAATGGAAATATATTTACAAAATCAATTGTACTGTCAACTGCGTTTCTAAAAATTTCTAAAAAAAAAATGAGATATTTACAACTCTGATTTCTACTACCTCCTTCAGATTTATCTCCCTCACTTATTGCATTTTTTTTTTCAGTCACCTGCACTATTATGCAGAAAAATGGTGCTGGACTTCATACTGCAAGTTCTTGCTTCTGGGACAATGCTACTGACGGTAGTTGCACGGTACGCTGGGAAAACAAAACCATGTATTGCATCGTTTCAGTTTTTGGCCTAGCGATCTAATTTTATTGAAGCTCAATACATCTAGTCTGCGGCAAATCAAATTGGCACGAACTTGCGTGAAATTTGACTGCTAAACGGTGTTACAATGAACAAGAAAATCTTCAAGAGCGGATTAAACACGACCTTGGATTTCCTAAATCCGCTTCAAGCAGCTGCTTTTTGTAATATATGTATCTCTATATATTTTTTTATATCCCAAGCGTGATTTTTTTAAACATCGAATATAGAAAGTAGTCTTTGCAATCACAATCCATTAAATTAGAACATTGCGTACCACAATAGCAAATTATATTGCATAGTTCTGAAACCTTTGTGTATTTGAAGGCATTGAATGCAAGTATAAAATTAAAAGTTTTCAGAAAGGTGGCGAGGGACTTTTCTTCTTTTATCGCAATAATTATATGACCGATCAACAGATTATACGGATATTATTATAATTTTCAACACATTAGAACAGCAAAACTTCTCCAGCGGAGCAGAACGTCCCTTGGGCTTCTGAAATCCGCCTTGACCAGCTGCTTCTTTTAATATATTAATTTCTATCTATTTTTTAATATTCTAAGCGTGAAAAAAGGTCGCGTGTGGAAAAACTTGGTAATATCATAAATAAAAACAAAACTTTTTAAAGGGCATCTCTGTAGTTTTCAAATAGAAATGTCGTTTTTTCTTGTTGCAAACCGATAGTAAAAATTCCGTGTTAAAAATCTCATCAGAATATTTAAAAAATTAGGAGTTTTATTTTTTACCATATGAAATAAAAAATCTTTTTCATAAATAAAAATAAATGCCATAGTTTTAATACCTTGTTTTTACGAGAAAGAGCATCGTTACAAACAAACGCGTGGGATTTTCATGTTTTTTTTTCGCCGATAAGTAAACACGCTTTTTTGCGTGAAATCCGTAGAGTTCTTCTCAATGAGTTTCATACAGTACTATTTTATACTGAGAATTTGTGTTCTGGGACAGAGGGGAGCGTTTTCTTTTTTTACTCAAAGCTGATATGAATAATTGATGTCGAGGTTATATAGATTATGGAAGTGAATGTTTATTATTTATTAGTTGACAATATTTAACATCTTTAAAACTAATCAATGGAATGGTGCACACTTTCTTCCATACTTGGATACATTTACCGCCTTAAACGAATACATTAATAAGTAGGACTGTACTATAAATAATAAGTAAAAAAAAAAAAACTAGGGCCGGTGATTGCGCGGCATTATGTTTTATAATAAACCATGTATCCGTTGAATATTCTAGGAACATAAATGGTCTTTTTTTCTCTCTACATCTGCACCACATTGTTGTCCTTATTTATATCACATTATGTATCGTATAATTCATAAGAAATTGTCGCGCGAATAATTAATACTGTTCCTTAAATCAAAAGTCTCTTAGTCAACTTACGGTCTGAATATAAAAGTATGAAGCAGTCTTTCTTTTGTAACAGTATTTGTTTAACCTTTTTTTAAAAGCATCTTATCCGAACGAGAGCTTGAGGCATCTTTAGTATAATAAATTGATTGATTATTGTCATTTGTTATAAAAAAATAAATAGGTCGAGAATCTCGATAAAAGCTCCGCGCAGAAATCTCTATTGGTACTCTCGCAAGTCCGACAATTCTAACAAATCTGGCAAGAAATCTTCATCGTCTAGCGAGGCGTCTTCGTCCAAGAGCACCATGTTGACATTCAAGCTGTCACCGAATTCATCATCAATATATAAATCCTCGACGGTATTATCCGGCAGGTCCTACAACGGGATAAAAGAAACATTTTTCGCTGGATTATAAGGTTGTAGTCGAAGCGCCCGAATCTCGTCTACTCTCTGCCTATCTCCATATTATCGAAGGTAGAATTATCGGAAACACGTCTTAACAATTAATCGAAAGTTATATTATTGACGCATCACTTCTCTTCTCTCCGATTCTGCCTTCGATAGTAACAGCGATAGCACGGTGTTACCTGGAGAGGACAAAAGAATCGGCTCAAGTTAATTTGCGGCTGGAAGGCCAGATCTATTATTTTTATTTTTATTTTTTCATTACGAGATCGCGGCACAGTTTTTATATTGAATGTCTCCATGGCTGCGAATCTTGAATTAGTAATAACATTATTTACGGTTTTATTATAACATATATAGGTTTTCTGTAGGTGTCAACTTTCATTCTGAAATCTATTTGTATAAAATGTTTTAAAAACTAACAAAATTCAACTCTCGAAGGAGCATTAATAACTTTTGTTGGTTATTGTACTTCGTGCAGATTTGGTTTAATTTATTTAAACAATAATAATTTCGTAGACATTTTTTCAAAGACAATTTGAATTATTGGGATTATTAAAGGATGTATCACGTATACATTCCCACTCAAAATACTGATTAGATTAGAGTTTGTATTCATCACAAAAGGGAAACAAAAAAATTTTTACTGAAGATCGTGTGATTTCAAATAATGATAATGTCTAAGCGTTGTTAACCCATTGGTTAGAAAATAAAACAGTGTTAAATAACAAAAACGTTGAGTTTTTTAAAGGAAGGAAAAGATTATTTTTACTAAATATTTATGTGTTAGCAGTATTGAACAATGATTGAAATATTCCGGATTTTCAGAATATTTATAGAAGCTTCGTATAACAAATTCGGAATATGCGGGTCCTCGAACGAATAGGTTTAAAAAAACAGTATTTAAACAATTTCGAAAGACGGAAATTACAAAAAAAATGAAGAAAATTCGTTTAAAAATTTAATTTACACTATTTCATTAAGAATTTATTGACTTTATGCGAGTTTTATTCAATGTCCAAAGTATCATCCATACCATTTATTTGATTTATCTTTTATCGTATTGCAAGTAACTCAATGTTTTCATCAAATTTCACTTCTGACTCGGAATGTGTACGTGATATTTTATTAATATGGTTTGCACGACGGGCTGCAAAAAATATTGATCAGAGGGAAGATGAGAAAAACATATATGAAGAATAATCGAGTGGTCGATTCTAAAAGTAGCTACAGATTCGCAGTCTTGGTTGCCATCACAGGTAAAATGAACACTTAACCCTTTGCGTCACAGTGGGTCACTTAGTGACCCATCTGATTTCGCTCAGATTTAAATGTTTTAAACTAATTTCTGATAATGATTAATGAGCTTTTTCATTTCAGAAACTAAAAATGTATGGCACAAAGGGTTAATAAAGGATTACTTACCACCTTGCGTATTGGCAATTTTCCGAGCGATGCGTTACTCATATTTCGCAATTGACCAAGAGCTGCAGGAAGTGAACGTCTCCTAGCAAGAGCGTTGTTGTGATTGCAAGAATTACATCCTTGTGATGCCTTATCGCTAAACACCATGAGAGCGAAGCTAGTCTCTGGATCCTGTGGTTTATTTCCTTCAGTTGCCTCGTGACAATGCTGAATGTCGGTTCGACTCTGAAAATCAAAGACGGCTTTTCTTTCCTTTGCCTCTGGGCTCAAACCCGATGCCGATAGAATAATTGTTCTGTCGTCAGCTTTGGATGCTGCGCTCGAATTTTCATTTTCATTGATACTTTCGGCGATAGATTCGCAGACAACGCTTGACAATCTCGCGCCCTCAAAAGCCCCGTGTTTGTTATCTCTGAATTGCTTTCGTCTCCTAACGACGTAATCCCCTTTATCCGCAACTTCTTGAACATTTGCCGGTTGACTCGGAAAATTCAGAAAAGAGTCTTCACCGTTTGTGGAACGTTCGATACTCTTGATTTCGCTATCGGATTCGTCGTGTTTCAGTTCGTAGATGTCCTCGAAGAGAGACTCGTTTCCCGCGGTCATATTTGTATTTTGATCGAAACTACGTGGACTTTTGAAAGGAGACGAAGCGGTTGTCGAGGATTCTGATGGATGAGGCGTTGTCGATCTAACGATGTCGGTCGCACGTTCCAGAGCGTCTTTCAACGCCTGCAAAGATTTGCTGCGGGAAATCGGGCTGGCTGTGAGATCTGCATTAGTGGATTCCACGATAGTAGATTCAACGTTATCATCAACGGTTTTTGAATCGCGTGGCTCTACAGTGTAAGTACAATTACTGTCGGCGGAATCTGCCTTATCGACGTTCTGCTCTGTTGGCGGTGGAAAGCGCGAGACTGAATACGTAAAATTGTTAACGTCGCTCTTCCGCATTTTCGAGATGCATATCATTTTCTCCTTTTTCCACAGTGAACTTTCAAAAAAGCTCGAGGAGTCCGAGTTCAAAACTTTCGGCTGAACAACAGCGTCCCTAATGGCTGTGGGGACGTGCGAGTACGGCGATTTTTTGCTCTGATGTCGAGCCGATCTCAATGAAACGGAATTATTAAATTCACCCGGAGATTTAGTAATCTTAGGTTCTATGCTCGTTTTGTGACTGGCGGGTTTGTGTGGCTCGTAGGCTTTGCTCCTTACTTGTGTCAGCATTCGACTCTTCGTGTTCTCGACCTTCTCTGGCGGAGAAAATTGCGAGGAATCGCTGCCATAGAAGAAATTTTCTCTTCTACTAGCGAGGACCGCTTTCAATTTTTTAATATTACTACGAGAGTCGCCAAAGGTTTCGTCGTCGGTGGAATCGATCACGGGAGCTGCCGCAGCGGATATTTCGTCTTTGCGAGGTGGTTTTTTCACTTTGGAAACCAACTTCTCGTTCGATAGCGATTTATGCACGTTTCTGGAGCTGACTTTTTGAACATTTTTATCTTTGAAAATCTCATCGAATTGCTGAATCAAGTTTGTTTTGTTTTGACTGATTTGATCATTCATAAAATGACAAAGGAATTCTTCTTTCTCGGTAGATTGCATTTTATTCTCGGTACGTTTTGGAGTCTTAGCCGAGGTTGGTCTCTGTGCCAACGACGAATCATTCCTCGGTGGGGAGTAAACTGACGCCGGTTTTTGCGTATTGTTGTTATTGGAGGAGAGTTCTATGTATAACGGTTCCGCGTCCTCGTACTGTATCTGAAATCACAGTTATATCTCGGTTAACGATGAGAGGATCTGTGAAGCTGCTTAAAATTACCTTGTCCTAGATTATAAACGAACCTGCAGTGTCTGCAAGAAGCGTCGCATTCTGCTCATATCGAGGGTTCTCTTGGAAACGTCTAGCTGCAGTCCGGCGTCCAGAAGATTGTTCAGAAGCGGTGGGAAACTGTAGAGATCGGTAATCACGCCGCGTCCCCACTGTATATATTCTCGCTCGACCTCTGGCTTAGTAAGTCCGAGCCACGGCACGTTCACTGCGCAATCAGACTCGTTAATATTCAGAAACCGTATCTCCTAAATAAAATGCGGATTGTAGATGATTTATATGCAGAAAATTTCCCTTAATGAACTCAAGAAAATTAACCATTTTTCGAAGCGAAGCACTGTTTTTCATTTCTCGTAGAATTGTAAGGTGATATTTTCTTATTAAAACTGTTTTTGCACTTCTCAGGTACCATTTGACATTCTATTTAGAGCTTTACGAACAAATGGACAAAAGTTAATTTGATTGTTAATCAAAGTTACAGATACGTTAAACCGAATGGCAAGCGCACTTTTCTATATTCGTCGGTTGTTATTCGCAAAAGAATAAATTATCACAATTTAGTTGTTCGCCTGATATTCTACCACTGCCAATTTTTGCGTAAGTGTCTTCTACGTTATCTTATTGCAATATTATGCGGCGAAACGGCATAAATTTTCCGACAGTGTGTCTTTTAAAATGTTCATAGCCTCGAACTTAAAGTTTAGTTGTTTATCTAATTTGAAAGCTTCGACAATGTTTACGGCGATGAATTTCCGAAACTGTACGGTCAATTTCAAACTTTAGTGACATTTAGTAGTAATAATAATATTTCGTTTCTCTCAATTGAGCCAAGTATTTCTTAAAATTGATTTTTTAATCTCGAAGTTTTCAAGTGAGGATACTTATTTAGTATCTTCTGTGCTTGGCATATATATTTTATTATAAAATTATTGAATTGTTGCTTCAGTTCCAGAATTTTCTTTAGAATTTAATAACGATTACTAACTGGTACACATTTCCCACATGAGAAGTGTCAAGCCGTAGACATCAGTCGCTTTGGTCGGTTCCTGTCCTTTGAAAATCTCGGGCGCCAGCCATCTGTATATCTCGAATCTCAATCGGTCTTCGTATTCCCGCGTAATCTTCGACTGCACGGAAAAAAAATTCAACATTCAATGAAAATTTCCGATAGAATGTATTGGGCGGGACTGATCGGTGATTCCGATACGGTTCAAAGGACCCGTGCCCACTTTCGACGTGATTAGCTTTGGAGCTATTGTCGGCGAATCTGTCGATTATGCGAAACGCTCATTTTACCGTTCACAAAGGAATCAAAGAGTGAAAAACAATTTCCGGTCATCCGGTACATGTTATTCATCTGTCTGATAGAACGGAACTGGAAATTAGCGGCTATTGGCGAGCATTTACGAGAGAATGGACAGCATTTAAGTCCAACAAATAAACCTTTTAATAATAGGTCTGTTAAAAATTTACATAATTTCTTGAGTATGTTCGTTAAACATCTATAAAATAAATAAAACAAGGATGCAAAGCAGAACCTTGCACATTGCTTCCTCATTATATTTTGCTTTTTACAAAGCAACCTCTAAGAGGAAGTACGGTAATTGATTTTGGCTTCCTCATAGAGGAAGCTTTGTAAAAGGCGAAATATAATGAGGAAGCAATGTGCAAAGTTCTGCTTTGCATCCTTGAATTAAATAAATAAATAAGCGCACACTCCCGCTTTGTAAAAATATAATAAAGACGAACGGTCCGGAAACTCTCTCGAATACTCTATCTTCTATGTTTTTTTTTGTAGAACACGATAGAAACCGAGGTTTTCCGAAATTTCATTGGGAAGTAAGGATATGGCTAGTTTATACGACATAAATCGCAACTTTTCAAAATATAGAGTGTACAACATCGCTATGAAAATATGGTATCATACAAAATTTTTGGGCTATATCTGACATATTTTTCTGTTAATCATGAATCCGGCACGCATTTAACTCCCAGCTTGATATTTGATACCAAAATTCGCACAGTAGGAAAAAAATAAAAAAATTCAAAAAATCAAAATCTCATAAAATTTTAACATTTCAACCGATCTTAACCAAATTTAATAGGGATCACCGGTGTATGAAAGCACACATACATATCAATTTTGAGCTTAATATCTCGAAAATTAAAACTGTTATCGCGTTAACAGGCATTTTTGAAAAAATTCAAAACCGCGTAAAAATTTAACGGTCATGGGGATTTTAATAAAAATTGGTATGAACGATGAAGGTGGACCCCTCTATCTATGGTGTAAATTTCAGCTCTATAAGTCGAGGCGTTCCCGAGTTATAAAGGTTTACATTTTTTTTGCGTGTAACATACACACACACATACAGACATTTTTTCTAAATCACTTTTCTCGACGTCTTGAACCATTCTGAGTGTACTGACATGAAAAACTCGAAAAAAAAAATTTCAAAATGGCAAATGTCTATAAAATATACACTTGAACTCAGCAAGATTGACACGTAAACTATATGTATAAGAAGTATGCAGAAAAGGCACTTTAATCTTCAAAACGAGGAACAAGAAATTAATTTAAACAATTGACACGGCCGTCTCTTGGTGCTTTTAAATACAGTAGGATAATACGCTTTTAAATTTCAAAGTTGTAGTTATTTTTCAGAAAATGTAGTTAATGTAATTACACAATAACGATTTTATAGGCATGAAATAAATCTTTTGAAAATTGTGATATATGAACGAAATAAATTATCAAAATCATTGATTGGAAAAATTGGATATTTGAACATAGTGATCATCAAGGATGAGGACTTAATGAAAATGTATTATAAATACTTTCAAGGCTAAATGATTTGCCCATCCCTGTTTGTAGATTCCTTTTGGGTAACATTGAGTAAACTATAAAAAAAAACTAATGTAAAGGATGTAGTGGTTAAAAGAAGTGAAAAGGAATTTTAAGCAGTAAGTATTAAAAAATAGAAAACTTTCACAGACTCGAGTGTTTTTGGTAGAAATTTTGAATCTGTTTTAATCCAAACTTCAAACCATTAATTAATATTTAACTCCAAAAAAATATAAGTGTAAGTGCAAGTACAAATGTAGTCAAATAATAAAAGTGTAATAATAAGGAATCTCTATTTTAAGTAAATTGATTAATTTCATTGAGATAATTCGCAATAGACTCACAGCTAATTGGGTATGAATTCTATTGCAAAAGCGATGAAATAGTATCCATCGCCGTAAAAAAAAAAAAATCACGAATTCTGAATTTCAAGTGTCCCGGAATTAATGATTACGGGGATCACTTTCCCTCTGTCACGAACGACTCGTTGGGCGCAACCCTCAGAAGCATAAGCGTGTCTCTCAACTTTCACCGTCGTCTATCGGAAATCGTGGCGCGGGTCACGCTTCATTCGCGTCGGACGCAGCGTGAATTTCGAATGAGCGAGGCCAAAGTTTTTCCGCCAAATACGTTCTACGGAAAGAATTTTTTCCGAGGTGTCGAAGTATCGCGATTGTTGCATCGGTTCTGCATCATTAATTCATCAACTTACGTTGTTGGCAGATGTTGAGAGTTCCCATCCTCCGAGTTTAACTGTGCCACTAGTTGCGAGGTAAACGCAATGCGAGCTGATCGCACCGTGCACGTAACCGCGCATGTGCGCGTGCTTGAGAGCACCCGCCAGACTTCCGGCGCACTTTGCGATACCTTGGACGGACACGCGTTCGCCCTGCTCGTGCACGTAATTGAAAAGCGTGCAATCTACTGGCTCGAATATCGCTACGAGACCATGATCGTCCGTGTGAGTTGTTGCCATTAGCAGTAGAACGTTTGGATGTCGGATTTCGCTGCAAAATGTAAATAGTTATTAGAGTTTCTATTAAAAAGGAATGAATATGACTACCGCCTTAGGGGATCCAACTAGACAAGATAGATAGGGCTATTATTTATCTTTACCCATTAATCAATCATCTTCTAAACAGGATTATAAACCTCTGTAATTATATTCAACAAGCGTTCATCGTATAATTGACTTAATAGTTACTATTTTCTAATAGTTATTTGCAACTTATAAAAAAAAAATGAACAAATCTGTTTATAATTGCAGAGAAACCAAAATTTTCATAAAGGGTCATCGAAATTTAGTTGGAAAAACGGGAAAAAACATATACTCAATGCATTGAAAAATAAATGGATGACTATTCTACTTCTACTACATTTTTGTCATAATTTTTAAAGCGTTTTTATAGAAAACAAACTTTTTTTGCAACTATTCAAAAGATTGAAATTATTCTCTTTTTTAATCATTGCAAGTTATGATTATAACGTAATAATTAGAAAATCAAATAATTTCACCATAAATTTAGTTTAAAGTAAATAATTTCACACAGCTTCTGTTAAGTGGCCTGATGCATCGAATTTTATTTGCGACATTTATAAAAACCTTTTATAAACGTACTAAAAGAAACTCTATCAAGTAAGTGATGAATTTATATCTTAAGCATTACTTTATACACGATATCTATATCGAAAAGCAATGAAAATGTCAATGACTTTCATGCCGATATTTTGTAAATAACAAAATTGTTCAAGTTTGATTTAAATTTAAAAAAAAATACAAAACTTATAATTGTATGTACAGCACTGATAGGTGTCGATAAATGCATACAGGAAACTCAAGGAACTTATTATTTATTCAATAAAACGAAAAAAGAATGACATCGCAAAGAAAGTGATTTCCAAAAATACTACCTTCACAATTTAACGAACTCTGTATAACCATCGTCGACGATCAATCTTTGAAAACTAATTAGTGTAACGCGAGTGCAAGGTCTTCAAATACTACACGAACTTTAGGTGAGCATTTCGCTTTCTTAAGTGGGAGCAAATAAGCTCATTCGCGTTATCAAGTTAAAATGTCATTCCATCGCTTTATAAGTAAAAATTTTTATCTACAGCTAAATATAGATATACATCGTTAGAGAAAGTGATAACATCATTTCGGCGCTCAGCGCACACGCCCAATTGTTATACGATTTCGATGCTAAAAATAGCTCTTCGAATCGTGACTTTTGCTGTTTACAAAAACTGCTGAGAGTGTTCTGAATTCATCGGTAATTTATGTGCGCAATTACTTCCGACGGTAAAACTAATGTTTACTTTACCGGCTATTTTATATTTAATAACGCTCAAAACTTGCCATTCAAACTTTAACATAACTCCAGTATTAGTGAACATCGCAAAAAAATAATGCAGCGAACAATGAATCCGGATATTTCAATAAAATCAAAAAACTTCCAACTGAAAAAAAGGAGTTTAATTAATAAACAAATAGATTATATAAAAAATTGTGAAATAATAATCATTTGCATATTATAGTTCCACACCCTTGACAAATTCATCTCCCAATTATAAAATGCGAATCATTATTGCTTTACAATTTTTTTAACCGAATTTAGTAATTAATTAAGCTCGTTATTCAGTTGGAAGTTTTTTGAATTTTCTAAAATAATTTTAATTTAATTGTTTTTTAAGTTCTTTCACAGAGGCAGGAATTACCCCAGCTGAATATCATGCTTTTTCTCATGTAGCATACGATACTTTTTCCAGATTTCGCTAAAAAATTACCACATCCATGCTTGCAACAGGGATGCAAAAATTGTTAATCTTTATTATATGATGAATACACATGTGCAGTACGGTGTTCATTACTCCCGTCGGGCAGAAAAGAACCGTTTTACATCCCTAGGGAGTAATTAAATTAAATTGCACATGCCCATGCACATACTTACGAGTCAGAGGTAAAAAATTAGCACTTTTGCGCCCACGTTACGCGCACGCAACGAGATTGTCTTAGCAAAGCTGATAAAATATATTATTTATACCGACAACGTTATAATCCGTTTTAAAATAAATCGCAGTTACGATATCATAAATAGTTTGAGTTATTTCATCAGATAAATATGCCAACTGCTTAACCCTTTGCATCACACTAGGTAACTAAGTGTGCCACATCTTTTCGCTCAGATGTAAATATTTTAAACTAATTTCTGACAATAATTAATGAGTTTTTTCATTTTGGAAACGTAAAATGTATGGCTCAAAGTGTTACATAATAATAGCGGTGATTTACGGTTTCGTATAATTATTAGTGAAGATACTTACGTAAGTACTTCCAAATCAGCTTTGATGGCGCTTCTGCAATCGGGGTGAGTGTGTCTCCTAAGAGAGACTCTTGTGGTTTGCCACTCCGCGAAAATCAGTTCGATGTGTCGATCCTCAGTTCCGGCGACCCATCCGATTTCGAAAATCTCGGGAGCTTGAACGTGAGGAACTCCGAGTATTCCCTCGCACTCTCTGTTGTCCTTTCTCTTGTTCCTATCATTATCGTAATTCTTTTTGATGAAATATTCGAGACGCTCTTTGTCCGGACTATTCGGCAAAGTGATGCCATCCGAATTATCGGGTATTCGTCGGCGATCTATAAACGCTTGCAGAGCGTTTCTGTACGCCTCACTGGAAAAAAAAGAGTTAATAAAGTAAAACAATAAATCATGGCGATATCGCTGCTGGGTGGTTATTATCGTGGACATTTTCCACGCCCCATAGAGTTGGCAATTAAAGAAGTTCTGCTAAGTAGGGATTTCACGGTAATTAAGATAGTTACATCACTTTTCATTAGTGAAAGCATTGCTAAATATATTTTATAATTCGTTCAAAGTTTTAAGATGCACTAACTGCAGAAAAGGTCAATTTATTTGACTATGAGAAATCCATAATTCCGAAAAAATGTCCAATTTCAATGCAATCTGTTTCTTCAATGATGCTCCATATAGTAGCGATATTATAGTCTTAATCGTTTACTAATTATAGTCGTTTGTTTATGAAGCTAATTTATGCTGGTAAATAATAAACTGTAATTTTTTAAATGATTAACACTATCAAATATCAAGACGGCCAAATTATTCAACGTAAAAAAAAAGGAGTTAACATTCCACATGAAGATCGGTACAGAATTACAGATTACTGTTGGAAAAAACCCGACGAAAATGTATCATCTTCGAAATAAGTGTTACCCCTCAACTTTTGAACCGACTGGGGATTCAAGAGTCATTACCTATTTTGCATGATATTGACAAGTGTAGAGCACTTCAACCTCCTTAATCGCGCAAAATTTTTAAAGCCGCCAGGTCATTATCGTCGCCATTTTCCATTATCCATTGTTACCGCAGGGTTCAGACTTATGACGTCTGCTATGTAGTGATTTTAAGCGTAGCCTATCGTCCTATTTGTAGTAGGGTAATTAAGGCGGTTCTTGCACCAACATCTAATCACGCTTTTTCGGTAAAAATACGGAGAAAGGAAAGATTAATATTGCCCGAAAATGTGTCTAAAGTTTGAAATAGATTAACCTTACAGTTTGAGAAATACAACGCCGTAACCATTGATCATTTAAAATGACCGTCATAAGGACCGCAGTTCCTGTTTTACTATTCAATATTTATAATTTTCAAATTAGATAAACAATTACCAAACTATACGTTTGAGGCAATAAACATTTTGAATGATTCTTTCGGAAAACTAGGCTGATTCACCGTACAGTATTGCAATAAGATAGCATCGAAGAACATAATCCAAACGAAACGTATGTATAACCAAAGAATATCAATACGCATAGAAGCACAGTTCTTATGGGCGGCTTGAAGCTGCGCAGAAGCTGAGGTACCCATCTAAAACGACGAAAGTACGTAGGTACCACAGCTTCTGCGCAGCTTCAAGCCGTCCATAAGAACTGTGCTTCTATATATATCCATTTTCTTTGGTATAACCTGACAAAAATTGGCAGTGATAGAATTTCAAACGAGTGACGAAATTTTGATAATTTTATCATGTATAAATAACAACGAACGAGTATGGAAAAAGCGCTAACAAAACTGAAAATAGATTGGCATATGACTTATAATATGTACATAGTGCGAGAGCTGCCTTAAACGGTAGGTATATCGTTACCAAAACCGCGCGTCCGACGCAACCGAGATTTACAAAAATAAAAAAGAAAACCCACCGACGATAAACAATGAAACTGTTACTTCCATTATTCTTCTTTCTTCTACGCCCCTAGTCACGTGATAAAGAGGTTATGCCGGTACGATGATTAAGGATGTTCGACTGTTTCACACTAGTCAAATCAATGCTAAATTTTTGTAATTGTTTCATTAAAGTTTAATGCATTAAATAACAATAGCAGAGAGTAGTTTGATTTGAAGTATGTATACTTCTTAACCCAGAGAAAGATTAATAGTGCCGGATTTGCATGCATTTAACAAAATAATTAAAGCCTGCTGTTTAACAAAAATTAAAACTCTTTCATAAACAAATAGCTATAATTATTAAACGATCAATAATATCAAATATCCAGACGGTCAATTTGTAGAGCATCTTCGAAGATAGAGAATGAGCCATCATTCATCAAAATTGGCAAAAAATTATAGATTATTCTTCGAAAAAATTGAACGCAAATATATCCCATCGGAAACTAACGCTAATCAGTTAATATTTATGTAAATCCACCACTATTTATTTTTCTCTCGTTTAATTGTACATACTTCAAAACAAATCATCGCTCCATTACAGTTATTTAATGCATTAAACAATTACAAAAATGTAGCACTGGTTCGACCAGTGTGAAACAGTCGAACATCCTTAATGACACACATCCGAGCATCGTCGTACGTATCTCGCTTAGTATCGTAGCGAATGCATCGCTCGTCATAAAGAATTCCACTCTCTACCTCTATTATATAACGCATAAAACTTTACATTACCAATTTTGCATGGTATTGACCAGTGCAAAGCGCCTCAACCTCCTTAATAGCGCAAAAAAATAAATCATTCTTATAAGCCGTCAGGTCATTACCATCACCATTTTCCTATTCTTATCCCATTGTTCAGTCTGTTCTTACCCCATTATTCAGATTTATGTTGTCTGTTATGTAGTGATTTTCGGGAAAGTCCTGCTTTGTTTAGCGCGATTAAACGTAGACTCGTTACCTTGTGTCGGTCGGCGGTGCGAGCAATATAGCTGTCGTTGCCGAAATCGTGCGTCTTCTTGGCGCCATCGTGAGTTTCGCACCGCAATTCCACTACAGAACACGATGCGTGGGAAATTTACAACAACAAAAAGTCACCAACAAGAAACGATAAAACTGCCACTTCGATTGTTTTGATTTCTTCTACGGTCCCTAATCACGTGACAAAGAGGTTATGCCGGTAGAACGATTAATGACACACATCCGAACATCGTCGTACGCGTCCCGCTTATTGTTAGTATGTATCGTAGTGAATGCACCGCTCGACATATGGAAGCGCAGCACTAGTCCGGATTTTCCGCAAGTGGATTACACGAACGAGAGAGTTGAATGCGTTTCGCGTGTTGACGATGACAAGTCGTCACGTATACTGCAGAGCTTTTGGTTTTGCTAGCCTACATCCTGCGTTACTTCTTTCTCTGTCAACGACGTCCGCGTTCAATTGATTACAGAGGTAGCGATTGGTTGGTGTTTTTTTCTTTGTAGTGATCGTCAAGTGTGGGTCGTGGGAACTATTATAACAAGCTGCCAACTGTTTATCAAGATTTTGGGTCGGCATCTACGTCTTTGACTTCAAGTAATTTTTTTTTGTAATAAAACGAAAGACAATGAGACGGAAAAGTGCTGCAGTCGTTCAGCTGATTAAAGGTATTTTAGTACTTTCATAAGATGTTAGACATGCGAAAGAATGTGAAAACTGTGGGTGCCGCAAATGGAATTGCCGCGGAATTTCCATTGAATACAGCCCCAGATGCATAATTAACGCCATAAACGTGACATCGGCTATACGTTCAATGTTAATGGCGTCAAGTTCGTCGTTTTCATAACCCTTGTTTGGCTGAGATTTCGATTAGTTAAAGTGTTATTTTCTATATGTGGCTTTCGCCGTCAATTCTGTCACTTTTTTGCTAAACTTCTCTGATATTTCTGATAGTCAGCCACATATAACCTCCACTTGAGAAATCTTATAAGGATGTGGGTAAAATGTAGAGAAAAGGTCGTCAGAGTCGTTCGCGAATGTTGAAGTTGAAAACAAAAAATCGTGTCTGCCTGAATTTGGTTCATTTTTTAAACTGCACATATTTGGTTTCCGTAAATTCGCTTTTTTTTTGTGGGTTCTACACGGAAAGAAATGTTTGGTTGTAACAACTACTAGTGTTTCCAATTTGCTGTACACAATGTCTAAAAAATTAGTTGCCTCAACCATATCGAATAGTAACCTCAACTATTCACAATTAGTTCTCGCGAGATTAGTGAGTTGGGACTACCATTCGAATCGTCGATATTACCATTCGGATCGTAGGCACTAGCATTTGCGTTGTAAGGGAAATAGAATAATCGATTGGTTGTGTCAACTCATTTTTTGGTTATGGCAACTATGATCTTTTCTTTCAGTGTACTTAAATTCCTTTGAATTCTATACAATTTTAAGTCGAACCAAAGACGTGATGATAACGAAAATTGGCTACCGCACAAGAATAATTAAATGATTTCTTTGCCCAATGAGATACGTTCGATTCCATTTGAAAATGTACAGCATTACAATCATCTATGCAGAATCCACAAAAATGGTAATGGTAATTAACTGGCAGTGATACACCGCTGAAAATTTCTTCGCTCAATGTTAAACGCCTAGAGGTCTGTCTCTCTCGGACATAGCTCTGTCTCTCTCACACTATTTTTCTTTTAATTTTCCCAAAAAAACGACTGAATCGAATGACGAGCCAGAAGCTTAACCCAATTCTACGATACTTTCGCGATTACCTCAAAATGCAAGCCCAATCTGTGTTGTTTTTTGAGAGAAAACAGCTTTCGAAATTTTGAGGTGTGGTGGGGGAAGTATCACTGGTTCTTTAATGTTCGAGTAGTAAAAATGTATTAAATAACAATCATTTTTTAATTATTAACCATTATTTAACTGATTATATATTCAGGGTACCCACTGCCGATTTTTCTTTAGATTCTACGCACTTGCGCGTACATGATCTGCAATTTGAAGTGAAATTTGCAAAAATTCATTGAAGTATTCTGAAGTAGAAGATCGTAAAAAAATCCGGTCACTGTTAATATCACTCATCGGAAGCTGTAACTTTACTTGTAATATTTTTATAAACATGTCAAAAATGTGTGGTGAACTCAGCGCAGCGTACGACGCTTGAGTGCTTACATAATATTGTAAAAACAATGTGCACAAAAACAGAATCGTTGTCGACTTTCGAAGACTTTTTATTCGAAATACAAAATATGTACCCAGTCAATAACCGGTAAAATTATAGCATTGTACTTTTATGCATGATTTCTACCTGCCATAATTCTCTAAATAAGAGAAAGTAATTGACAAAGTTGATGAAAACTGTAATTTGAATCGTTTTTCAGATTCCCATATGAGAAAGATTAAAATTAAAAATCCATAAATTTTTTTGTATTTCCTACAGACGACAAAATTGTTACTAAAATCAATTACGACCGAAAATCTATACGATAAACTTAAAAAAATGCAATTGTTTGTCAGATTGCTATTGCTCGAAATACTGTCTATTACTTGGTATATTCGAGATAATAAACGAAATTTCTTTAAAACAATAAAAAATAACTATACCTTTATTACAGTAGATTTGACGTCAGACGTCATTAGTTTGGCTTTTTAGACATTATCCACGAAGTAAATATCATACTTATATTACGAAACAGCGGACAGACACTGTTTATTCGCAAATTGTACAACAGTTCGACTTACTTGTTTAACCCGTTGATTTTTGGCGTCAGGCTTCGCCGATTGCGGTCTCGCTGAACAATATCCCTGCAAAAACAAGTAAATCAGTGAGGGTATAACAATAGTAAAGTGCGGGTGGGGGATTTATTGACGCTTCCTTTGCAGGATAAAATGGTTTTCAACGAGAGCCGACATCAGGGCCCGGATCTGCGGGCGAGGTCACAGCTCAGGTCACACGGAAGTGACTGTTATTCCGTGAATAGCTCGTGTCTACCACAACAAAACTTCCGGTCACGTAGAATTACGTAATCCTGATGTATTTATTTTTGTACGGTGAGGTTATTGTATGGGATAACATTCGGAAGATGCACACGCGTCGAGACGGCAAAGAAGGTCAGGAAATACGAATCTGCCTCCAGCAGATTCGTAACAATCTCCTTCGCTAGATCTTCGCGTCGCGCCGACATAATAAATCGTAATTAGTCTGCTTAGAAAGCGTGCAACGCTTGCTCTGTCATAAGCTATTGTTCGAGACTTAGGGTATTCCCTCCATCTTGACCGAGACTCCCAGCTCTCTGAGAAACGTTGGAATCGCCGACTATCCTAATTACATGACTTAATTATCTGCGCTCCTTCGGTTGACACAAATCGTCTTGTTACTGAAGTTTGAGCGACTCTCGAGTACTCTCGACTCAAGTGGAGACTACGGACATTTTTTGTTATTACGTCCGACTTATTCGTAGTTCTGAGACATTGTGATTTGTTTGTGTTTATAAAAAAATTGTTTGATTCATATAGAACCTGATTATTTTTTAATTATTTTTGTTTTTTTCGTTCAGTGCTATCCCAGTGTGTAATAAATAGTACGGTGGATGTGCCAATCATCGTTCATGAACCAGTAATCGTCAGTTGCGTTATAATACGATAGATTTTGTTACAGTCGAAGCACATTACTTCACTGTTTGAAAAAATTGGACGTTATGCATAAACTCGTCAATTAAATTGAATGTACACTTTGTGACAAACAATTAATGTACTTGTAAAATAAAATTAAGGGAAATTATGAAAATTAAAACACCTTTGCAGAAGCGTTAAAGGAAATTAATGAAATTACTGTACCATATTACACATCGCATTTGTGTATTAAATTTAGTATACCAGTTTATGTATAAAAACTTACAGTATACGTACATTAAATTTCAAGACGATTTTTTTGCACTGTTTTGTACATGGACGACAAAATACTATCAGTATTTGTTGTATTCTTGAGAAAAAATAACAGTGCAAATTACATAATTTTCTTCATATAATACTTGTCCGATAGGAAATTTTATTAATAGAAAAAGCTGTTCCTAAAAGCTTTAATTTTTTTATATCCACAAAATTCCTTAGACATTATGGATTTGTGGATTTGATTGAAATATGATATAAGTTTTTACAAATTAATTATCTACAATTTATATTACTGAATGTTTACACTCAAAACATTTTAAAAATCTACTGGAAATTTAATGTAGAAGTACAGGAAGTTTTTATGCATAAACTGGTATATTAAATTTAATATGCCCGTGCGATGTTAAATTAATGGATGGTACAATAACTTCAATGATTTACAATAACTTCAATGACTAAAATGGTATCCAATGTAGTTAGCGAAACCAGAAAAAACTAATACTAGTTTGTGGTAAAAACATATTTTTAGACCCAATATTGCAAGCCTACTAATACACATTGTCCAGGCTTGTTCACAAGATGTAAGCCTCAAATGATTAAAAAAAAGTATGCTAAAGTTTTTTTAAATTTCTTTATATCCTGGGTTTTCATTTTTTTAAATATTTAAACCTTTTCGGATTTTAAGGGGATCCAGTCACCTAAAAAAAGTCATAAGAAAAGAAATTGCGTAAATAATACACTTCTTTTAAAAAATCTTACATCAAAACCTCATTAAATTCATAATGAGCATTATTTATTATAAATAACAAAATTCTGCAATTTTATAAAGACATACAATGCATCAAAATGGTGTGAAGTAAAAAGTTAAATTTTTCACTTGTAGGTTTCAGACCAAACCGGTGAATAAATTTTAGTGTTCCATGTCTTATTTTATCTGTCGAAGAGTGCATTCTGGATTGAATATAGGAATTTTTATTTCAGATCTTTATGACAAAGCTATGATTTTAAAGGTGTAAATAAATCTCTCTCTATTAAAAACTCACTAAACAATCGGTTACAGTAAATCTAATTTTCACTGCGTCCAAAATCGCTATATTCAATCCAGAATGCACTCTTCGACAGATAAAATAAGACATCGCACACTAAAATTGGTTCACTGGTTTGGTCTGAAAACTACAACAAGTGAAAAATTTTACCTTTGACCTCACACCATTCTTGTGCACTGAATGTCTTTACAAAATTGCAGAATTATAATGGTTGTTGGTACCTAATGATGTTTAAATGTAAGATTTTTTAAAAGAAGGTTTTTACAGAATTTTTTTTTATGACTTTTTTTAGGCGATTTGGTCCTCTTAAGGGAAACAAAAGAAAAAAATGTGCGTGCTGCATTAAAAATGCTTGACAAGGGTAGAAAGATTAGAAGGCTCTAAACCTTATTGTCATAACGTCGTAAATTAAATTGAAGGATTGTTTCCTATGTCTTATTTTGGGATGTCATGGCGAGCATACAGATAAAATCAGAAAGCTGCCCAATTCGTGAGAATTTCACAGTAACTGAGATATTCCGACTGAATGATTGCTCTGCCAATCGGTTTATTCGGGTGTAGAGGTAGCGAAACGTGACGTCTCGGGTTCACCGAGGATCTCAATTCAACGAACCTCTAAGTAACCAAGATCACGAAGTAAAAGTCAACGAGTTGACTACGCTTCGAGTATTCGGGTGTGATACGCTTGTAGGATCATTAAGCGTGACGCTGCTCCAAATTTCGAGCTCTTCGCGATCCTCCAGACAGAAAGAGAGTAAGAGAGAAATAAAGAAAGAGAGAGGAAGAGAGTGTAAGAGATAGAGAAAGGAATTGCCGTATTTAGCGCTGGCAGTGCGTTCTGCACAGCAGGTTCCCGACAGGTGCAATTATAACTATGATAACGTCAAATCCCGAGAGAAACTTGTTTGTAATGAGAAAATATAGACCAATAATTTAATAATCTGGGCCAAGTCTGTATTTTTATCTTTGCGTTAAGATTTTCCTCTCTAGTTTACATTGCACTTAAGAATGCATCACGCTACATATATTCCCAACTGAAAGTTTAAACCGATTAAAATTTGAGTACATCGTGATGAGAAAATAATGACAAAGTAATTCTGTCAAGTTGATTTTGAATAATGATACTCATGACAAAAAATTATCGGTAAACTTTAAAAAGTTTTACAAATTATAATTAAAAAAGTTTTTTATTGATTTTCTTGTAGATGAAATTGGTTGGTAAATTTCGTATTGTAAATAAAAGACCTCATGGATAATTGTACAAAACGTTTCGCAAAAACACTCTTTGAAATTTTCATTAAAAATTTTTTTGAATAAATGAAAACATAAAAAAAAAAATCATTTGCGCAGTGCTCGAATTCTAATAGAATAAGTTTTTTAATGAAAATATACGGCATAGGTACACGTTTAAGGAGACATCAAAGATACAGTCGGGTTAATTGCATATTTGCAACTATTTATATATATGCATTTTCAATGAAAAAGTATCGAAAACGAAGATGGATCTGAATAAAAGAAATCGTAATTGATATGGAAACAGCGTATCCCAATAAATGTACAGAAAAATAACTCATTTTATGTTAATAACCAATTTCACATATTATGCGCAGTTTTTGTAAAGTCAAATTTGTAATTGTAGTTCGATTTTGACGAGAGATAGCTTATTTTGTTTGCTCAAATATTTTTGTCGAATCCACCGGGTAATTTTCGTCGTTTTAATTCTCAATTAGGAGAAAAATTAAATAAACTTTACGAAGTTGACTTGTCTCAATTTTTTACGGCTTTTATTTTGTTTTCATCACATCCATTTATTGGTTGTTACTCGTAAACAATGAATATCATCGAAAATTTATACAGTATCTATCAAGAAACAAAATAAGTTATCGCTCGTCAACATCGGAATAAAATTACAAGAATGTCTTTAAAAAAATGATATATAATATGTCTCATTTGTTATTAGCATAAACCGAGTAAATTTGTTATTTTTTCATACATTAAGTATGAAAATATTTCATTAATTCAGATCCACCTTTGTTTACACTAGTTTCCCTTTGGAAATGGGTGAAAATCCTTGTTGAAATCTTAGTAACAGATCGACCTGACTGTACCATCAATGCCTCCTTCACTTGGCAGCTCGTGTATTTCAATGTGAGGTGGGGAAGTATTATTCTCAATTAAAATTGATCAGAGCCGGATTGTCGTGTAATTAAAAGCGTCTCGTGGAGAATGTGCTCATTAAAGGAGGAGAAGGAGCAGAAGCAACAACATGGTAAGCCGAGCGTAGTCTTCTCTCGTTTCACCCCACGTGTCCCAGAAGATCATCAACTCGTAAAAGAAGTACCGTACGGTTCCCGCAACTAATTCCGTTCGAGCGAACGAATTAAGTTGCTATGAACGAAATGAGCTGAGTGAGCTACGAACGCATTGCACCGATTTCCCAAGGAACCGGCGGCCAGTTATATAGATTAATTGCAGGACTTACAGAACCGGCAATTTCCGAAACGTTCAACAGGAGTTCGTGTGAACAATTGCCACGTTTAACCGGCTTTGGTTTTGCCGGAAAAGGGTGGGAATCCGCACGAAACGGCATACCTGAGTTATATAGTAATATTGAACGAGATTCGAGCGCACAATGACAATAGAAGCGACTAACCGTGACGCTCGCACTTCTACCGGCTCTTGGCACCTTATCTTCTAACGCTCTAAATATTCAACACCAAAATCCACAATAATTAACACTCACCAGCAACGAAAGTTCATTTTTCAGTCAAAAATCATTCTCGCCCCAGAAAATTATCGAAAATTGTTTTATGTTTATTTTTAGTTTCTCCGTTTGTTTAACACGTTTTATCGATGTTTTTGAACACTCGATTTTATGTGGAAAAACTTGGTTTATTTTGTAACTTTTTTACACACTCGATAATCAATTTTTATTAATTTTTTATGAAAGGTTAGAATTTACAGAGTTTTTCGGTTGAGAAAATTCTTTTTTTTCTAAATATAAATATTGTGCTTCTTTAGTGAATTTAGTACTAAACCGATTTTTTTTTTCTAATTATAGAATTTATACCGATTTACACAGTTCAGAATTAAACGCGTGTGGATTGTATTATTTACAAAGTAACTAAAGAATTACATTATTCAACGCACATTTTTCACATGCAAGTTTTTACATTGTTTAAATTTTGCAAATGTTGAGTATTCATTTATTTTACGATAGGCAAACTAATTCTCCAGCCGAATGTCATCTTCGACCTGGTATCTAAACAATAAAAAAAAGTTGTTTCAAGTTTTAGTAAAATAAAGAATTATATCAAGGCGTTATACCGATTTAGTAAAAAAAATTATTTCGGAGTTTATGCTAACCGGTAAAATTATTTACTCGTTAGAAATTAATTTTCGTAAAGTAATTAAACTTATTTTTCCACGTGTGAGAATTTTTATATTTTATTTTAATAAATGCTGAAATTATATTGTTATTAGTTGAGAAATAAAAATTGTGTGCAATATTCGAAGCAACCGGAGCAACTGATGAAGCTCTCGAAAATGTGGATCTCAGACGCGTTATCTGAAGACGCAATCAAAGTGAAACGGTACAACCTTCAGGCAGAGCGACGAAGAGAGAAATAGATAAGGAGTCAAAGGGGACTCGGATATGTGTATACACGTTCTGTTTATTCAAATTGACGAGACGCTTTTTGTCGCAAGAACGAGAAGCTATCGCTAATGAAAGCAGCACGTACTACGATGATTCGCAAGTCTATGAATATATTCGCAGGAATTACCTAAGTATACGAGAAGCCGCGGACGGAGGTCGCATGTTTGTTTCGATAACATTGCCGGAGAGCTCACGAAGTTTCCCAATATTGAGGAAAGGCATTATCACTAAAGTTCTTTGCACCTTTATAAAGCGATAAGAGAGAAATTCTCAAAAGAAAAATCAGATCACGAGCGATTAAAACATGACGCCACTTTGATATCTCAAGAAAAACTGAGCTGCACGTAGACGCGTTTAAACTATATTTTCAACACAGGGTTTGGGCCCGATTGTTTTTCTTGGGCTGTACAGACACAGGAAACACCTTGGGAAGCCTTTCAACGGTTTACTCTGCCCTCGATACAATATATTGTATTTGTATTACACTGAGAGAACACTAAAATAAACGTTTATTTTTGTTACTAAACTAAATGTTTATGCGATTATTTATATTTTTATTAAAGTAAATATTTATGACGCTGAATGATCGTGTTCGATGGCCAATTGGCAATATATGTAAATGCAAATATATAGCCATTAGAATGATAAGTTATAATGTATTGTCGATAAATTCACAATTATTACTACTATTACTAAAAGATTTACTCTTTTGGTATTCCTGCTTTTATTTTCTTTTTTGTATTATTACACAGAAAGAATTTGTAGTTTTTACTCCGTAATTTAACTGCATGTTTAACGCTTATTAATATTTTACCAAGTAAAATATTCATTGCTGTCAATATATATTTTTAGCTTGTATATTAAATATCAGAATATTCTTTAAGAACACAATTTTTTAATTAATGTTTTTTATTATTACACAGAGAGAATTTTTCAAAGTTTTGATTCTTCAAATTGACTGTATATTTAACGCTTATTGATATTTTACTCGAATAAAATATTCACTGCTATAAAAATATATTTTTTGTCTGACTTTGTCTGATACTGAGAGAAAAATATTAGTAGAATTAATAAATATTCTGGGATATTTTAATACTTTATTAGTTAATTAATTAATAAAACATTATTTAAGTATGCATTTTTTTCTCAGTATATTTCTATGTGGATAATCTTGTCGTATAGCTAATATTTTTGTTTTTTGGAATTACTTACTTTCTCAGCCACTTGAACACCCCCATCATCCCCATCATACATGTAGCACCGCGAAAGATAACACGTATGTAAGCCTTGAATACGTATGAAAATACGTATAGAAATAGAGAAGGTAGACTGAAGATATTAACTCGCGAACAACGATGAACGTGCTTTACTGTTTCCCGAGTGGCAATGATACCGGCACGTTTCCTCGTGGTCGTACGACCCACCGTTCGTCGGGCCGCTTGGTCTGCTCCCCCACCTTCTCTCGGCTTACAATCGCCGGTGCGATTCACTTCTACCATTTCCATCTAATCCCTTCACTCGTTGTTCTATTGTTGTTCGAAAACTGTTCGGTTTTGAACACTAAATCACAATAACAGGGACCACCTTTCCTTTCTTTCACTCCTTTTTCGGATTTTCCTCATAAAAATGGACAAAATCTTCTTGATTCGTACTATTGACGCTCCTTAATCGAGACTCTCGAGTCAGAGCGATTTTGTTTTGCTGAAATGTCCTCGGCTCAACCTTCGCATATCTGCATTGAATCTATATAGTATACAAGATTGCGTCGGAACAATTTTGGCGCAATTATTTAAAATTATTTAAATTGATGTAGCTGAATTTATAGAACAGTTCTGGTCTTTCATGTAATTATTATATTATTAATCTCACTTGAGCCAAATAAGATTTGTTAATTATTAACAAATGTCAGCGAGCTTCATTTGCGACAAGCAAATTTTATTTAGCTCAAGTGAGATTAAATAAGAATAACTAAATAGTTCATTTCGCCATATTTAACCAAGATTTGTTAACTGTTAACAAACTCTTCTCTCAGTGTATGATAAAATAACTTCATTATCAGAGAAGAATATTGGTGATTTTATAAATTCTAATTCAGTATTCACTTTTGAACAATTTAATGTTCCTCATGCATTTTTAAATACCGATCCAAGTACGTGGGAATCAAATCTTGAGTATCAAAAATGTTTTGATACGTTTAAAACATTGAAAGTGGTAAATGATACCGCCGAACGAGGAGTAGCGTTAACGGAAACGTTCAATGAATGTTTGACTTATAATGAATATGAGAGACAGAAAATTCTTCAAACCGTGCAGAATCACCGTTCCAAGTATACATCGTGTGCGAAATTACGATATATTAATTCTTTGATGCACACATTTTTATTTTTAAAAAGTTGCGTTTATTTTAAATCGAGAAAGAAAACGTTGAAATATTTAAAAAATGATAATAATCTAGGAAAGTAGAAAGTTTCAAGAAAGATGCCACACTGTCGAAATAAACTTTGAATCATTGAAAAATATTCGTTAATTTATGATGTTCTATGTGAAAAATAAAAAGAAATGGTTTTAAACAGTTGTTAAAATTTCAGCTTTAATATTGTGGATTATTCATCCTTTTCTATCCCCTTAATTCTATAAAAATGTTACTTACTCTGTAATGTGGTGATATTATATGAGATATCAACATTTCAAGAAGATTATTTCGATAAACTGTAAAAATGTTATACCACAAGTAACTTAATGCTCAATATCTCAAGAACCATCGATCATAGCAATTAGGTCTAAAGGACTTTTTTTATAGGAAATTTAATTTCCTACAAATTTGTCCTTTACATTTTTTTTGTAAGTATGGTAGTTAATGAGTTAACGGCAAAAAATCGAAAATTTCGGGAAAAAATCAACTTTAGTGACCCGTACCAACTCACAAGTGTAAGTTACACTTTCGGCGCTATAGACATTTTGTAGATCGTCCAATTCTGAATAAATTACGACCTGGTACGATGTGATAGCATGAAATGCCGCTGAGTTGTAGAACGTTAAACGATAAAAAAAGTATTTTACGTGTATTTTAAATGGAAAATCTTCTCACGATCTGCGCAAGTACTTAATAGCAATATTAAGGGCTTCAGGATATTGTTTTTTCAACATGTTCAACGAAATTTTGAATGGGGAGTGAAGAAAAAAAAAAAGTTGAAAAAAAGAAGCACCGTAATATAGTATAGAAGATTGTGTTGAGACAATTTTGTCGCAATTACTTGAAAATGTTTTTATTTTTGTTGATGAATTTATCGAACAGCTTTGGTCTTTGATGCTTTCAAGTAATTATTATATTGTGCTAAACATATTCAAAATGAAAATTAGTTTGAAATATAATTGTAATTGTTTTTATTTATGAAAAAAATGAAAAGGTGGCTGAAGTGATGGAATGCTTCATATTTAAATAGTTATTACAATAAACATGATACTATCTATGTTATAAAATTCTTCTTCAGCAATTTGATTGGGCTCTTTTCGCGCAGGTTCGCTCCAATCAGACCGTTCTGGACGACTTGTCAACCAAAAATATTATGTTACCAACGATATAAAATTCTCCCTCGGGGACAAGCCAACCAATGGCTAAAAACCTATATAGAATTGCGAGAAATATTGGAATTGGCATAAATGCTAATAATGAAATCATTATTGACATTTTTAAAATAATGTATACTTTTTCGTTGATGAAATTTGTTTACTGACGGTATATGTGTCACGTATAACGAAATTATACGTCATGCACGACATAAAACGTAAATTGGAAGGAAAGGTAAAAAAATTACGCCGAATAATAATAAAGTTTTTTTCTATGTTTTTCAGGCACGGGCTGAGATTTTAATTTCTTGATAAATTTATTCTTGACTATTCATTCAGATCGGTACATATAAGCATGTTCAGGGCGCCTTTCGCTTGCGGGACAAATTTTGTTTGCGTAATGTCAGCGGTGGGATATACCGTGACATTCACGGTGGCCTAGCCACGTAAAGTTCTTCTCGCTACCGCCAGGTGGCTAAAGGGCTCGACCGTTTTCCGCAAGCGAAAGGCGCCCTGAACATGCTTATATGTATCGATTCGAATGAATATTTTTATCCTGGCTCACTAGAGCAAAAACTACTACCAATTTGTAATGAAGTTTTTTAATGACGTATTCCATTGTCGGTGAAGTGCTTACGGCGGTGGAATACACGGTAGCATTCGCGGTGGCCTAGCCACGTGTGCCACTATCGACGAGGTACTGGCGGTCGTGGGATACACGGTGGCATTTATGGTGACCTAACCATGTATCCCACATAGGGCCCATTTTTGGGTCCGTTCAATAATGGTGGCAAACAGGGTGAAATAACGGTGGGATATACCAGTATCCCACCCTCAACGGGGCCTCATTTCGTGGTGGAATACACGGTGGAAAACGCAAAGTTGTCGGTGGCAGAATGGGAGGTACACACCTCGTGGAATACATGGTATGTCAGATGGTGGGTATTTTCGCAAGGGTACCTCTTCAATATATTTAATACTTTGCGTCGAGACCTGGGGCGGGTTTAATGGTGCAAGAGCCCTAGGCCCGGAGGTCCTAGGCGCCCTCTTCGTTCCATAAAAAAGCTTAACGCAGCGATTTTTTTCTTTCGTTTTTACAACAATTAAAAAAATTATAAAACATTTTATTAATAATAAATGTTTAAAAGATTTTTTACAACATGTGCGAAGTGTATTCGTACTTATAAACTCATATCCCTCTTCAAAAAAATTAGTGGGTGAAATATCTCGCATTTTCGATAAAAGTTATCGTTGTCGGTTTTATATTATTTTTCTTAATTATTTTTACAGTTCTCGAGAACTGTCAAAATAATGTTGTGTTTTGTGAGTAATAATAAAACGTGGCGATTGCTGATAGCTACAAGTTTGTAACAACGAATGCACAAATGAACTTTGAACTTGGAACGCCAAAGCATAAATTCGGGACTAAGTCCGAGAGGATTTACAAAGAGGCCTTCGATTTGACAGATCGCGTGGCTCCGACAGATCTAATTTTTAAGTGATTTAACCAGCATTCGCAAAGTTGCCAGTCACTATTAGTGAAATAGATAACGAAATTGCAACTGCTCAGACGAACGTTTTCTGGCTAGGGATGCTGACAGACTGTGGATGCTGAAGCAGTGAATAAAATAAACACAAAAATGTTGCAAAGTGGAATCTTGTCCATTGGCTTTTCAACATTTTTCACTTCTTATTAATTTTACTATCACTATTAGGAAGTTCGTCGATTTTGGGTTCCTCATAGCGAAAGCTTTGAAAATATTAAAAAATAATGAGGAATCAATATTAAGGTGGTCCATTTTTGCGAAATATATATTTTTTTACGGGGTCCCTCTCAAAACTGTTCTCTATCTTGAAAAACAATTCCTCGTAAATCGTCGATGAGATAAAGAAATATGTAGAGGTGGCGACAGAATTTTTTTATTTTCGTGTTTGAAAATATTTTTCACTGAATCTTTTTACTTCGCATCAATAATTACTTACGTTTATGCTACATATAACTGCATGCGATTGGTAGGTAAGTCTACAGCTGAGTGACTGTCGTCATCGTAAACAGTAATTCATTTACCAATATTAAAAATATTAATAAAAATATTTTTAATATTGGTATATATATATATATATATAGATTATATTTATATATATTAAAGTAGATTATATTTTTAACAGAAAGCTCATTGGCTGAAAAAAAAATTGGAAAAAAAAGTTCAATCGCTTGCGCCCTCCAGACTGTGATGACCTAGGCCTAGGCCTAGTCGGCCCAACCGTTAAACCGCCCCTGGTCGAGGCGCCACTGCGTTTGATTTCAATATATTTCCATTTCTTGGCCAGCAGAAAGGCGCGAAATAAACTTTTTATTGTGTTTTTTTTATTATTCGAGGCAAAACTAATTTGTTTTGATGGAATGTCCTCGTTTCAACCCTCGTACATTTACGCAGAATTCAGAATATTCACTCGGTGGAACAATTATTCGTAAGGTCTTTCCCGTTTCACTCGTGGAATTTCCTGACAAATTCTCAAGCCCGAAGATTTTTTCGTCGGTGTGTTTCATCGCAGAGCCGGACGACAATCAGCACAATGAGTGATAACAAACACTAATTACAGCAATTGAAATCCGCGGTAAGAGAACGAGATAAAACTGGGCCACCAAGCACGAGATTAACTCTGTCCATCAAGTTATTGCAGGGCTACTGATTCAGGGACAAACTGAAAATATAATACAATAAATCACACACTAAATCCATTTGAGTATTCATTTTATTTCTCTTCAACTTTGTACAACATTTTGTGCGTTAATAATAATAAACTCTGTATTACAAACAATTATAACCGACGACGTGTAAGGTCTTTCCCAAATTCTGCAAATTAAACTACACATAGTTTGAGCTTTGATGAAAACTAAAAAAAAAATTATAGGAAAGTTACAACGAAGGACTAATTAATAATTAGGTACTGGCACATCAAACGATTGAGTTAAAGTTAGTAGTTGTTCATACTGCAAAGTGAATATTTTCATTATTTCGAGCCAACTTTGTGCATCAATGTGGGCGTTAATAACAATGTAATATCTGTATTAAAAAGAAGTATAACATCGAACTGTAAGTCTCTTTTTTTGTTGCCAAGTCTGCAAACTACAAACACTACGTGGTAAATATAATCTTTGGAATTAAATAAACAAAATTGAGAAATATAACATTGAAGATATTTTCAGATATCGGCAGGCGAAGATTGTAAATATTTTTAAGCGAGGTAAATTGTTTTAAATAATTAATAGTAATTCTTTTTCAGGTACCTCACGGAGCCTTCATCTCTTGCTTTACACAAAACTTGAAAGCTTCCCAGCCCTCGCTTCTCGGTTGGGACTGAAAATAAAATTTAAAAAAAACCGTGTGAAATTTCGTCGGCAATGCAGAGCTCTATGTAGCTGCGAACGCCTGACATACGGCAACCCAACGTACGCCGCAGTGTAAATGTAGCGCAAGCGATTAGATAAATTCCTGAGATTCTTTAACCTACAATAATTGATATTTCATATAATTAATTTATCTATAAATATAAACGACACTTCTCAATTTTTAATAATTAATATTTAATAACTTTAATAAATTATTTGGAACACTTATGCATAAAATAAATAAATAACAATGTGCAATAATTAGTAACATAACTTTTACGATGCCAAAACCTTGTGTTGAATAGATTATTCGGTGGTACTTTGTTTAAATAACTTCACTGTTCATGAATATTTTTTTTATTTAAAAACTCGTACTTCGCAAAATTATGTATTAATTATGTGTAAAATTCAACCTCGTCATCTCAATACCCTAATCTGAAAACAGTATTGAATGTCAATGTGTTTTTTAGGTCCCAAGCTTAAATTACTTAACTAAATGCGTAAATATCTTCGAAATCATACTATTTTGTTCCAATGTTTTTTTGTTTTTTTACATTTTTGATATTTGCATTTTCAATAATTCTTTAAGGCTGCTTTGATGAAAGTCTGTGTTCAATTATTCTAAAAAATGGTATGTATAATACGGAACCTTTTTACGAAAATATGAAAAAATTCGAAACTTTTCGATCCTTCACTAAAACTAAAACTAAATTTATCAATCTTATTTAAAAAATCTTTCATACATTATTTGTATTAAGAAAAATTATCGAATTTATAAAAAAAGTAAAAACGTTAAGTTTTCTGAAAATTTATAATGTTTCTTTTTTAACCGAATCTTTAAGGTAATTCGATTTTTCCGTTTTTTGTTCAAAGTTTTAGGTGTTATTGTGCTAATAATGCGGCGTTACCTTAAATCCTCTGTGCAGTCTGTCTTTCATAATGGCGATGAATTCCTTGTAGGACAATTGTCCATCTCCGTCGACATCGAAGAGGGCAAAGACAGTATCGATAATGTGAGCCGATAGATAAGTTCCGGTGCAGATTTTAACTGCTCGTGAAAATTCGTCTATAATATTGAGCGATTAGACGTATAACATTAAAGGACAGGCAGGAATATCAAATAATGATAACGGTGAATGATGATTGCGGTGAATTGGTGCTTTCTACCTTTGGAAATCGGATGATCGGCAAGCGTGTACATTCTCATAGCTATCGAGAAGTCGTCAAGATTGTTCAAAAATTGATAGAACACTCGGAACTCATCGAAGCCGATATCTACTTGGCGATCCGAGCGATCCATCATCCTCTCCAAGTACTTGTCGTACCTGCGACGAGTTCCAAATGAAAAGCTCGCTAACACAAATTCTATTTCATTCCGTTCTATACTACTCACTCATCGGTATCGAGATACGTGAATCTTAGCAATATTTTGGCAAAATCGAGCTCGGAAATAGTATCGTGACCCTTGCTGTACTCATGGAACTCGAGCTCGAGAACTTCGTGCTGTAGGTTTTCCATAAATAGTCGGAAACCCTCATACCTCAATTCTTTCGTACCGTCCTTACCAAAGAAATGAGTCATCAAGGTAGTGTCCACCGAATGCCTTCGTTGAAGACCCTAGTCAACAAAATAACGAATTACCATTAGTTATACAACTTTATTAATAAACATCAATAGATGCAGCTTTTTTCAAATTCATTTTAGATTGTTAAAATTAAAACTATTCACTTATTTATTTAACGAGTATTATTATCTAATTACAACCCGAGTCAAAATTTTAACCCTCAGGTTAGCCCTCCGAGAATCCCAAATCCTTTGACGAGGCAAAAGTCCCTACCGCCGACAGCGACCCTGCGTGGAGGTTCAATCGTTATATGCCACCCTCCATAGAGTTTTCCTCACTCCGCGTAGAGCCTCCGACGGCCTACTCGCCCTATCCATAGACCCTCCTACGACCTATTCACCCTAAATGAGGTATAGAACCCCCGTTGAGCCTATGTAACCCATTGAAATCCAGATTACCTTGCTTACGCTACAAACAGCGAAAAAAAACGTGCCCTGATGAAAACTCACGAAGAGTTCAACATCTTATTGGTGTGAGTAATATATTTTGAGCAATGGAAACCAATTCACTCGTTACGATAAATCCAGAAAAAGTTTCTTACTCATTATTGTACTTTCTTCACAATTGTACTGTGATTGTACTGACAAAGCTGTATCTTTCTTGAAGCTTCGAGCCAATAATCTTTTTTTATTTCTATTTTTTCTTTATCTTTTTCCCTACTTTATTAAACGATTCATATTTCGGACTACAACCAATCAGATTCACATGCAAGAAGATATAGATGTATCTGAATCTAATTTGATTTTGTCTTTAATTTTAAAGAAGCCATATTAATAATTTCTAAGAGAATAAGAAACAATTTTTTGACGTCGTTGGTATCTCACATCATCTTCAAATGTTATATGCCTTAAATAGAGATTGTTTCTTTTATCGAAAAAAACTGTATATTTAAATATTTTTCTTAAATAAAAATATATTATATCTATGTGCATTATAAAAAGTTTAATAAACGCTTTTGTCTTTCTGAATTTGTTTCTTATATTCATAACATAAATAATTATACTTCCAGTGATGTTTAGGTTCACGGAGGGTATAATAGTGTATGTGGAAGGAACTTTCGCAGGGTCAACGAAGGGTATGGGGGTTTCTGTGATAGGCTCAGTGGATGTTTTGGGAGATTCAGCGGTAGGCTCAACGGAGGGTCTGGGAGATTCTGGGGTAGGCTCAACGGGGGGTCTAGGAAGTTCTATGGTAGGTTCTATGAAGGTTTTTTAGGGTCTGCTTCACCCTCCGTGATCCTCCGTTAAGAGGCAGTGGTACTTTCCCCACCACACCTCAAAATTTCGAAAGCTGTTTTCTCTCAAAAAACAACACAGATTGGGCTTGCATTTTTAGGTAGAACGCGGAAGTATCGTAGAATTGGGCTAAGCTTCTGGCTCAGTCGATTCAGTTGTTTTTTTGTGAGAATTGAAAGAAAAATAGTGCGAGAGAGACAGACCTATAGGCGTATAACATTGGGCGAAGAAATTTCAGCCGGTGTCCCGCGCAAAAATGGAAATATGAAAACAGTATTTCCCAAATATTAAATGTGTCTTGAATAATAGTATGCCAAGGCTGGAGTAGTGGAATAAGACATACGGAATAATATTTCGCCCAAATAAAGAAGGTATTAAAACAGTATTGAAAATCTTTCCAAAAGTGAAAAGTCTTAAGATGATGTGCTACTGCTCGGTCGGTAACAAAAACTGTGAAGTGTTGTTCTTGGTCACAATTGATGATTCAACCAAAAGACGAGAAGTACTGACTGCGTCTTGGCAGTCTGCAGTCAGTACTTCTCGTCTTTTACCTGAAACATCAACCGCGGCGAAGAATAACACTTCGGGAAGTTTCAGCTATCTCACTCGCACTTATGGCGATCTGAGAGAGACAGACGACATGTAGCACATCATCTTAAGTGTGATCTATTGGACTGAATAATAGTAAAGAATATTGCACCGTTTTATTAGTTTTTATGGTCCAGGTCGATATCTACATGGCTTCCGGTGTCCAGATCGATATTTCCATGGCTTTCGGTGTCCAGGTCGATATCTCCATGGCTTTCGGTATGCAGGTCGATATCTCCATGGCTTTCGGTGTCCAGGTCGATATCTCCATGGCTTGCATTGTCCAGGTTAATTTCCCCATGGTTTTAAGTGCCCAGTTCGATATCTCCATAGCTTGCTGTGTCCAGCTGTCAAAACTGTTCAAAAATATACCCAGACATCGGAAACTGTGGAGATATCGAACTGTTCACTGGAATCCGTGGAGATATCGACCTGGATACAAGAAACCATGGAGATATCGACCGGGACACCGAAAGCCATGAAAATATCGACCGGGACACCGAAAGCCATGGAAATATCGATCTGGACACCGCAACCCAGATAGAAAAACGTACTTTTTTTGGGCATGGCGTTCCATGTCGAAAAATTTTGAACGCACGGCGTGACTGCACGGTGACGTCATGTACGGCCGAATATGACGGCACGGTGACGTCATGGCGTACCATATCGCAAAATGTTGAACGTACGGCGTGACTGCACGCTGATCCGCCACCACTTGTATCGTGCATTGGTGTTTCGCATAATGCCGCTAGATGGCAAATGGCTAAGGCGTTTCTCGCAAGCGATTTGCTGCCAAAGTGTTTATAAAAACGGCGAAGATTTTTAGCATTCGACTGCACTTGAGGGAGCTATCATCTGAGGGCGATGATCCTTGGTATTAATTTTTGTATTCCTTTGATGAGAAGAGACGCTGGCGGTCTCTTTTTTCCTCAACTCGGAATTTCGAGACTCAAAGAATTAATAAACCTAAAACGGCATGTCATGCCTTCACCATGCCGTCACCGTGCAGTCATGCCGTGCATTCAAAATTTTTCGATATGGCACGCCATGCCGTCACCATGCCTTCACCGTGCAATCAAAATTTTTCGATATGGCACGCCATGCCATCACCGTGACAGCACGCCGTGACGGCACGGTGCCGGCATGTGTTTATCTGGGAAGCCATGGAAATATCGATCGGGACACCGAAAGCCATGGAAATATCGATCTAGACACCGGAAGCCATGTAGATATCGATTTGGATCACAAAAACTAATAAAACGGTGCAATATTCTTTACTATTATTCAGTCCAATAGATTACACTTAAGATGATGTGCTACATGTCGTCTGTCTCTCTCAGATCGCCATAAGTGCGAGTGAGATAGCTGAAACTTCCCGAAGTGTTATTCTTCGCCGCGGTTGATGTTTCAGGTAAAAGACGAGAAGTACTGACTGCAGACTGCCAAGACGCAGTCAGTACTTCTCGTCTTTTGCTTGAATCATCAATGGTGACCAAGAACAACACTTTACAGTTTTTGTTACCGACCGAGCAGTAGCACATCATCTTAAGACTTTTCACTTTTGGAAAGATTTTCAATACTGTTTTAATACCTTCTTTATTTGGGCGAAATATTATTCCGTATGTCTTATTCCACTACGCCAGCCTTGGCATACTATTATTCAAGACACTTTTAATATTTGGGAAATACTGTTTTCATACTTCGATTTTTGCGCGGGTATACATTCTCTTAAGTCGAGATGTCTACTTTCTGCCATTTGGGGAGTCTGGTAGGCTGAAATTCAAATGTTAATCTAAGCGCGATACACTGCAGACAGGCTTTTTTCACCCTCCAGACTACGGCAGTAGATCTCAGCCATTTTAGGTTAAAAGGAGTGTAAAAATTTCGACTCGGGAAGGTATAGAAGTTTAACGAGTTTATCTGTTTGTGCTATATCGTAAATATATGATACAATATTAATAGTTCGCAATCAAAGATACATTAATAGCGTGATTCTATCATTTTCTATCGTCTGTCAATTATAGAAAGTATATCGGAATAAACCGTATATGTGTTTAGACTGAAAGAATTATCATAATCTATCAAAAAATAATTTCATGCTTATTTATTCGTTTATCTTCTCATCGCTTCATAGCTATAGGAAGTCTATCATAATGAATCTTGAAGATAATAAATATAACTTGGCGTCGAGTCGCTACCGCGACTCTTGATTTGGATTCAAACATTTGTGGATGAAATGACAATGAAAAATGTAATATTATTAATATTACTCCTATCATCGTATATTTACATTATTAAATCCGATTCAAATTATATTATTGCTTCCTCACAAAGGAAGCTTTCCTTGTTTTAAAAAAAAAGTGACTTTTTTCCGTTTCTGATACCAGAATTCATAGATTCGACTTTCGGTCGGAAAATCCAACCTAAATTTTTGTTTCCTCAAGATTTTTAATTTTGGCCTTCACTATCGTTATCAAATCGAATATTTTTTTTTTTTTTTTTTTTTGCATTTTCCCCCGCTTATCAAGTCTCCGATGTGAGTCTTATAGCGGGTCGGCTCGGCTTTCCGCACAGTATTATTTAATTATTCGTCATCCGAAGCATTTCTGCCGCGAGCCAGTCCCCCCCAGATTGCGGCCGCATCCGACTTCCCCCTCTATGTCGCATTCGCCATAGCATTTCTGCTATGGGCATAGGAAAACTGCGGAAAACCCATGCCGATATAGCCGGTCTCGAGTTCGCCTCCCGGCACCGGAGCTACGTCACGTTTCGTCAAGAACGTAAACACGGACTACAGCTGTATACATGTGACCCCCACAGGTAGAAATACCTGTGTGGGTCTCATGTATACATCTGGAGCTTCATCGCGTCCGTATTTATATTTTCGACGAAAATCGACGGCACCGGGAATCGAACCCGCGACCTACCGATGTTCTGGACTAGAGGCCAGTACCCTAACCACTAGACCATCGCACCGGTGTTTATCAAATCGAATATTCTACTTTGGAAAGTACCGGTTATAAGCCGTTTTACAGAGTTTTAATTGATTTTGATGAATTAATGTTTAATGAATAGGCAATGCTTTTACATCTTCTTAACCCTTTGAGCCAGGGTTCGGAAGTAACGCCTTACTAGTAACGTCGTTAGTGAATTCGTTATTTTTTGGTGGTAACGGTCGGTAACGTCGTTACATTTTTATTCGAGTAACTCTGAGATAACGCTCGTTACAAATTTTCGTAACGAGTAACGAAATTGCCATTACTATTTCGTTACTTTTTGAGATACAAAGTATTTGTTAACAAGTAGTTTTCGTTTCTGTTCGTTGGTATCCCTGTAAAGTGATTATTGCCAATGTAATAACCCGCCGCAGAGAGATAGACTGGCGCTGCTACAACGTCGTCCCGTGACATTATAGGGAATATCTTATTCTAAAAGTTCCGGGTTGATAAGAGTTCTCTGTTTGACGTTCGACTTGACTTGGCCGGTCGTTCCGCCTTTGCCTACATTCGAGCGATTGTATTTCGTTCGAACGAATTTGAATTACTTGAAATAATATACTAATATTCAGAAAAAAATCAGTTCCAACGGTGAAAGTGCGTCAGTCGATTCACGAAAAAATGAAAAGATGAAAGTGGACAAGAAGAACTGTGGCGCTTTCAAAATTCGAGTTCAACAAACGTCTCGATGTTGAATGAATATCCAAAGCTGAAGGAATTATTTATTAAGCACAATACAAGCATGTCCACAGCGCTTCCGTCAAACGCCTTTTCAGTGTTGGGGGCCTAATATATTCGCCTCTTAGAGGAAATCTGTATGACTCAACATTCGAATAGCTACTTATGCTCACCTCCGTGAAGCTAGCCGATGATTTTAATGAATCTGATTCTAAATTATCGGAATCGATTGGTGGTTGATTGGTGGTCATTGGTGCCCTAATTAGAGCATTTGGTGGTGAACCGTTTATTTTTAATTAAATAATCAAAATTGGCCGGTGAAGTTAGCCGATTTTTTTTTCACGAATTTGATTTTTTAGATGTCCAATCGATGTATAATCGTTTTTGTCAAGAATATCATAATTAGAATGTTTGGTGGTCGCTAGTTATCGAAAAAAAATTTTTTAAATTTATTTCCTTTCGACAGAACCGGAAGCAAGGATATGGACAAATGTTTATGGCCGGTAAAACACATAATTCTGAACCGATTTTGCTTTGGGATTTTCTTAATCAATGCAGAAACGTTCCCTGATAATTGGTAGCATTATCTTAACATTTCGTGGTCATTAATTAGCATTTTAGATGTCCTTAAACGTACCCGAGCATTATAACCAGCATCGAACGCTGTGACTGGTTGACAAATGGGTACCGCGGTAATACGAACGGTATGTTTCATAAAACGCATAATTCTTAACCGACAATGCTCCAGAGGGTCGTAATCGAAGTCGGACGGTTTAATGACTATTGGTTGTCATTAATTAGATTATAAGATGTCCTTAATCATATTTGTGCCTTACGACGAGTAACGACGAGTAATTGAACTTTGGGATAGGTCGATGTACGCACGCAGGTCTATTGACATATATTCTCTTGAATAAAACTCATATCTCTAAACCGATTTCATTCAACGAGGTCTTAATCGAAGCGCCAATCTCTGCAGATCGTTGGTAGTATAATTAGAACATTTGGTGGTCATTCATTAGGCTATGACGAACAAAGAACGCTGGGATTGAACGAGATATGCTCACACGTCCATTGACTTACGTTCTTTTGAATAAAACTCATATTTCTAAACCGATTTCGTACAACGAAGTCTTAATTTAACCACCAATGTCCGCAGATTATTGGCAGCCTAATTCCAACATTTGGTGGTCAACCGTTTTTTAAAATTAATTAATCAAAATTAGTAGTTGAAGATGGCCGATTTTTTTTTCTGCGAATTTGGTTCGTTCGGTGTCCTGTCGATGTGTAATCATTTCGTGGTCAAGAATATCATAATTAGAACATTTGATGGTCGCTAGTTATCGAGAAAAATTTAAAGAATTAATTCCCATTCGACAGAACCGGAAGCAAGGATATGGACAAATGTTTATGGCCGGCAAAACAGATAATACTGAACCGATTTTGCTTCAGGACGTCTTAATCGCTGCAGAAACGTTTCCTGATAATTGGTAGCCTTATCTGAACATTTGGTGGTTATTAATTAGCGTTCGTGGTGTCATTCAACATACATGTCCGTTACGACTAGTATCGTATGCTGCGATTGGTGGACGTACGCACCCAAGTCTACAGACATAAGTTTTCGTTAATAACAGTCATATTTCTGAACCGATTTCGTTCAACGAGGTCTCAATCGAAGCAGTAATGACCAGAGATTATTGGTATCCGAATAAGAATATTTGGTGGTCTTTAATTAGCGTCTGTGGTGTCATAAAACATACATGTGCGTTACGGCTAGTATCGTATGCTGTGATTGGTCGCCGTACGCACCCAAGTCTACTGACATAAGTTTTCTTTAATAAAACTCATATTTCTGACCCCATTTCATTCAACAAGGTCTCAATCGAAGCAGTAATGTCCGCAGATTATAGGTAGCCTAATGAGAACATTTGGTGGTCATTTATTAGACTACGATGAGCATCGAACACTGAGCTTAATCGAGATACACTCACAGGTCTATTAAAACTCATATTTCTGATCCGATTTCGATCAATGAGGTTAGAGTTACAATAAATGCACTGTAGCTGTCTCAACCACATGAAACATTCGAATCGAAGAAAGTCTGACAACCATTTGGTGAGTTTGACCCAACCTCCTCGTTACCTCCGTGAAGTTAGCCGATGATTTTAACGAATCTGATTCTAAATTATCGGAATCGATTGGGGGTCGATTGGAGGTCATTGGTGGCCTAATTAGAGTATTTGGTGGTTATTAATTAGCGTTCGTGGTGTCATTCAACATACATATGCGTTACGACTAGTATCGTATGCTGCGATTGGTGGACGTACGCACCTAAATCTACAGACATAAGTTCTCTTTAATAAAACTCATATTTCTGAACCCATTTCGTTCAACGAGGTCTCAATCGAAGCAGTAATGTCCGCAGATTATTGGTAGCCTAATAACAATATTTGGTGGTCATTAATGAGCGTCCATGGTGTCATTAAACATACATGTACGTTAAGACTAGTATCGTACGCTGCGATTGGTCGACGTACGCACCCAAGTCTATTGAGAATCTCAAATGTTCGTCGTAGTCTAATAAATGACCAACAAATGTTCTCATTAGATTACCTATAATCTGCGGGCATTACAGTTTCGATTAAGACCTCGTTGAACGAAATCGGTTCAGAAATATGAGTTTTATTAAAGAGAACTTATGTCTGTAGATTTAGGTGCGTACGTCCACCAATCGCAGCATACGATACTAGTCGTAACGCATATGTATGTTGAATGACACCACGAACGCTAATTAATAACCACCAAATGCTCTAATTAGGCCACCAATGACCTCCAGTCGACCCCCAATCGATTCCGATAATTTAGAATCAGATTCGTTAAAATCATCGGCTAACTTCACGGAGGTAACGAGGAGGTTGGGTCAAACTCACCAAATGGTTGTCAGACTTTCTTCGATTCGAATGTTTCATGTGGTTGAGACAGCTACAGTGCATTTATTGTAACTCTAACATTGTTTTCTCTCAGACCATGCGCACTCTTACATCAATTTCTAATCGATTGATTGGAAGTATTGATGCAGTCAAACTCACCAAATGGTTGTCAGACTTTCTTCGATTCGACTGTTTCATGTGGTTGAGACAACTACAGTGCAATTATTGTAACTCTAACATTATTTTCTCTCAGACCATGCGCACTCTTGCATCAATCTCTAATCGATTGATTGGAAGTATTGATGCAGTTGGTTCAACTACACTCATATTTCAATCGAATTCATTATGTGTTTGAGTGAGTCTAAAATAATAAAGAAAAATTAATTGAAAATTATTAATCGTGCTTATTTAATCGAGTAATCCTGCATATTAATTTGGTATTACGTCTTTCTCTTCAGGATGGTACATATTAATCGCTGAAAAAAACATATTTAATTTTTTATCACATTGACGAGAATCGAACCTGCGACCCTCCGGATAATGTTGTTGCGCTACGCTTTAGCTCACACGACCATTCGGATCATATGATTCTAATATTTTTTTGTCTATTTGAATATCGGTAACATGAAATATAAAATGGAATTAGTATAATACAGTCAGAACTTTATAGATTTATATGATTGCGTTTGGTGTAGTAAAAATAAAAGCACTTTCTGTTATTTTTCACGGCACTGGGTTATATCGAAAAGACTACATTGTATCGTTGTTACCATCTATAAACATATTCGACGAAGTTGCTTGTTTCATTGTTAGCCCGAATTAGTTTGTTAGTATTTGGGTGGATGACCGTCTCACTGACCAGAGGGTCAGTACTAGGATGGGTGATTACCTGGCTGTCTCTGGCGGTCAGTAGTTAGATAGGTGACCATCGGGATGACTCTAAAGACAATAGTCGTATCTTCAAAAACAGTTTTCACACAAACGGACGTGAGGTTGAGTCAACCTTATATTTCTTAGAAACCAGTTGCACCGAGAGTCTTTCGAAAGCATAAAATTGTTCTCGTAACCATTCTGAGTTGCTTCATGGAAATCATTTTCCTGATTGAAATGACACGCGTGATTGGCTCAACCACTCGTTACACGCGTTTTAAGTACCGAAAAATTGTTGCCTTAACCCCTCGCGGGGTTAAGTCAACTGCACTGCCATTCGCTCAACAGCGTCAATGTTCAGCCAAAACATTGTTATGTTGACGCTCAATTACATGAAGTAGTTGTCTGAAAGAAATGCATTGTACTGCCTCGACGAATGGGTGTTTGTGTCATCCTCTATTTCTTTGAGGCAAAGTAATATTTGCCAACCACCGCGCGAGGTTGTCAGGATTTCAAGTTTTCTCTCAGTGTGGGGGCCATGGAGACCAGAGGTAAGGAGTACGAACGACTATGGGAAATGCGGTTCTCAACTGATCGCCGAATCGTGGAAAATTCTTTCGGCGGGTACCGAAGTGAAGTGAGCGGAAAGTTGGCTGGAACCAATGAAATGAGCTCGCACTAACTTCATCTCGGCCCGCGTTGACATTCAGTGGTGCTCAAACCCCTGAAATTTTACACAGTTTTGCGAACGTTTTCTCAGCAGTGCGTTCGTACTCCTTACCTCTAGTCTCCATGGTGGGGGCCTAATATTGTTACGACCGAGCAAATGAATAAAGTGGATATTTGTTTATGGGGCGGATATTATTAATTAGAAAGGGTTCTATTTATCTTGATTGCTTTTGTTTGCACGTCTGCTCGCAGTCCAAGTCCTGTCAAGACTCTCTTCTCTCACGTTTACTGTGAAGTATATCGAGTATTCGTTTGTCGATCGTCATACCGTGTGTTCCTATAAAATCTAATCTCTGTATTCATAACAATATATTCGCCTCTTAGAGGGTATCTGAATGACTCAACATTCGAATAGCTACTTTTGCTCAACGTTAATAAACGCTTCTTCTGAATTATTCGTTTTTTCGTTATTAATCTTCATTCTACACGTCAATAATTATATACGTTTAAATTTGTTATATGATTAATATGTTTTAAAGTAACGAAAAGTAACGGGAGTGTTACATTTTCAGTAATGATAACGGTAACGCGTTATTTTTTCACAAGGAGTAATGGTAACGGTAACGAATTACTTTCAATAAGTAACGTTCCGAACCCTGTTTTGAGTCATACATTTTTCGTTCCCGAACTGAAAAAACTTAATTAATTATTGTCAGAAATTAGTTTAAAACATTTAAATCTGAGCGGAATCAGCTGGATCGTTCAGTGACCCACTGAGACGCAAAGGGTTAAATAAACTATTAAATAGTCGCAGCCATTAAGGCTACACCGAATAAAAATAAAATATTTGTCAGAAATAGTACTCGACATTCACCTGGTCATCGTTGAATTTTTCTCTGCTATTATCCTGTGGCCTCTGGCTGTTGCACAAATGCGCTAAGTCAGTTCTGTCATCCAAGCCATGACGTCCTCTCCAAGCATGGCTAAAAATGTTTTCCATCTGCGTCAAAAATATGTTTCCAGTTAGAATCTCGCGACACGAGAATTTTCGAATGGAGAAAGATTCGTTCACACGACTAGTTAAAAATAGTATAGATGGGAGAAGTAGAGCAGCTCGTTGACGATCATGAAGAAGATAGAAAGTGTTAGTAGGCTGAAAACTAATTATATATGCGAAATTTCGATGTACATTTTTGTCACAAATGTTGCAGTGCTAGCGGATTCGGGATACGAGGCTGTTGGTCCTGTTTTTGAAACTAAACTTACGTAGGAATTTGAGATGATGTGATACGGCTGGACTTGATTGGCATCTCGAAGTTTTGCTTTGGTCGCCAGAGCCTCTTCGCTTGGTGCGACAAGAGAACGTAGCTAATTCATCAAAGTAATCGAAAATAATATTAATCTTTATTTTCGCTGTATACTAAAAGCGACTGTCTTTAAAAAACAATTCAAAAGCATGATATTAACGAAAAAAAAACTAAAATCGTGCGGTATAGCAAAACATACTAAGATTTTAACTATCTATGAGCTGAGCAATTCATTTTACATCTGGAAAAATTATGGAGGAAGTGGAAGGAGGGAATTTGGAAATAGCCGGACAAACATTGTGTTATAAAGTGTTATAAAGCGTTTGAAGCCCGAAAGAGTTATTGATTATTAGCAGAACCCGATCGAAAGGGCTCCACGGCGATCCTCACAGCAATGCATCTCCGCAAGCGTTCTCTTCGGCTTTTCTTTCTGTGTGAAACTCACGGCTCGGGTGGTCCACTCATCCAACTCACGTTCCTTCAAAGCACCACCGAACAATCTTCGAATCTGTGAAAATTGTTTTCATGCACAGAAACATACGTTTATTATCTCTTTGGCGCCACGTATAAAAAACATTCCTTTAAATTACGTTCTTAGTACTTTTAAGTACATTTCCTTACTGTCGTTGATAAAAATACTAACAGCAATATATCGAGAAAAAAAGGACAGAAATATTTGTATCTAATATAGTATTTTGTTGAACATTTGTTGAACTAGTAAATCATTAAGGTGGTTCTTGCAACAACATGAAATTAAGTTATGTTGGTAAAAATACAGAGAAAGAAAAGATTGATATTACCGTAAAATGCCTCTAAACTTTGAAATAGTTTAAGGTAGTTCTATCGCGAAGGCAATCCAAACTCATATGCATGAATTTTTGGCATGTTGTAATTTAGCTATTCAATTTTACTTGTACAAAATTTTGAAGGCTTTTACCGAGTATTTGAATGAACAATTAAAACTTGAAAATCGTTCTTTTTGCACGGTCCTCACGGGAGGGCTGGAAAGATTGATCTTTAAATCGAAAATTAACATACTTAGATCAAAGATAGAGAAAAAATAAAAAGTACTACGGATTCGCACATCATTCAGGACTTGATGCATCATGAAAAAAGGTGATGTCTCCGGAATAATGTTTAATTGAACCAAGGTCAAAGTGCACGACACCGGGCCAAATGACGTTTCCTAACCTAATTATCGTAAAAATGAAGTCAAATCCGCACTAAACATATCAACTATTTACAAATAATCGTTTTAATTTGATTACGACAATTTCGAAGGATTCTCGATTTTTTTAAATATTATTATTGAGGCAGTCAAAGTGATGCGTATGATTATTTTTTAATGTCATATAGACTCTGAGATTTGTGACTCCGGCGTATCGACAGAACTACCTTAACCATACAGTTTTGGAAATACATCGCCGTAAACATTCCTCATTTAATATGAAAAGTATTGGAAAATCAGAACAGATGTTGTTTGATTTCTTTTAGCTGTTGTATGATTTCTTCCTTAGTTACCTCTTGCATCCGAGACATGTTTGTCGATATATTAGTTACTTCTTAATAAACTATTTATACATTTGTGATTCCTATTTGAAAGTAGTGTTCTGCCGATAAAATCTAATACACAACCTGGCAAAAGTTGGCGATAGTAGAATGTCAAGCGAGCGATTAATTTTTTTAAATAATTTCATTATTTATAAGTAACAACGGACGAAAATAAAAAAGAGCACTTGCCATTTGATTAGTTTGAGGTGTCTGTGAATGTAAATAACGATAAAATGAATCTTTGTCCATTTGTTCATAACAATACTGAAAATAGACTCATGAGTTGTGCGAAAACCGCCTTAATGTAATTAAAATACTAATAAGGCGTTTAGAGCAATATTCATTATTTTTACTAGGGATGTACTTTTACGAGGATTTTGTAATAACGTTATTTTTCACTATATCTTTGACTATGTCCATTCATATTAAATTCCAATCTGTAATGTGGAAAAATTACCTTAAAGGATAAAAAAAGGTATACTAAAATTAGTAGAAAATACATAAGGCCATAAACGGCGGGATGATAGTTCTATTTGTATAAGTAGGAACATGGTAAAATTATATTGTGTCCATGCACGTAAAGTATTCATAACGGGTGGGGGTCTAAATAGCGAATGACCAAAATAGCGAATTTAAAAATAAGGAACGTCTAAATATAGAATTATGAATTGCGCTATTTTAACCATTCGCTATTTTGATTGCATTTTAATAAGATAGGGGTCAAAATAGCAAATGATCAAAATAGCGAATGGCTGATGTAGCGAGTTTTACAATGATTCAGACGTTCTAGATTCCTTATTACGTTCCTTATTTTGAAATTCGCTATCTTGATTATTCGCTATTTTGACCCCCACCCTTCATAACAATTAGATAATTATTTTTGACATATATTTAAGGTTAAAAATATGCTTGGGCATGATCACGGCTGGTACATTCTGATACAGTCTGTTGATATCAAATGGCGCCAAAGAAATAACATTTTCTTTAAAAAATCCACATTCTATTTTCCCCCTAAATTGTAATTAAATTTGGCATTGAAATCGTGCTGCCACCAGCTCCAAATACCGTTACGAGTGATTAATGTTCCCTTCAGATGCCTCAAGTAAGTTCCAGCTTCAGTTACATAATGGTAATAATTGTATTTTTTTGTTCAATCTTACCACGAGGAATTCGTTTTTGTCGACTCTCTCGTTGCCGTCAGTGTCAAACATATTGAAAGCGATTCGGAAGCCCGTTTGTGGTTCTGAAAGCAGCAGAACGCCAGCGTTTGCGAGATTAGAAATTTCACAGCTTAGTTAGAATTTTCTTAGTATTCTCTCTTTTTGTATTCGCTGATGAATTAATGGGCAACCGCGACAGCTCATATGCCTGCATAAACGCCTTGTGTGCTGCTAGTTAAGCTAGAGCTAGTAACGAGACGAGGAAGAAAGGGCAACCGCGCGTTTCTGCTCGAATAACACCCTGTCCGACTAGAGCCTCGGTAAATTTACGAAGCCCGTGGAAACGTCGTAACTCTTCACTGCTGAGACTTCTGCAGTGGTTTGTTGAACGCGTTGTAATTCTTAGAGTGTAAATTGCGACCCGCAAAGATTGCACGTGGAACTCACTCGTGAGGATGGACAGCAGAAACAGGTACTCCGTGTAAGATAGGATTCCTGCAAAAAGAGGAGCAGAAATAAAGTTAGAAGTGTGATAAAAAAATACAATGACAAAATTACTATAATAAAAAATTGAAACGCTGAGAGGTGATAAAATATTTGCTAATAACCGATCACGCTTCTATATTTATTATACTCAGAGATAATATATATGGTCGACACTTCTATATGCACGATGTCCTGAGGGGACAACAATATTTATTATTACTGCAACAATAAATGACGTAGACAGCAACAAAATTATCGCACAACTAATAACTATGTGTATAGTGATATATTCAGCATCTCATTTAATATACTCACGTTAATTTTTCTCAGTGTATCGATAAAATGAATTTATCCTATTTATATATAATCATGTCTATAAACCGATTGAACCGCAAGTAGATATGCCATCTCCTTCGTTAATATGATTAATTACGATTCTCGCGAATCTTGGGCTTCGAAATCTTAAACAAAATCTTTACCATTCTGGTGAAAATGTTTCCCTGAAAACTTCCAAGTTTTTCTAACAATACATTAAATTTTACTGATTATTTTTCCCATCCAAATTTCGACCAATGGAATTGCACCATTCGACGTCACGTGGGGCAAGCTACACAGTATTATACTGATAATTTTTTGATAATTTTGCGTGTTGGTTATATATATAAAACAAAAAATCATTTAGCCGCGTCAACCATCTGTCAAACTGACAGATTGAATTTTATTGTGGCAGTCAAAGGATTTTTATTTGATATGAGTAGGTTTGGAGTTGAATTCTTGCAAACTATTGATGAAAAAGTAATGGGAAATGTCCCTGTTAATACGATTAGATCGATAACCTCAGTCTGGAATCAATATACAAATGTCTATAACAATTGTGTATTTAACTGCAATCCTTTAAACATGAATTAAAAGGTTTTTGTTCTGATTATGAAATTTCCTTGTCGGAATGATAATTTTTGTCTCATGGTGCAATTCCATTTGTCGCAATTTGAATAGAAAAAATAATCCCCCGAATACCACTCGAGCTTCGAAATTAATCTGATATTTCCCTCCAGGTTCCCTGCAAACAAATAAACTCGTCAAGTTTTCCAGAAAAATCACTCGCGCTACGCGCTCGTGATTTTTTAACCTGGAAAACTTGACTCGTTCATTTGTTTGCAACGAACCTGTCAGGAAATATCCGATAATTTCAAAGCTCTTGTGGTATTACATGTGATTATTTTTCCCATCCAAATTTCGACCAATGGAATTGCACCATTCGGCGTCACGTGGGGCAAGCTACACGGTATTATACTGATAATTTTTTGATAATTTTGCGTGTTGGTTGTATATATAAAACAAAAAATCATTTAGCCGCGTCAACCATCTGTCAAACTGACACATTGAATTTTATTGTGGCAGTCAAAGGATTTTTATTTGATATGAATAGGTTTGGAGTTGAATCCTTGCAAACTATTGATGAAAAAGTAAAGGGAAATGTCCCTGTTAATACGATTAAATCGAAAACCTCAGTCTGGAATCAATATACAAATGTCTATAACAATTGTGTATTTAACTGCAATACTTTAAACATGAATTAAAAGTTTTTTGTTCTGATTATGAAATTTCCTTCTCAGAATGATAATTTTTGTCCCATGGTGCAATTCCATTTGTCGCAATTTGAATAGAAAAAATAATCCCCCGAATACCAATCGACCTTCGAAATTAATCTGATATTTCCCTTCAGGTTCCCTGCAAACAAATAAACTCGTCAAGTTTTCCCGAAAAATCACTCGCGCTACGCGCTCGTAATTTTTTAACCGGGAAAACTTGACTCGTTCATTTGTTTGCAACGAACTTGTCAGGAAATATCCGATAATTTCAAAGCTCTTGTGATATTACAAGTGAAAATTTTCCCTGACTTTCTACGTGCTTCCATACTATTTCGAGAAAGTAAAACTTTTCTCTGGATACGAATATTAATCCTCCTCTAAATATCATATTCTATCAGGTGATTTCTTTTTAAATGTACGAAACTCTCGAATTTTGTCGACTTATTTTACTTTATATTTTTAAACGTTTTTCAGTCAGATTTAAAGAAAATCTGTTTGTCTTAGCAATTATAAAAAAAATCGAACACTAGTATAATAGCTGCAGATAATTAATAATTAATAAATTGCAAAATAATAAATATTAGGTCAATTACTTTATAAATGTTTATCAAATGAGACAATGCAGCTGCAACCCTAGTTTTATCCTACTGTTTTTATTATGATTATTTTTTTGTCATAATGCATGAAAAAGTTCTGTCAATAACAAAATATACGGATTCTCCGAGCGCATACAAATTCCTAAAAAGTTTTCCTCTGTGCCCGGGTCCATTCGAGGACTGAATACACTTAATTCCCTGTCCTGGAAACTAAAAATTTCATCTTCATAAACGTAAGAATAACAAGTGGCGTCGGCGGATGGAAAGGACATTCCTGCTATTTGTAGTTTAATAAAGTTTGGATTAATCGCGCGATATTGGGACGTTTATCCGAGTCGATATAAAGCAGAGGACAACGGGTTCTTCTCGTTCGAGAGTCGAAAGAGCACGAGTTTAGGAGTTGATGGGGTAGTGGCTGTGCCGATAAAATTTGTCACGGTTCATAAGCCTCGAGGCATCCGACAGAAGTTGTCGGCACCCTGGACGACTGAGTGAGCCGCGCCAGAAACTAAAATCCTAATAACTAAGAATTTAGTTTTTGAGATGCTCGCGTTGAGAAGCAAATGCCGAGTCCCAGTTGAGTCTCTCTGGTTCTCTCGGATCATCCTAATGTTCACCTTTGTCCCGCAGGTTTCGGAACATGTGTGAACTCCCGTGACGCAGTGAGGGCGTCGCATTTCTCATCACCTCCAGTTCCTTGTCCGACAGTACGCGTCTCTTGTGCCTAGCTGAAAGCAGAAAAAGGATCATCATTGAAAGAGCGCTTCTTTTTCACTCGATAGCGGCTTATTTACTCAGACAACGTCTGGAGCCGATCCCCAGCGTCAAAAGACGCGAAGAGAAACGAATTCGATGACGTTTCGTCGATCCCTCGATACAAAAACAGGCACGTGTCGAAAGAATTTAAAGATATTTGAATATTGATGATGGCATCTGGACAGAATCTCAGAATAATAAACTACGTTTGTCCAATTTGTTTACGGTTAAATTTTCCTTAGTTTATGAATTTTGGCTGATTTCGAAGGACGTGGTATTTCAGTGGTGGTATTCCAATTCATTTCAGTGGGGGTGTTTCAATTTTATTCGAATTATCCCTAAGGAGATTTCACATGTATACATACCCAAGTATAAACTTGATTTTATTAGAATTTAATGCGTCGACACTATTGAATCTTTGTTAAAGATGTTGATTCTCAATAATATTAATGCTGAGCAATAATTTACAATTTTTTTTTAAATTTTTGAACAAATTCTTAATTTTAGATGAAAAAAAGAGATCTATTGATTCTATCGAATAATCGTTTTTTAAATCTAATTTATTATTTAGTTTTCAACATTATTGCGGGGAATTACATGGATGGAAATGTTGGAATTTCGTATGGTAACATCTACATTCTACATTTGTACATACTACATTTTTTGCTATAATCTCTTAATTTCGCGGGTATAAATTTCACACTGAAAGAAAAAGGTAGTTGAAAAAATTGATCAAATGGTCCTGACAATCAACCGGAATAGTTACAATAGCGCCATATTACTCAGATAAAGGAACTGTAACCTCGATGGTAGGGTACCGATTTTTAATGCAATATAATCCATATTTGACTTGATATAAATTTGTCATAATCTACGATTTCAGATATTTGGTTTGATAACAGAGTTTTCGCCGTACTGAATCACTTATTGTTTACAAATGGACAGGCGGAGCCGCTAATATACTATTGAGATTAAATAGTTACTAATAGTTTTGTATAGTTTTTACTATGAACAATTAATAGTAACTATTTGATCTCAATAATATTCTGACGACTCCAATAGTTTTTTTTCTGTAAGGGGACCGAGGGATTATTCAATGCTTTTCTTCGAATGTAGGGCACTCAAAACATATATTTATAGAAAAATCTGAGTGTCATTACTTGGGTTGCAACAACTTTTCGTAAAAAAAATAATGTTTTCTATTGGTAAGTAATGTAGGCGGCCGTTTTAATGTAGACGATGATCTCGAAGTAACCGGCTTCGTATCGGCCAAAAGGAGATTGGGAAATAAATTAAATTTTCCCCAAATTTGACGTTTCGGTCACTATGTGCGGACCTTCCTCAGACGTTTAATTTATTTTCGCTGTATGCATAAGAGATAAAGAACAGAGTAGCTAGTTTGTGTATGGTAATATTAATTTTAACGTATTTTTATTTTTGATTTAACTTTAATGCATTTAATTTTTATTTTTAATTTTAACGCATTTTAATATTAATTTAGTTTTGACGCATTTTTCTTAGGTACCTAAAGCTAGAATATATGAACATAAAAATAGCTTAAAATACCTTGGCGAACAACACATGCCCCTTCCAAAGTATACATTTTCGAAAAAATTGAAAAAAAAAATTCACATTTTATAAACCTTTCAATTTTTCGAAAAATGTCTGTAGGTTCTCTAGTTTCCGCAATTTTTCAGCTAATGAGTTAAATAGTTCTAGACAAATAGAGAAATAAAAAATGTAGGTCGGTATTAAATTTGGGCGAAATCCATAAAGCGGTTTAGATTTTATAAAATTTTGAATTTTCGAAAAAAATTTTATCTTCGTTCTTATTCAAGTTATGTTCGACCAAACCTGCTCAAATCTTTTCCAAGGTAAAATTAACATCCAGTTGTAGTAGATATCAAATTTGGTGAAGATTGGTAAAGTGGTTCAGATTTTATAAGACATTGAATTTTTCAAAAAATCTATGTATGTTCTCTAGTTGCAACAATTTTTTAGATAATGAGCTTAAACAGTTTTTGACGAGTAAAGCAATGAAAAATGACGATCGGTTTTGAATTTACATAAAGTGGTTTAGATTTTATAGAATTTTGAATTTATGAAAATTTTTGTTTTCGTACTTCTTTAATTTGTATTTAAAATAAGGATGTAAAGCAGAACTTTGCACATTGCTTCGTCAATAATTTTCATCTCTCGCAAAGCTTCCTCTATGAGGAATCCAAAAATAAAATGAAGAAACTTGCTCATAGAGGCGGAGTTGCGAAAGATGAAAAGTAATGAGGAAGCATTGTGCAAAGTTCTACTTTGCATCCTTATTATATACTACGTATGTGATGAGGAAGTAAAAATGCTGCATTCTTGATGGAACAATACATCTTATGCACAACTAAGAATTATTAGGGTTAACAGTAGGTTATTTTTTCATTACAATACCAGCAGCGAAAAAAAAATCTGCATTTTTACCTAATAGCCTTCTTTTACACTAACATTACCTCGGCATTTTTCTAGGACAAATATACAACAAAAAAACGCTTTATCTTGTGATCTCTCATCTAAAAATAACATTTGCAGGTATCAGAGGAACTCACGTCTGGGCTCGGATTCGATCACGCTGTCCAAGAAGTCCTGGGGCGTCATGTAGAGCTGGCCGTCGTACTCCACCGAGGCGAACTTGATAAACCTCCTCTCTCGCATCGTCAGTCTCACCGCTCTCTGGAGTTCATCGTCTCGTTGCTGAAAACATACAATTACGAAAGGTTGTTACCGACTTATTCCACCATCCGACAAAAGGTATGGCCTGACGCGAGAACTGCAAGTTCTTACGAATATATATATTTTTTTGACACTGGAGGCGGGTTGTGGATCTTGTTTATAAAGACCTCGACGAGGTTTATTGTAGGGTTGTGGCTGTACGCCTACAAGAATATAGTGTAAGATTTCCAGCATAATTGCGTCCCGATCGTTATCGGTATCAGAGCTACATCGATACCGCACCACATCAATCATTCCAATGGGTACAACATTGTTAAATTTATCATCTCAAGCTGTCGCAGGAAAATAAACTTGCTGGGAGAGGAGCTGTAATCGTCTGAGCCGAGATCGAGGAATAGGTTCCGAACAAGAAAGCCATGATTGTTACGTCAGCAATAGATGCGTGGCTTTGGATCACTCGCCAAGAGCCTGTAGCGAGTAATTGACTCCTCGGTATACACAGACGGGACAGCAAGCGCGCTAGACTAACGATCGGAGTCTGGCGGTCTCTTGGCTTTTTGCCAATCTACTGTGGAAATAGGGACCCGGCAAATATTGCAGCTTTCTACCGCAAATGTTCGACTCTTCCGCCAGTTATTGGTCATCATTTTCCTATGCGACTAGTTTACGATTTTCGACACGTACTTGATACCCACGTGCAGCGGCTGAGCAAGTTTTCTTAGCTTGAAATCCGTACTTTCTGCTTGTTTTGTATATGATTTATTTATAATCGAGAGTATAAATGCATGTTTTGCCCGCTGCGGAACATCATTTTCTTGTACTCTATTTGGACCACCATGTGTAGGATCATTTTCGCTACCCATAATTTTTGCTATTTATGAAACATATTTCAATCTTTATTTTCCAACTTTGAATTAATAAGATGAAAGCGTTAGTATATGAGCAATGCGTTTATGCAATTTTGTCGGGCGTATCTAAATTGTATAAAACGATAGAAAGAGTAGATATCGATGGCAAAATATGTAAATCTGAACAAACAATAGTAATGTCGACAATATTTGCAAATAAACGAAAGTTGGAAACTTCAGTGAGAAATATCTATATTTCTAATTGTTTATTGGGTTTTCGGGGTTTTAAGGCCCTTTAAACCTACTTTATTTTGTTTGCTTATAGTCATTGCTCACTAAGATATTTACATTTATATATTTTCTGACACATTATTATGCAGATTTTTTTTGTTGGATGTTTATTTAAAAAATTTTGTATTCAATTGTACCAAGAGTAATCGCAACATTTGTGAAACGCAAATTTCGCCCCGATTCCAGTATCTGGGCAAGACCAATCTTAAGTAAAACAATTATATATAGTCCGACACATGGAATTGGGCATGTACAGTCTGCATAAACTCTATATACAATCTATATGCATTTTATATATAAGACCACTTCTGAAGTTCGGTTTGTGTATAAATCGTATATTTATTAATTATAGAGCGTATGCAGACTATATATGCCTATTTCTATTTAAAAAAAAGTAGAACCTTGCACATTGTTTCCTCATTATATTTCGCTCTATACAAAGCTACCTCTATGAGGAAGTATGCTGATTGGTTTTGGCTTCCTCATAGAGGAAGCAATGTGCAAGGTTTTACTTTGCATCTTTGTTTTATGTAATAGATCGACATGGCTGAGTATTATTTTGTTCACATATTGAATTTGGGTTTATATCAAGTTTTTCAAAAGTTAAAGCGATGAACTTAATATTTGAAATAATTCGAAATTCCATAAAATAATAATTATTTACGTTTCGTCACTAAATTATATAATTATAATGACTGAATATGATTCCGTTTACATACCAAATTTGGGCTTGATATCTTAAGTTTTGCAAAAGTTAATGCTAAAGTTAAATTTTTAATGATAAAGTTAGATTTTTGATAATCCGAAATTTCATAAAATCAAAATTTTTTTCTGTTCATCACTAAATTACATATCTATCATGGCTGCATATTAATTCGTTTACATATTTAATTTGTGATTGATATCTCATGTTTTGCCGCATACTGAGAGAAAACTTGAAATGCTGACAACCTCGCACGGTGGTTGGCAAATATTACTTTGGCTCAGGGAAATAGAGGTTGACACAAGTACCCATTCGTCGAAGCAATACAATGCATTTTTTTTGAGAGAACGACTCCATGTAATTGAACGACAATATAACAATGTTTCTCATATTTCAATGTTCCGTTTCTGAAGATACGAGTACTGATTTTTACAGTCATCCCGGTGGTCACCTATCCAACTACTGACAGCCAGGTAGAGTGATCCATCCTAGTACTGACCCTCAGGTCAGTCAGACGGTCATCCACTCAAATACTAACGAACTAATTCGCGCAAACAACGAAACAAGCAACTTCATCGAATATGTTTATAGATGGCAACAACGATACAATTTACCCTCTTAGATATAACCGAGTGCCGTGAAAAATAAATGAATGTGCTTTTATTTTTACTACACCAAACGAAACCATAAAAACCTATAAAATTCTGACTGTATTATACTAAGTTCATTTTATATTTCATGCTACCGATATTTAAATAGACAAAGAAAAATTGTAAATTCATATGAGGAATTGTTATATCATGAAGAGGAAGCCGTAATATCTAATAAAAATGCAGGATTACTCGATTGAATAAGCACAAAATAATATTTAAAAATTAATTTTCATTATTATTTTAGATTCGCTCAAACATATAATCAAGTTAATTGAAATGTGAGTGTATTTGAACCAACCGTGTCAATAGTTCCAATCAATCGATTAGAGATTGATGCAAGTAATGATATTGGCCGTGATCAGGCTACAAATCCGGGCGTTATCTAATTTCTCCGTTAGTTAATTATACTAATATTTATGTTAGCGCGACCACGTCCTTTTTTTTTAATTTAAAAAGATACGAAATCTAAATTTTTGCATACATTCAGTTGATAATTGCAACAATTAAATTTAAATTTGAGCTCGATAGCAATAGTGGTTCTTGAGTTATCGGTGTTTGAATTTTCGAAGATGTATACATACACACGTACACACACACATACATACATTCTGAGTGTCCTGACATAAAAAGCTGGAAAATTTTTTTTTCATGAAAACAAAGCTTCCTCTATGAGGAAGCAAAAAACACATATTCCATAGCATGAATAAAACAGCTTTAACAATGCTTGGATTAATTGAATGTTTGTGAGATCTCGACACCACCTTTTTAGAAGAAGATGCGTTCTTCAGGCTTTTACGATCACCGACACCCTTCTATTCCCATTATAATTCCTAGAAACCCGCCAAATTGTGTACGTCTGTATAGGATAAAATTTATTTCAATAAAAATGATGAATTAATAAGAAAATCAAATGAACCTTTTAGATTATCTCACATTCGAAAATACAGCATCAAAATGATATGAAAAAGATAAAAATTGAAAAGCTGCTGTAGTCTTCAAATGAGAAGAACTGAAAACCCCGGATCCTCGTGACCGCCTTGGGCTCCGATTAACGTCAGGCCTGTCGTTCTCCTGACGTGAAAAAAACAACAGTTAAAGCACTTTCGATTTACTTATACTCTTACCCATCGGGTGGTTCGAGTAGCAAAACATTACCGCAGCAACAGCATCAGTGAAATAAGCGCCGTATGTACACACACGCGAGTATGTTACACGAATATGCACAAGTTGGAGAGGGTTCAAAATCGACGAGAGGAATACTCCTACGAAGTCGTAAAGGAGGAGAAGTACGTCGCTTCCTCGCCCACTGACGACGTCTCGAGTCTCTCGCCGACGCGTTTTACGAGCTCGCAAAAAAGAAAAAAAAAGAAAATAAATAAAACCTACAAGAAGAATAAGAATTCGAGGCGCACGCGTCTTGCATTGCAGTGCTTGCAGCTTCGATTGCAAAGTCATTTCTGAAGAACTCGCGTGCATGTACGACAAGACACGAGCTGTTCAGCAGTCTCAAGACACAGAAACCCTGTCGTCGAGTCAACCCACTCGATTGTCGTAAGATTATGTATTGGATTTGAACTGAGACGGAAGAGATTCCAGATTCAATGTCCTTGTGGATCTAAATCAACGCAAACTCGAGTTTTGTTGGCTTTGAACAAGCTACGACGTTCTTAAGCCCTCAAGCAAACACACAAGAGGAGGAATAAAAAAAAAGACGAAGAAGCGTGAGCTGCAGGTGGCTCGATCGGATTTAAAAATAAAATTTGGCTGATTCGGGTTAGCTCGCGTTCGAGTTGTCGCCCCAGCCGATCGACGCGATGAATATAACATTGCCGATGCTCCGTCAAACCTTTTGGTAGACTCGGCACTGTTTATTCAATGGCATTTATTTTCCGTGAGATATATAAAAGCCGCCAATGGCATATCGACAGATGCTTCGCAGCTTTCCTACATAGTACGGTGCACCACATCTTTTATTCAGTAACTCGTTTCCAGCGGAGATAGATCAATCCGGAGTGCAACTTTGAAGTTCCTTCGTGCTTGTACTTCAAGAGATCTCTATAGTCTAGACTGGGTACAAGATTGACAAGATTTTATAGCAATTTTTGCACTCCCAGTCTCACCTAACAATACCATATCTCTACAATGTTATAAAAGAAAATTACTTCTCGGAACCCGTGTGAAAATAATTATGTCAAAGTGTGATCGTAAATTGATATATCTCGAAAAGTGCCATTTTTGAGACGCGTTAAGGCGAAAACATCTTAGAAAAGTTCAAAACAATTTTGAGATCGATATGATACCAAATTTTTTTACTAATTTGAGCGCAATTTGTGACTTAGTTTCAAGAACTTTTTAATGTACTCTATTAACAATAAATTGAAATCTCCCAGATAGACAAACGTGCTTTTTGTCTTGGGCATGCCGGCACCGTGCCGTCATGTGCGACCATATACGACGGCACCGTGACGGCATGCCGTGCTGGTATGCCGTGCAGTCACACCGTGCGTTCAAAATTTTTCGATATGGCACGGCGTGCCGCCACCGTGTCGTCACGGCGTGCTGTCACGGTGACAGCATGGTGTGCCATATCGAAAAATTTTGATCGCACGGCATGACTGCACGGTGACGGCATGGTGACAGCACGGTGACGGCATGGTGAAGGCATGTGACGTGCCGTTTTAGTTTTATTAATTCTTTGAGATCCGAAATTCCGAGTTGAGGAAAAAAGACAGACTGCAATCTTCTATTTTCATCAAAGGAATACAAAAATGAATACCAAGGAGTATCACCTTCAGATGATAGCTCCCTCAAGTGCATTCGAATCCTAAAAATCTTCGCAGTTTTATAAACACTTTGACTAAGGCGTTTCTCGCAAGCGAGAAAAAAACGCATTTGCCATCTAGCGGCATTATTCCAAACGCTGATGCGCCGTCACTTGTATCGTGCATTGGTGTTTCGCCTAATGCCGAAGTTGACTCACGGCTCCGCGAGGTTATATATGCCGAATGGAACGAGGAAGTTGGGTCTAACTCACCAAATGGTTGTCGGGTTTTCTTCGATTCAAATATTTTATGTAGTTGAGACAACTACAGCGCTTTTATTGTAGCTGTAACATTACGTTCTTTCAGACCGTGCGCACTCCTGCATCAATCACTAATAGTTTAATTGGAAGTATTGACGCAGTTGGTTCAACAACACTCATATTTCAATTAAATTCATTATGCGTTTGACTGCACGGAATGAAATTTCTGTGTCGTGACAACATAAAACGGTGACAACAAAAATCGTTTTGTTAGGCTAACAAAAAGATTGGCCAGTCCAGGAAAAAGATTTGTCAGCCGAACAAAAGATATATCAGTATAGCAAAACTGATTTGTCAGCTTAACATAACGATTTTTGTTGTCACCGTTTTATGTTGACATGATACAGAAATTTCTCTTCGTGTGAATCTAAAATAATAACAAAAATGAATTGAAAATTATTAATTTGTGCTTATTCAATCGAGTAATCTTGCATTTTAATCAGGTATAACATCTTTCTCTTCATGTTGGTACAAATTAGGGGAAAGTGGGGTACAGTGTGACGCGGGGCACTGTGTGACACGGCCGATATCTCGAAGGTTTGTGGAGCGTTAATTATGAAATTTGTTGTGCTAAACGATAAGTTAAATTGCAATTTGACAGACCAAAACAAATTGCAATTGCAGACAGTACAAAAAACATAAATAATCTCAATAGATTTGGACCTAGCTGAAAAAAAATTTCGCTCGCCGGAAAAATGTAATATCTAACCTCAAATTTTTTGACAGCCCAGATTGCTGATTTTAATTGATAGAGCAATTATTCGTGCTTCGCTCAGTACCCAGATTTTCTTACTTGTACTTCGAAAAAGTATTAATAATTATCAAAAACCAGATTAGTTGGTAGTGGGGTACAGTGTGACACAGAATTGTGGGGCACAGTGTTACATCTCTTGGTGTTGTTGTGATTACCAATATCTCAAGATTGAGGTTAAGCGTTACATTACATTATTGTTTCTTTTTCAATTTCAACATGTAGGGAGAAGAAAATGGTTCGAAACCGAAAAGAAAAAACTTCAAGAGTCACTGTGGAGGAGGCCAGGATGAAAGACGCAGTCCTGCGAGTAGTCAACGACAACTACAGCGTAAGGAGAGCAGCTGCGGACTTGGACATCAATCGGATGACCCTGCTTCGCTATGTGAAAAAGTATAAGGAAGCCTCCGAAGAAGAACGCTTGGTCATGCACTTTGCTCCAAACTACAGTGTGCGCTCAGTTTTCACTCAGGCGATGGAGGCCGAACTGAAACAATACTTACTTGACGCAGCGAAAATGCATCATGGACTGACACGTAAGCAGGTGATGGAGCTTGCGTATCAGCTGGCTGTTGCCAACAAGCTTTCGTATCCTCCAGCATGGGACACGAATAAGCAAGCTGGACTTGATTGGTACTACGAGTACATGAAACGATGGCCTGAACTATCCCTTCGTAAGCCGGAAGGCACCAGTCTGGCTCGAAGCACAAGTTTCAACAAACACACTGTGGGCCTCTTCTTCGATAACTTGAAGAACGCCTATGATCAACTTGGGGATAAAATTTCGCCAACGCGTATCTACAATTTGGACGAGACTGGTTTGACAACGGTGCATAATCCACCTAAAATCGTTGCTCCGAAAGGACAAAAACAAGTAGGACAAATTACTTCGGGAGAACGTGGTGTTCTAGTCACAGCATGTTGCTTTATTTCTGCAAGTGGATCGTTTGTTCCTCCTTACTTGGTTTTTCCACGAGTAAACTTCAAGCCTCATATGCTAAATCGCGCTCCTGCGGGATCTGCTGGCAACGCAAATCCGTCTGGATGGATGAACGGGATCATCTTTGTTGACGTGCTCCGACATTTCCAACATCACACAAAGGCATCTGTCGACGATAAAGTGCTCCTGATACTCGACAACCACGAATCACACATAACGATTGAAAGTTTAAACTTTTGCAAGAACAACGGGATTGTGTTGTTGACGCTTCCTCCTCACACATCTCATAAGCTGCAACCATTGGACACGACTGTCTATGGCCCGCTGAAGACGTTGTTCAATCAGTCTTGTAATAACTGGATGACCACGCACCCGGGGAGATCGTTGACGATTTACGAAATATCATCGCTATTCGGACAGGCGTTCCCATTGGCCTTTTCGATTCGGAATGTAACTCGAGGCTTTGAGAAGACAGGCATATGGCCTTACAACAGAAATGTTTTTGGCGAGGACGAGTTTTTGTGCTCATCCGTAACTGACAGACCGGATCAAGCTCAAGCTTCAACTTCGTCTATCAATGAACCGGGGACGGAGACTGCGACTTCGGAAACCGTCAGCAGCGCAAGAGTATTGGAGGCGACCGTCGAAACAGAAACGGCAGTCGTAACTCCCATCGAAAATCTATCAGATTTTTCTCTCGATTTCGTAGATGCCCCTGATACCAACAGCCAAGATTTCGTACTGCTGGAGGTTCCACATGATCTCCAATCTACGTGTGATGAGCTCTTCAACGATTTTAGTCAGCCGATCTATTCGGTGGATGAGTCTTTCGCGTTGAATCCAGTTGATGGACCAGATTTCGGTATGGCGAAAACAGGGGAAACTTCGACGATGAAAGATATGAACGAAAATTTTGTTTCGCCGTCAGTTATTCGCCCGTTCCCTAAAGCAGTTGAGAGGAAAACCAACAGACAACAGCGTAAGCGGAAGTGCAGTGTGATCCTCACAGACAGCCCGGTGAAAAATGCAATTTGTGAAGAATTAGCAGCTTCTGCAGAAAAAAGAAAACCAAGGAAACCTCCAACTAAGACGAAAAAGGAAAAAAAAGGTATCGAGGATGCAGCGAAAACAGTCACGCGTGGTAAACGAATACTGAAAGAGACAAACGAAACGGAGAATGCGCTGCAAAAGGAAAACAAGGAAAAGAAGCCAAATCAAAAGGAGGATTCGTTGCCGAAGAAGACCGAACCAAAGAAACGAAAGCCTAGGAAACAAAAATAAACTGCACAGCGAAGAGCGACTACGACTTATCAATGTTACTGTGATACGTACCGATAAGATCAAATTATTCATATTTTTAGTTACCGTCCGTATCTTTAAACATACTTGATATATATATTTTATTAAAAATGTGATACTAGTGGTAAAATAGCAAAGACTGATAAGATCGTATACCCAAGAAAAGCAAATCGAAAAATAAAAGTTATTTATGTTGGCACACAGTGCCCCACGCTTTACATCAGTTGTCACATTGAACCCCTCTATCTGTCACATAGTACCCCACTGATGGGGCACAGTGTGACATTAGGCAAGTTATTTTCAATTGAATTTTTTAAATATATTCAACGCTTTCTGAGTGTTGATTGTAGCGTTTTTGTGTGCCCAAAGGTTGAGAAATCACGATTATGATAGTGATTTTTTCGAAATCCGTTCCTGAAAAATTTAAAAAATTCGAAGAAAAAAAGTGTCACACTGTACCCCACTTTCCCCTAATCGCTGAAAAAACATATTTACATTTCTTTTGCATTGACGAGAATCGAAGCTGCGACCCTCCCGATAATGTTGCTGCGTTGCGCTGTAGCTCACACGACCATTCAGATCATATGATTCTAGTATTTTGTTTGCCCATTTGAAAATCGGTAACAGGCGCGGCAGCTTTTCGATTTTTCAGGTGTGGAGCTCTAAAAAAATGGTGGGGGGGAGGGGTTAAAAGACAACGATTTTTTTACGATTTGTATTTTATTAGGGCAAATGTGCACTGCAAACATTATTGCTTTTTATGAATTCATCGACGATGTCATCGATTTTAAGCTCCATAGTAACGTCTAAATGGATATGTAACGTTGCCAAACTGTTCAGTCGCTGTTGCAACATTACCGAACGTAGGTAGGACCTCAAGCGTCGTAATGCCGAGAACGATCGCTCCACCATGGAAGATGATGCAGGAACCGTCAATAAAATCTGAATAAGTTTGGCGAATTCCGGCAGGAGAGCGCTGATCGTTGAATTCTCTTTCAAAAACTTTACTCCATCGCCGAGAGTACTGACGCTGACTTTTTGCTCTTTCCCTAGCAGATCGACCAACCACGAAACCAACCGAAATCCCACTCAAGATCAACCAAAATTCAACCGGGTCGGTTTAGAACACGAAAACAACCAGCATTTTGAAGAAACCAACCACCGACCAACCGTGTTCTCAACTAAATCTCAGTTGGTTGTAGATTCTCTCAACGCGGTACCAACGGATAATCAACCGTCACGGAAATCGAAGATCGGTTGAACTTTGGACGCCGTATCCCAATACCGACCGATCGTATTTGGAGAAAAAAAAAACTAGTCACGTCTGTAGGTCTCGAACCTGCAACCTTCGGATTGATTACTAGCCGAGTGCTCTGCCTCCTCGGTCACTCAGTTCGTTAATACATGTTAAACTCATGTTCCATATAAGTTATCGGCCGAAACGTATGGTAACTTATGAGAAACGTATGTTGATCATACTCCAACGAACTGAGTAGTCGAGTAGGCAGAGTACTCGACTGATAATCCGAAGATTACAAGTTCGAGACCTTACCAGCGATAGAATTTTTTTATTTTTTATTTTTGAAAAATGAAAAAAGATCGGTTTAACAGTTGGTCTGAAACTGCCCCAACTAATGTCCAACCGCTGTCCAACCGTTGTACAAATTGCTGAACAGTCGGTCTCAAGTTGCCCCAAATAATGTCCAACCGCCGTTCAACCGCTGTAGAAATTGATGACACAACTAAGATCCAACCACGAACCATCCGAAATTCAACTCAATACCAACCGAGAGAAACCAACCACCGACCAATCGACAGCATAGTTCGTCGGTGGTTGGTTTCGATAAAATACTGGTTGATCCCGTGTCCCAAACCGACCCGGTGGGGATCATGGTCGGTATTCGGTTGGACCGAACTGTTAGGGTTCATTATACTGTGGCATATGTCGCGATGTAACTTTAATTGCTCGTGGTTGAAGTTGTTGTTATAACCAATAACATTCCATGATGGTGCTGGATTCATGATCCTTGCCAACTATAAAATCCTCAAACTGATTCAACAGCTTCATTGTTTCAGATTCAAATCGGTTGTTCAGAGAAGATAAAACTTGATCAACGACTTCGAAAAATATTTTCCGATAATATTTTTCAGGACTCGTTAAAGCTGACTCTGTGACGACGTTGTCTCGCGTGGCTAGGAGCCCACAGTATGATTTACTGATCTTTCTGTTTAAGATTTCCTAGCGAAACCTCTTGTTGCTTTCTCTTGGTGTCGAGACAGTAAATTTCGGTACGTCATCGAAGGGTAAACCCCTCGTGTATAGTCGAACTCAGGACAGCTTTGCAGTTTTATATACGTTCAGGCTTCAAGTCACTTGCGAGAAACGCTTCAACCGCTCGCCACCTAGCGGAGTATTGAATATCAGTGTTTCGTACGAAGCCACTAGATGGCGAGCGGTCGAAGCGTTTCTCGCAAGTGACTTGAAGCCTGAACGTATATAAGACTGCAAAGCTTTTCTGAGTTCGACTATACACGAGGAGTTTACCCTTCGTTGACGTACCGAAATGTACTGTCTCGACACCAAGGGAAAGCAACAACAGATTTTGCTTGATTCCTCTGAAGAATTTCATTATATTTCTTTCAACGATTTTTCTGTTTAATGGACGGAATCTTTTCACGATTCTCTTAAAGACGCTTTTCAAGATTCTTTGAAAGATTCTTAGAACGCTTTCGGATAGAAAGAATTTTGAAAAGAATCCTGGAATGAATCTTGTCCCGGATCCTATAAGTGATTCTTTTTAAGATTCTTTAAAAGATTCTTTTTTTCTATCCGGGTACTGACCATACGAAAGCTGCCGCCCCTGATTGGTAACATGAAATATAAAATGAAATTAGTATAATACAGTCAGAACTTTATAGATTTATATGATTGCGTTTGGTGTAGTAAAAATAAAAGCAGTTTCCGTTATTTTTCACGGCCCTCGGTTATATCGAAAAAGATACATTGTATCGTTGTTGCCATCTATAAACATATTCGACGAAGTTGTTTGTTTCATTGTTTGCGCGAATTAGTTTGTAAGTATTTGGGTGGATAACTGTCTGACTGACCTGAGGATCAGTACTAGGATGGGACACCCTGACAGTATCTGACGGTCAGTAGTTGGATAGGTGACCATCAGGATTACTCTAATAGTTAGCACTCGTATCTTCAGAAACAGTTTTCACACAAACGGACGTGAGGTTGAGTGAGCCTAATATTTCGTAGAAGCTATAGTTACACCGAGATTCTTTCAAAAGCATGAAACAATTCTCGCGACCATTTTAATACAGTTGCTTCGTAGAAATAATTTTCCAGATTGGAATGACACGCGTGATTGGCTTAACAACTCGTGATACGCGTATTGAGTGCCGAAAAATCCTTGCCTTAACCTCACACGGGATTAAGTCAACATGCACAACATGCGCTCAACAGCATTCAAGTTCCAGCCAAAACATTATTCTACACGGAAATAAATATTTGCTTGTGACAACTACGTTTCCAATTTGCGGTACACAATGGCTCAAAAATTAGTTGCCTCAGCCATATCGAATAGTAACTTCAACTATTCAGAATTAGTTCTCGCGAAATTAGTGAGGTTAAGCAATCCCATCGCTGGGACTACACTCGAATAGTTGGGATTATCATTCGAATCGTTGGCACTACCATTTGAGTTGTAAGGCAAATAGAATAATCGATTGGTTGTGTCAACTCATTTTTTGGTTATGGCAACTAATCTTTTCGTTCAGTGTATTGACGTTCAACCACATGGAGTAGTGTCAACTTCTATTCCATGAAGCCAAAGTAATATTCGGCAACCTACGCACGACGCTGTCCGAATATGAAATTTTCGCTCAGTGTATCCATCAGAAGTTGTGTTACGCTGTTCTTATCAAGGAAAAAAAGGGACTAAGGATTTGATCGGACGGGGTGGAAACATTTATGCGAGCTTGTTCAAACGCTCTTGGGTGTTTTGTTCTAACGTGAAGAGATTTAACAAGCGCCAAGGGGCGCCAGATGAGAAAGGGAGAGAGGAGGAGAGGCAATTACCGGAGTGCCTGCGTTACTTAAGATAGTTTGGCGTAAGGAGTCGAGGGTCTAATTTATGCATCGAGAGTCAGAGCGAAATGCTGCTGGTGTATACGACAAGAGTGGATCAACAACGCGCGCGAGGTTCTGGCAAAGTGTTGACTCGGAGGACGAGAACGAGGACGAGGACGTGCGACGACGAAGAGGAAAATATATATATAAGCAACACGCCACAGACTAGTACGTAGGCGATAAAACATGCCTACCACGTCGTGTCTTCGCCGGGCCAACAAGAAACGATAGAAAACGTGTGAATTGAAAAGAAAAACGAGAGTTTCTGGGCTGCCCGACGTGTTCGCGCTAATTGACACTCGATTAATTTATTGGGTTGGAGTTTGTGCCCCTATCGTTTCAATGTAACGCGGTCAAGGTAGCTCCGGGTTTCATAAATTCAATTGATCGATTGCACTCGCTCAACTTGTACTAAACATTATTTATGTTGAATATCTTTGGAAGATTGTTTTTTTAATAAGTAGAAGGAATTTCTGCAAAGGCGTAGATTGCATCGGAGAATATGATCGCTAAACTAAAACAGAGTCTAGAAAATGAGAAACCCTTCTTTGTGCAAATTATTTTCAATAATCGTTAATGTTTTATCGAATTCGAAATTTTTCACTGATCTTTAACCTGATAGAATTTCTTCGGATTGGAATTTCAGCCGGGAATTTCTGCGATGTGTCTATCGCATCTGGGAATATGATTGCTAGACTGAAATGAAGTCCAGGAAATGGCGATCATTTCCGATGCAAGCCCAACTTTAATTGCCGCTAAAATTCTATGTCATTAGACATTCATCTTGCTCTATCATGATGTACGTTCATCGATGTTGGCTTCCTCATAGAGGAAGCTTTCTAAAAAGTAAAAAATAATGTGCAAGCAATAAATAAGATTCTACTTTGTATCTTTGTTTTAAATAAGTTTGAAAAGCTCGAAAATGATAACGAAACATTCAAATTCCTATATAATCCAAATCCTTCCACCGATCATTACAAAATTATGTATGTAGCGTCACTGAATATTTTACCGCTTACGTACACATTTTGGGTTCACTATGTCAAGTTTATGAACGTTAATGCAATAAAGTAATTTTTTCAAAAATTTCAAAACTCCATAAAATTCGAACCGCTTTCCCGATTGCGGCCAAATTCAATATTGAATAATCTTAAATGTACCAGCACTTATAAAAACGACTTAGAAAAACATCGTAAATTTCTTGATTAGGAATTTCTGCAAAATATAGTTCAGTGATTTGTATATTTTTTTACAAAACATGGAAAACTGATGGAAAATTCTTCGTGTGTCAAAATTTGCTAGAATTTCAAAAAATTAAAAAATCAGCAATGTCTGCGGTTGACCGATTTTTATGGTTTGCATCTGGGAACAGGATCGTTGCACTGAGATCCAGATCAGAAAATGTTGACTCCATTTTTTAAGAAAATAAATTCTAATAGTCCTCAAAAATCTCTGCGGATGCAAAATCTTCATTGATTACTAATTTGGCAGAATTATTAGTGAAATATCTAAACCTTTTGTAGTAAAAAATAATGAGAATCTTCGCCATCTTCTTAAGGTATTTAGAGTGTCTTTTAAGGGGTCAGAGTCAAGTAAACGGTCCTTTTTTCTCGTTTTTTTAGAGTGTAAAAAGTTTATTGTTTGATAAGTATCGATATGTTACTATTTAGCGTTCAAATTAACTAAAATAAATTATATGAAATTTAAAAAAAACCAATAATTTTTCGTTAAAATGTAATAATACGCAGAGCATAAACCTAAATTAATTTTAAAAAAACAAGATATAAAAATTCAGTGATGACTTATTTTTAAAAAACACCCTTTATAATGACGAAATTGCTAAAAACATTGTTTTTTTAGGTTCACGCAAAGGAAAATAAGTTAATTTGAATTCCACATTTTGAAAAAAAAAAATCATCTCAGCTTGGTATAAATTATGGCGGTATACTGAACGCCCGTAAGCTCTCACATATGCTTAGACTTCGAATTTCGATTTAAAATTTAGGGAACACATTTTCAAGATGATAAACGAATTTGATAAGCAAAAAAAAAAGTCAACATTTTTTAACGTCCTTGACCCTTCTCTCTTAATTTATTTAAAAACACACCTTATGCACACAAATATCATAATATCGTTCATTCCAAGTTGCGCTAAAGCGTTGTAAAATTTAGCAGAAGCGGCAATGAATTCCAGAGCATCGTATGTGTCCCCATGCATCTCCAGAGCAGCAGAAACGAGTCCGATGGCATTTCGCTACGGGTGTCCTCGCGTGGCGTTATTTTCTCTGTCGCATTTCTTCGGTTGACCCATGCAACGTCATAAATATATCCGTTACACTCTCGTGGGCGTGCGCTCGCGACAAGAGCGCTTTCGCTTTTTTTTCTAATAAAAAGAATATCTCTCGTCACATCGTTGTCGCTGTCGTTCAGGAATAACAGATGAGCGAGAGAGATTGCATATTCTCATGCTCACAAATCTCTCACCGAAAGATTAGGGCTGGTTATACAGAATCGTGTAGGAACTAGCATCTATGCTGCACAACTGTGCAGCATAGATGCTAGATACTCCCACGATCCAAAGCCGCCAATGCCGGCAAACAATGTCTCACGCTTGTCTACAGACAAAATCTGGTAAATTTTACAAGTGTCTCCTTAAGATCATGTCCAAGGTCTCGTGATTTCACGCAGTTTCGCTGCCGTAGACATGGATAGCAGCCGTCATTGGCTTCGAGGCCAAAAAAAAAATATTTCCACGGTGGTCATGCACCCCCAAGATTTATTTAGTGTCTCTGAGGTCGTAAATTCATTGTTTTCTCAACGGTTGATGGGCTGCAAGCTGCCCCTAAATTTATGGGGTACGAAGGATCGTTAAACGACTAATCTGCCCCTCTTTAAAATTCTTAAAGTATCTACTGAAACAGCTGCTACTTGACGAACAGTCTCGAAAAACCGGAAGAATTTCGATACTTAAGGAAATCGTGGTAAGGCTAGTTTTTAGTTCATCCGACTATTTTTGTATTTTTTATTATTATTGTTAGTGTAACTAGTGTAGTGCTGTAATAATGAAAGGAGGCAGTTTAATGGATTCTCTATCTTTTTGCGTGCTTCCTTATAAAATCCCTCTTCAACAAATCAGTCGGTAAAATATCTCGAATTTTCGATATAAGTATTGTTGTCATTTTATTCGTTCCGTAAATGGCTATCGTACCAGTGTGAAGCTGATACTCGTCGAGGAACAGCTTCAGGCATGTTGTTCATTTTGACAGTTCTAAAATTTACACACCGCGAGATTGTGATTTGTGTTAGGCAATAGGAAATTATAATTAGAAATGGAGGAAGATAGTTACAGTGGTGACACGATATTCCAAATGGATTCCAAAACTTTGACGGTTTTGACAATGAAAGAAGCGAGAGCTTCTTTCATTGGTTATCACGACCAGCACGATTCTACACGGAAAGAAATGTTTGGTTGTGGCAACTACGTTTGCGATTTGCTGTACAAAATGTCTAAGAAATTAGTTGCCTCAACCATATCGAATAGTAACCTCAACTATTCACGATTAGTTCTCGATTGGATTAGTTAGGTTAACTAATCCAATTGGACCTACCACTCGAATAGTTGGGACTACCATTCGAATCGTCGGTATTATCATTCGAATCGTCGGTATTACCATTCGAATCGTTGGTATTACCATTTCAGTTGCTAGGGAAATAGAATAATCGATTGGTTGTGTCAACTCATTTCTTGGTTATGGCAACTAATCTTTTTTTTCCGTGTAAAATTTGCATCATAGGTCTCGAGGTTTATTGCGAAGAGGGGTGAGCTTCGAATCATCAACTCCGTTTCATAAATATGAATTGCAATGCTAATTCATCACTATAAGTAACATATTAAATATGATATTGTAATGGTAGTATAATTTTTATCCATGCACCATTTCTAATAGCAATTCACGAAAATAATAAAATGGCTCGAGTTCTTATATCGAAAATGCAAGTTATTTCATCGGCGATAATTTGTAAAAGTCACAGTACGCTAATAAAATGTTTAATACCGAGGTTTGATGGTTAGGGCGCGAAGCGTGCATCCGCTGCTAGTCTAAATGAAATCTTCGTTTACTTTTTATCGCAAAACAACAACAAAAAGCTTTAAAGTTTGAAATAATTCTGGCTTAAAAATTTCACAATATCAATAATACTTATTCTAAATTAAGACCGACACTGGTAGTTGTGCGGTCGGTGTGCGGCTCAGGCGGTCCCCCGCGTTGAACAGCATTGTTTGCTGCCATAACTTGGATGGATGACCGTTTAGCCATGCACCGGCTGGTACATCAATCAGTGAGCGGCAGGTCAGGTTTTCTGAGATCTCGGTGTTTACATTTAAGTAAGTTAGTTTCGTGAATACACCGGGAAATCAGAAGAATATACGGCCGTCTGTACCGGTACGGGTTTTTCGCAATTTCCCCGTACCCATGGCAAATGCGGTACAGTGTAGCCAAAGTCGGCTGCGGACGCATTGGAAAGTTAGGTTAGCTAAGTGAAGTGTGCGGGTAGGGAGTGATAGGAGTAAGGGTGGGAAGGGCGGTAAAAGGCGATTGAAGCCATACCATGGAAAGAATGATACCAGTAATCGTGGATAGAAAAGTACTTATTCTAAATTATTATAATCAAATTCGTAAAAATAAAGTTCCAGATTTAGGATGAAACCTCTAATTTTTTTTTAGTCCAACCAGCTAATAAATAAGCGCTTTTGATACAAATACAAAAAATAGCCGTATAATCTAACGATTAATAGCTATCATTTCAGGAAACTTGTAAGATGCTCAAAATAGGGTAATATTTGTGCATTTTTCTCTACGGAAATATTAAGCTCATATTCCCAATGGGCACACTTGTCACAATGATGGCCTAAAGACATCTTTTGGACATCACATGTTATAATGATGTCCTAAAGACGTCTATAGGACATAATTGCAACATATGTGCCCATTGGGTTATTGTATCGTTTAGTGTATTTTTTTGTTATTCATAGATGCAAAATGTATATGGTCCTTAACATCAAGTGTATAATGGGACATACATGGGCATGTTTGTCGTTGTCGTCACTACAGCTGTGAATTTGTAGAAATTTCGAAGCCTTTAGTTCTTGCCAGGAAGAAAAAAAGGCGGATTTTGACATTTCCCATATAATTATACCTTAAAAAAGGAAGAAAAAGTATAAAATTGAAGAAATGATGACGGATTTTCTACTACCTTATAAAGTGAATTATTCCATTATTTTAAGTCAGAAAAGTCTAAAGATCAATATTGGAAACAATTATTATTCCAAGATTCCAAGATTAAAAACAAGTTCACGATAATCACCTTCAGTTTCAACGTTCTAAATCGGACTCCCAAGTTTAGAATCCTCTGAGATTTGTCAGATGTTTCATTTCCAGGTATAGAGGTCGATAAAGACTCGATTAAAATCGGTCACCAGGGAACTACCCCGAAAGGTGAATGCATTCGATTCATGGAAATTTGAGTTCGTTCAATATTTAAGCGTGTTCATTTGTCTCTTATTCCACAATTTTTACTTTAAATAGTGATCAATATTTGGATACAATTTTTATTATTTAATAATTAAAAGTTGTTTGCTTTTAAAGGGTTAAAAACAAGTTTACGAAAAACACCTTATTTTTATCAACCTAAACCAGACTCCCTTTTTGGAAGTAGGGAGATCTCCCTTACCATGATGTACTAGTGTGAAGATCTCAGTCATCTCCGAGATTTGTCCAGGCGTTCCTGGAGCATCGCATGAGATGCTATAGCATTTATATATAAGATTTCTATCTTTGTTGGTTGGTTTTCTCCGCGAAATGATCTGCAGCTTATACACAATAAAAAATAAGTCCTTTACTCCAGCTCAGGTAAAGGAGTCATCGACGAGTCGTACCGAGATGTCGCCGGTCGCCAAATGTTTTATTACTTAGCCGCGGCTGGTCACCAAATGTTTTGGCACGTACTCGCTCGGATGCTCACGAAAGTTTTTTTAAATTATACTCTCGCGCAGATATGCAGATTAAGGGTAAGCAAGGGTAGTTTAAACCTTAGATATTTTTCATACGGAACTCCTTTCTCCAAAAAATACAGCCAATAGCATTTTTTAATTTTACCCCCAAAAATCCACCAACGAAGAAATTAGATTCACGTGAGCCTTCGACTCTTCTTCAAAATCACTCTTCATCAACAAGTCGTCGAGTAAAGACGAGTGCAGATCTCTCTGCATAACACCGAGCAGTGAGACAATTGTTAACTGTTTGTCAATTATAAGTCGTGTATTGTGTTTGTAAGATCGTGTTTGTTATGTATTTTATTGTTTCATTAAAGTTTTATTAAACCAATTTTTCACAATATTCAATTTGTTAAAAGCGAAAATAATTGCCCTACATTAGTTTGGAGTGCAATAGTTCCAAGTAAACATCGTCGCCATAAGAGCGTAATCGGAACTTACAACTCCGACAGAATTCCAGTCAATTCGCGGCGTTCATGGCACAGTTCCACTTCCAGTTATCCAGGTCGATAAATACTCGATTAAAATCGGTCAGGATAAATCTATCCCGAAGAACAAATGCTTTCGATTCACGGAAATTCGAGATCGTTCAATATTCAAGTGATCATTTATCTCTTATTCCACAATTTTTTTTTAAAGTGATCAATATTTGGATACAGTTTTTATTATTTTAAGATTAAAGGTTGTTTGCTTTCAAAGGACTAAAACAAGTTTACGAAAATCGCCTTATTTTTAGCGTCCTAAACCGGACCCCCTTTTAGGACGTAGGTAAATTTCTCTGACAACGATGTACAAGTGTGAAGATCTCAGGCATCTCCGAGATTTATCCGGGCGTTCCACTTCCAGTAATCGAAGTCGATAAATACTCGATTAAAATCGGTCAGGAGGGAACTACCCCGAAGGGCGAATACTTTCGATTCACAGAAAATTGAGTTCGTTCAATATTCAAGCACGATCGTATAAGCAGCATGCGTTCACTGACGTATACGATGTGGCGAGAGCTCGCAGTAGTTGATGTGTCGGCGTGACCATCATCTCATGGATTCCGAGAGGCGAGAGGCGTCGACTGGACAAGGTGTGTATATCGCGCGGTCTCCGCGTGATAATGACAGACGCAAAGGAACATTATGCTAACCACGGTTTCCTCTTTTATTACATTTTTTATTCGTTTCCTTTTTTTTTATTTTCTCATTTATACACAGCGATCGAAGCGCCATGTTGAGCTCACATTTCGCATTTCATTTGGAATAACGATGTGTGGAGGCCAGAGCAATGGTATCAGACGCACGCGACTGGTTTTGTGCTCGGCTTCGGTAAATTTCCGGAACACATCAGCCGGAGGTTCTAGGAAATTTTCACGAGACGCATGGATGAACGCATTGACAGACCAAACAACCGGATGCGAATGAAGACAAAACATTTTTATACATTCCGCTCGTGTTTTATGTGGAATTTCTTTCCTGCTACTGAAATCTGTACTATTCTCTATGTGGTCCGGGTCATGGTTTAACCGTTATTCTTGCGAGCAATTACGTGCATAGAGTTTTTAAATACAAGTTTCATGATTCGTGCTCTTTTTTTGCATCTTTTTTATGAACAGGGATGAGCAAATTCTCGCTTAATGTAATTGTGAATTTATTTATCGAATCGAATTGTACATTGATCTACTTTTAATAATATGATTTCACGACATTATAGGAAGAAAATACCACATTTCTCAGGGAGATATTAAAATTTGATAGGAACTTGAGTAAATATTGATATTTTTAGCTTACATATGGTCCACTTTAGGAATTTAGCTACTCCAAAAAAAGACTGCTCGTGGTTAGTACAGTTAGACTTGCAATAAGTATAATATACTTATAAGTATATATTATATATATCATAAGATATATCTGAAATTTAAGAATACAAGAAATATCTTTTTTTTTAATACAAGAGGCATCTCAGCAATAGAAACAAGAATGCAAAAACTCAGCAAACAATTCCCAGCCACACAATTATAAAATATATCGTCATTATGCGTACAACTGAATTAAAAAGTAGATATAAATATCCGCACACAAGACATATAACCACCTCCTGAGAATGACCAACGTACATCATTGATTAAATAAATACTCAATTTATATACAAATAATAGTCGACTTTCAAAGAATAAAAAAAGACAATCCAGACTGAAGGACGTCGGTTGATGGCCAGTTAGCAATTTAAAAAAAAGTAAAAAATGTGAGAAAAAAAGAATGTAATCTGTTGAGAATGTAAATTTGTTTTATATTGCATTATTATACATCACTATTACTACTAATAAGTAAATAAATACTACACTGTACTATAAAGGCATACTATTGGAGTATCAAAGCATATATGCGCCTAACATAAAAATGCATGTGTATATAACTAGTATATAAATGCTGAAGTTAAGAACAATAATTTGTTATCGAAAAATTGCAATTTCTGATATACCGAAATGGGAAATATGTCTTTCTTTGAGTGAGGATATATTAAATTTTAATTTGTCAAGGACTTGTCTTTTCACAGTTTAAGAGGCAGTGGTACTTCCCCCACCACACCTCAAAATTTCGAAAGCCGTTTTCTCTCAAAAAACAACACAGATTGGGCTTGCATTTTGAGGGAATACGTGGAAGTATCGTAGAATTGGGCTAAGCTTCTGGCTCCCCAGTCGATTCAGTCGTTTTTTTGTGAGAATTAAAAGAAAAATAGTGCGAGAGAGACAGAGCTACGTTCGAGAGGGACGTTTGTCTCTCTACCCATAAGCGTTTAAGATTGGGCGAAGAAATTCTCACCGGTGTATCATTGTCTCTTAAGAGTCAGTGATACTCCCCTCCCCGCAGAAATTTTCAAAGCTATTTTCTTGTAAACTTCTCGACAGATAGGGCTCAAATTTTGAGAGAATATGCGGAAATACGGCAGAATTGGACTAAGCTTCTGGCTCCTCAATCGATTCAGTTGTTTTTTTCGTGGGAATTAAAAAACAAATAGTGCGAGAGAGACAGACCTAATCTTTGTTTCGCCTCTGCTAATCTAACGCCGTGCGGATTTTTCTTTTTGGTATAAACGTAGATGTTTATTTATACAAGTCTATGTGAAGTAATGTTTCATCGAACAACGATGCTGCTTGCGAAAATGATAAATTACTAGTAGAGTCGAGATCTTCCTTTTGTAAAAATCGAAAACAACTGTAATTAGACTTTGATTGCAAGGGTATGTGGCAAATTACAGTGATTACGGAACGCACTCGCAGTCTGTTTGAACTTCTAGTGTTTTGCTTCGAACCGCATACACGTAACATCAATTAATGACCTTATGTTTTCTAACAATTCAACGCAATACAGTATGTGGTGATGAGTGCTTTCCTCTTCGAATGCTGACTAGAGAAAAGACGGAAAGATTATTATTGATGCTGGGAAATCATGTGTGCAATCAACTATTTCTCGATATTTCATATTTGCATTTTTAAAATGTGGATATTTTTAGCTAATTAAAACTTGAAATATAAAGAAATGAGCACAGAGAAAACGGTTTTGCTAGGCCAGCAAATCTTTTATTAATGTAGTAACAACATTGCGTTATCTGTTAGCCTAGTGAAAGATTGTGGTGGCCTAGCAAAAAAGTTCGTCAGCCTAGAAAAGAAATTTGTTAACCTGGCAGATAACGCAATGCTATTACTATTTTAACAGAAGATTTGCTGGCCTTGCAAAACCGTTTTCTTTGTGAATGATGAAGCTTTTATCGCGATAGATAAGGTCTTAGAGAAGGCTGAATTATTCATAGTACACCTATTTTTTTATTTTGAGAACGAGAGATGGCGCTCAATTACATGTGTAATTGCAATGTAAATCAGCGCCATCTCTCGGCGAGTGGCATTACCTTGCGACGTCGGTAATGGGTCGCATCGGTTCAGGGAGAGTAACGCTTGAATACATTTTCACTCAATTCTGATTTTTCGGGAGAGCTCGGCGGATGGTCAGCATTCGATGTAGAGAGCTTCGAAGAAGAGAGTATGGAACTTATATTCGTCGGCATTTATATTTTCTCGATGACAGACATTAAAATATTTCTGTTTTTTCTCAAATAGGCATTCGTATTGGAGAACTTCGTTTAGCGATCTCACTAACTTTCGTCACCGAGTCTGCGATTTAATAACGATTTCAGAGCCGTAGTGTACTAGAGACTTTGCGTAGGGAGAGTTTCGTCGTAAGAGAAGAGCGCTTTTCGGACACCTGTATGTTACCCGTTATTATATTATTTTACATACTTTGTATGTGATGAAAAAGTAAATATTTGTTACTGGTGTGAAATTTTTATCGTGAATTTACTGGGTTATAGTGACTAATAATGTGTGAATTTCGCACATTAATTGTAATCTACATTTTTCGCTATAATTTGTCAAGAACGCGTTTGTAAATTTGAATTTCGCGCGCGCGAGAAAGCGAGCGTGACATCGCGCGCCTTTTCGCGCCTTCACATCTCTCTTTTGTTTCGATGGTATTATTATCGGCATGGCGATAGTTTGACAGTCGGATTTACATTTTATTTCATATTTTAAAAGTTTCGAATATTATGGTGTGTATGAACAGCATTTGGAATTGGTATAAAATGCTATACGAGTGATAAAATAAATAAAAAAACTATGATGCGATGAGCGCATGAGTGTTTATAGTCTAACATCAAGAGTGATAATAACCTCAAATGTGTTTGTCTTGTATTTTTACATTCTTTTTTTAAATTTTAATCTAACATATGGTGTGAATATTCATAGTATGTTCTCATTGAAAACTGCTCAAGATCATTGCAGTTATTTTTTTTAGTGAATGTGTAACACAAGAAAGTAACATATTTCAGGCAATATAAATTTTTTAAACAGTTTCAGATGTCTTATGTGAGTGATTGAAAAGAGAAAATCTTCTATATACTAAATCTCTTGTTGTTCATTGCTTTTTTGCTGGTAATACTATTTTTATGTATCACATTGAAACATAATATCTTTTATATTAGCTTGTGGTACAAAAATAAATTAAATTTTTATTTTTATTTTTTTGTATTTAAGGTAAAGTATCAGAAGCAGTGAAGATTTTGGATTGGATTTCAATACCAAAACCAGGATTTGAATGCAGAAGGCACACAAAAAATTTCATTTCAGTCCATAGATTTTTTGAAAAGTTATTGTGGTTTCGGACGGTACATACAGACGCCAGACAGACAGACAGACAGACAGACAGACAGAAATGAGTAAATGTGTTTTTTGGAATCTAGGACACTCAAAACATGTATTTCCATCAAAATCTGAGGGTCGAATTTTTTTTGGATTCCAATACTTTCTCTCTTACATACTTTGTATGTGATGAGAAAGTAAAAACGCACTAAAAACGCACAGAAGTTTTCCTTAACTTATCTTTACACCTTTGACCTTACTCATGACAACTCTGTTATACCTAAAAGTGTGAACGAAGCTATTTCAACGTGTGCTTCCAAGAGAGAAAGAGAGAAAGAGAGAGAGAGCAAGAGAGCAAAGAATAAGAGGTGAGAAGCACTGTGACTGTATTTTTTGCTGCAAATTAACAAATAAATCAGATTTTAAGTTTCTGTTTAGAACACACAGATTGTTAAAACTGATTATATTGCATACTGTAGCTGTAACGTCGTATAATCCTCAAAACACGAGATTCTTGATCGATCTCGCTTGTCAGTGCAAGATTTTTCGAGTCGAAAAAATACGTGAACATCCTCTCAGTCGATCGAGACGAGAATCATATATAAATTACATTTACGTGCGAGATCGATCGGGATCGTCGAAATTCTCAGTTCTTGTCGCATCACTAAGACCAATCAGATTGTTGGTTATGCCAACCAAGTTATTGGTTGTATTACAATGTGCTTGGTGGTGCTGATCAATAACTTGTTTGTTCTAACCAATTAATCGGCTAGCGTATATATAACCAAGCATTTTTATCCGTGTACGCGAAGAAAAATAGTTAAATTAAAAAAATTAAATTGCATACTTAAATTTAAAAATTCGAAAAAAATAAATAAACCAACGTTTATAGTTATTAAACTGTTAAAAATCTGCGGTCTAAAATGACGGTGGTGTAGACTTTTTGTTGGTGTTACCCATTATGGTGTTAATTTTAACGCTTTTTGCAGTGTAAAATTGACACGGGCGGTTTCGTTACATTTATTCCAGTGTCAATTTCATTTATCAACACCGACGTTAGGATTTTTCTTTGTTTTGCAAATAGCAGTGTAACCGTAATACTCGCGCGTGTTAATTTGGCACTGTTCGGTGTCAATCATATGCACATGGTGGGGCGTCAACTAGCCGCGATCAGCGGCCGTATGCAGCATATCAATAAATCTAGAAGATCACGGTTTGCTGTTGAGCGCCTCGGTTCTAGGCATTGTATTGTTCTCGACGATCAGTATTGTTTGTGCGAGTGTTGTAGAATGTCAATGGAATTAAGTCATTAGTATTATTATTCCATTCTGGATATAACGATCAAAAAAGTTAAATTTAAAGGCGAAGTTCACTGGATCAAAATTACACACTACGGACCGCTCGTCGGCTACGAAGATTTGTGCGAGACTGTACACGTTTTAGTTAAATTGTTGAATTAGCAACGTTAAACCACAAAAAAGAAAAAAGTCATAAGCCGTCATTCGCCGAAGCACCTCATACCACATATTAAAGCACAAGTGTACATATGTTGTTAAACAACCATAGGATAGTACTGTACATGTATATTGTGCTAAAATATGCTATGTTAAAAAAAAAGAGATTTAAAAAAAATTTGTTCGGTGCAATTAATTTATAAGAGTTTTTGAAACAACATTTTCAGACTATAACACCTGTACAGTGTAAAAACATTTATACCGCGCCGGTGTTACAACATTAACACTAAGGTGGTGTTAATGATACGATTGCTAGTGGTGTTAAATTAGTGCCATGATTATCTAACACTATTCGATTCATACCGCTCGTTACCAGTACAGTCGGTGTGGACCTATATAGACACTGACCTGGTGTTGTTTTCAACACCAGATTTTTAACAGTGTAATGCTCCAATAAAATTATTGGTTGGAGCATACCAACCAATTGATTATTTGGGCTTACCATTTAGATAGCGGTTCAACCAATTAACTAACAGGCCTAACTATTTAGATGGTTGTTGTCCTAATCAATTGATTGACCGGGCGAACTACTCTGTTGGATGCCTCCACTACAACAATTGATTCGAATATATTAAACTATGCACGTTAATTGTCGCTACTAACAGTTGTTTTCTCACGCACATTGAGTCTTAATAAATACATTTTTATCTGTTGACTTCTGCAAACAAAATTCAACGTATAATAAAAATTTGCAAGACTTTGAGCGACCTTAAAAAATTTGGTGATCGACTGGAGCTTTGGTAAAATCAATTTCACGACTACAAATAATACAATTTTAGGATGAGATTTAAAAATAAAATAAAATATATATAAACATTGCTAGCCTAAGCAGGAGTTATAATAAGCAAGAAAAACAAAGAATCATACATTTTCAGGTATCAATATCATATTTAATCTCTTTGTCTCCTTGCAATAAAAGACTTGATAAACATTTACCTGCAGGAATTCCCCATTTACTTTCACTTATCCATATTTATTAATTCACTAAGGCCTCATCGAGGCAGAAACCAATTTTGCCATTACAGTCAGAGCACGCACTGGCTGTCTCAGTTTTTTTTTCATTTTTTTTTCTTCACGAATTGGCTGTGCCCACGTTATAACGAGCTTGTACAAACGTGTGAATTCCAATTTGAATAATGACATGCGTCGAGTGTTAATATTCGAGCATTAAAGATAATCTTGTTGGTTGCGTCGGCGTTGAGTAGAGTGTAGTACGTCGTATCCACTCAGCGTAATGTTCAAGCTACTCGCAGCCTGGTGTATGTAACCCGTGCGACGTTATTCGCGAGGGAGCAATACTTAAGGTCCACTCGTTGATCGAGGAGCGTTGATTCGCGATGCCGAACCTCATTCGCGTGTGTTACACGCGAGTCTCGAGTATATATTGGCCATACCACCGCCGGAGCTAAGCGGACCTCGGTGATCACTATATACTTACGGAAAACCGGCCAAGTCCCGGAGAGATTGTGTATATCTGGCTGGAGTCTGCTTCTGCAGCAGCCGATTACCCGCCGAGAAATTGAAATCAGATAACAGTGCTCCGAGCACACCGAACCCGGCAATTGCTGGCATTTGCATTGGAATTACCTGAGAACGATGGGCCGGCTCCTCCGCCGCCTTTCCGTGGTCCAACTTTGCCTTTAAACCGACCTCGCCTTTCGTGTAACTCGGCTTAAGGCGTCGTCCCATTGAAAAGAAAGAAAAAGAAAAAATAAACTTTGCCTTGAGGATGATCCATATGCTACTAGGCTACTAGTGGAATATCAGAGACACCTCTCGTGTCAATAAATTACTGTACTCGTGATATCGCCGATTACTGCTATCGAGAGTTAAGCACGTTAGGGAGTTTTTCAATGACAACGATGAGGGTGGTAATCACAGTGTTTTTTCGATTGTCGATATCATTCTTGCTACTATGGAATTTGGCTCTGGGACACTCGTTATCTCTCTTTAGAAAATTGTAGACCTGTGGAGGTAAACCTAGTATTGGAATATTATAGCCTATTTACAGTTGTGTATTAAGGACATTGCACGGAGAGAAAAACTTGTGTTGCCACAACATTCCCCAGGCTCCTGCAGCAAATTTCGTTTTCTGGAATAGTGACAACATAAGCTTTTGTTACCGTAACAAATCTGGTTTGTTACCGTTTGATTTGCTACCCATGCAAATAACATTTGCGGTGGCAGTATTCATTTATTTGCTGTCGTAGCATTAAATTATTTGCTTCAATAATAAATCAACATGTAATAGTCGCAAATCGTTTGTTAGAATAAATGCTTTGTTTGCTAGCATAACCCAACCTCTGCAATCCGTACGTTATTGTTTTTCGCGTAAGCCAAATCAAGCTAATTAATAAGTATAACTGTGGAATTAAAAATAAAAATAAAAATACATATTTTTCGTCTCGAGGATTATTTATTGAGACATTGTCAGTAGTGGTGGATGGGGGGAAACAGTTTCTCTCGAAGAAGATTTTTCCTACCATTTCGATTGGTTGTCGGAACCGATAAACCAGTTTTTACAACTACTCTTTTCTTTCCGTGCACCAATTTACTTAAGTCCCGCGCACTAGTAGCTTTGTTTATAGCTCTAAATTTACATAGCTGCAGTTGTAGCTATTGGCAGCAAATTTTGCGCCAAAATAGCAAACAACCACCATGTATCCATAGCAAATGATACATAACAAACTTTTTTTTGTTTCGTTAGCAAATCAAACATGTAACGATAGCATATAGTTTGTTATGTCAGCAATTCTGATGCTAAATCAGCAAACTATTTAAAATCTTACATTTTTTGTCGCCATAGCATACATTTATTTGCTATTGGTACATAATTTTTGTTATAACGGCATTTTGAATTGCTACGACAGCAGGTAAAGGCATAGCAAATGAAGTTTTGCTACAGCAACATACGGATTTCTCTCCGTGTGGAAAGTTTGACTCTATTGAAACAGGCTGGACACCTTTATTCTGATAAAATCAGAGGTAGACGAGTGATAAATAATTTTTGCTTTCTCGAAGACAAAACTTCTTTTTTGGGATTAAAAGAAAAGGGTTTTCATTTCTGTATACTTAAAGTACTTTAACTGAGGTAAGCAGTTTAGAACAAATATCTGAAAAAAAGTCCATGTGTATATACAGGGTTGAAAAATTAAAACCTCTGGATCTCAAGAACGGCTTTAAAAATCAAGATTCGAGATTTGTCAAGTTGGTAGAGCAATTAAACTGTTCGACATTCGGTGTTAAAAGTTTCATACCTACACTGAAAGAAAAAAGTAATTGGGAGAACCATCTCCAGCATGTGCTGTACCGCTGAATAGTTGCAGCAACTAACTCGCTCCTGTAACCAATCGCAGTGCTGTTTTCACCAATACAATAGGTGGCGCAACCAACAGCGAGTTCCTATAACCAACCACAGCGGTTCGTATAACCAACGAGTAGTTGTCATAACCCACTGAGTAGTGACGCTATTTCAACTCTTTCGAGTGGTTGTCGGAACCCATTTATTGGTTTGTCTAACTAGTTTATTGAACGATGGATCGGATACTCCGCCACCTTATCGTAGTGCAACTTTACCTTTAAACCAATCTTGTCTTCCGTGTTACCCTCTTTAAGGATGGTGGATACCGTCTTTCTGGCGGGGAGGTGCGCGGTTTGCCGGGGAGGTAGTGTGCGAGAGAGAGGTCCGTGATGCGCGTTCACTGGCGTACATTGTTGTACTATTCCAGCACTTTTGTTTTTACGTTTTCTCGGCAACCAAGCAGACGAATCATTTCGGTCTTCGTAAAAGTTCTTTTCGAAAATACAAGGGATGATTTGGTTCTGTTATCAACAATTGTTTATCATTTTTATTATACTTTCGAGCATAACGTTGAAGGTGCGTATAATTTTCGCTATGTTGCCCATGCATAAGAGTGTAATTTCAATAATTAATTTCTCGATAACCATCTAAACGATTGACATGAAATTTGGCATGGAGATGTAATTCTTATCTACGAATATCCTCCAAAAATTTGAGAGCATATTTATCATTTTGAGTTGGGTATCCACCCTCCTTAAGGCATTTTCCCATTGGACAAAAAAAACAGACACTTTCCCTTCAGAATGATCAATATATTGCTGTTAGTTAAGTAAAAGCGACATCTCTCGTGGTAATAAATTAAAGTACTCGCGATATCGCCAATTACCGCTATTGAGAGTTAGCACGTTAGAGAGTTGTTTAATAGCACTCATAATCGTCGTAATCGTAGTGTTTTTTTTCGATTATCGACATTATTCTTGTTGCTATGCAATTTTGCTCTGGGACACTAGCTATCTCACTTCAGAAAATTGTAGACCTGTGGCAGTAAACGTAATATTGGAACATTGTAGCATGTCTATGGTTGTATATTACGGAGATTCCAGCGCTTCACTATAGTAAAGTCACTGATGGACAAGGAGGTGGAGCGCTTCACTCTAGTGAAGTTAAACAGGTTAGACAACTTCACTTTGATAAAGTCAATGGCAGGCGAGGGATAAATGTTTTTTGTTTTCTCGTATTTAAACATTTTTCTGTGATTTAAAAAAAAAGATTATCATGTCAGGACACTAATTATGTAATCGAAGAAAGTATCTTAGAAGAGATATCTGAAAAGTGTCTGTGTGTGTGATAATCTTTGAATTGAGATTTTAATTGTAATATAATTCAATCTTATAATATTTTATAATTAATCTTATAAATATATATATCTCAATAACGGCGCCATCCATCAAGCTGAGATTTGACATGTCGGTATACTTAATAGTACCTAATAGTATTATACCTAATAAAAAATTGAACAATTTCTTCCCATTTTATAGCATTTAAAATTTTCTAAACACTTGACGTCGCCGATCTAACTTGTCTTAACTACGACTAGTGCAGCTCGAAATTTCTACAGGTACGAACTAATATTCAGTGGCGTGAATGGCGTAGAAGTGAATTTATCACTTCTATTTTTAAAACGTCCAATAAAGTGGATTAAAACTGAAGCCATATTAGGTTATGAAAAAAAAAAATTTATTAATTTTTTTATTGCTAAACTGTGTATTCTGACCTTAATTTCCACCTTCTATATGGAATAAGCGCCTTCGTTTTTTATGATTTTTTAAATTCGAAATTTGTTGAAAAACAAAGATCGCGATTGAGACACCTCTAAATATTATTGTCCAGCGAATTCATTTGGCACAGTCGATTGATAGGTCAACCCCTCGAGTTTAAGTCATGAAGATCAAAAAGAAGTGCAATAAAAAGCTGTAACCCGAGTAATAACGAATTTTTGGGTTGACTTAACAATCGACTGTACCAAAAGAATACGCTGACAAATAATATTTAGAGGTGGCTCAATCGCGATCTTTATTTCTCTACAAATTCTAAATAAAAAATAACACAAAAATTTAGGCTCGAATTTCGTATAGGAGGTGGATAATGACGGCCGTATGCATACTTTGAAAGTAAAAAAAAAATGTATTCAATTAAAAAAATTATTTTTGTCAATTCCTGCTTCTTTTTGTTGGTTTACATGACTTAAACTCGAGGGGCTGACCTAACAACCGGCTGTGCCAAAGGAATTCGCTGGCAAATAATATTTAGAGGTGTCTCAATTACGATCTTTGTTTTTCAAAAAATTTTAAACAAAAAAAATCATTAAAAAATTAAGTCGCGTATTCCGCATAGAAGGTGGATATTAAGGACAAAATACATACTCTTGCATTTAAAAAAAAAAAAAAATTTTACACACCCTAAGCCATATACGTATTATGTATTATGTACAGAGGCGGTCTGTTTTTATGGAACATTGCATTTTTATATTCACGATAGCCAAAGCTTGTAAAGTTTATTTGGGAATAATTGTGTGTAAGCAATTAAGCTTATCTCTCTATATTATAAAAAGATCTCGCCGCCGCCGCCGCCGCCGTGTCAAGAATCGAGGGACTTAGAATAATTCGGGCTCAGGGCTTGGCGGAAGGGGGTGGGGCTAAAAGCTTGGGGCTAGCCCCGAGTCCGAATTATTCTAAGTCCTTTTCCAAAAACATAGGTCCCCCAAGGCTGCGGGCACCTTTGGGGGGGGGGGGGGGGGGGGGTCACGATTCGGGGGGGAGAAGGCACCCTTCCGGGGGGGCACCCTTGGGTGGGGGGGGGGCACCCTTGGGTGGGGGGCGATTGCGAGCGCGCACAGCCCGCGAGCCACAATAAAATCCTAGTTACTTAAAACAAGATTCTACAGTCGGGCTTTGCACATTGTTTTCTCATTTTCCACCTTTCTCAAAGATGCGGAAGCGAAAATTGGTGAACCTACTTCCTGGTGGAAATATTTTCATTACTTCCGTATTTCTCACCTTTCATATTCACCAAACTTTTCAAATAATTACACTGTTAAAAAAGATTGTAAGTTTTTATGCGTAAACTCGTATTTGAAATTTAATATACAATTGGGGTATGAAATTCATGTACTTTTCCAGTAAAATTAAAGCACGTTATTAAAATTCAAGTACTTTTACTGTAAAATTAAAGTAAATTATTGAATGTGCTATACCATACATTAATTTTACATTACACTTGTATATTAAATTTAATATACTAGTTTATGCATAAAAACTTCCAGTAAAAGTACATTAAATTTCAAGTAGATTTTTTTTACAGTGTAAATCGTCAAAGAATTACACATGATCTTTCGGTAAAGAAGAATCAAGAAAAATGTGCCTTTTAAAAAACTAACGTTAATGCGTTAATATTTTTCAGGTCATATTCTGTAACACAAATTATTCGATCCTATAGTTATTCCATGCATAACACTTCAAAATTTTAAAAACCTCATAAGATTTAGTCGTTAAGCCTCTGTCATCCGTCGTTAAAATCTCGTTAAAACAATTCGTTTAATAAAATTCTTGTAGGTACAATATAAAATTTCTCAAGAAAAACAAATAATCTACACAGCCAGTGACTATATAGTTAAAACTTGAATAACAAACTCGTGAAAATCCCATTTCAACAAGACATACGTAAACGAAGTTACAAAAAAAAAAAAAAAGTTACATCCATTTTTAACAATAACAAAAAAGTTCATTTTATTCAGTCGCTCAATATCCGGCTCCGTTAAAAGACCAACATGACGAGGCACATTCTCCGTATCTTGAGTCGCGACAAAAAAAAATTGATCTTAAAACACTTGAACGATTCGAGACGAGTGACAGTCGAGTTAAGCTTCGAAACGTTCGCGCCTCGTTCGGTCGATAGGTTCTGGTTCGCATCAGCCTCCCAGTATTACGAACATCTGTACTACACTTTCAGTACACTCGCGAAGTGTGTCACAGAGACAAGCTGGCTATTAATAGCCGGTTGGTCGTGGTGGTGGTGGTGGTTATGGTGACTAGAAACTATAGCGACAGTTGATTCCGGAGCGTAGGTCTCGGGGCGGTGTCGACGAACCTGCAGAATCGTGAGGCACAGAGCATCGTGCAAGGCTGAGCCGGGGCGAACACTTTCATTCATCGGACTATCGACAGCCACCACTTGACTCCCTCCGAGGCATCATCGACTTTGCACTGGTTCGAACAGTATCCGGAGAGAAGAACTACGTACTGTATAGCTTGTAGTAACTTCTATAGATGGAATAGCACTTGTTACATCGATGGAATGGCATCAACTTGGGTGGTCTGGATATGCTTTGATCGTTGGATGACTATTGAGTTCGTTCGGAGGAGTCATCGACGACGACGCTAAAGCGGCATGAAAGGGATACAGTTGGATGAGAGCTGCGCCGATGCGAGCCAACGATAAAATCAACCCTCTCGATGCGACAAACTCCGTCTCGCTGCATAGAACGATCTTTTGGTATATAGTTACACCGTTGGATCGTTTCCGCTGGACCCACTTTACATGCTCTTCGAAGCTAGGGGTCAAGATACTCTGACAGGTCTTCGCTTTAGGACTCGATATAGGATCAGCCTTATTAGTTGCAATGAGGAAGAGATCGAAGATTCTCGTGAACTGGGATACTTGACGGAGATCCTTGAGAAATCGTTGATCGAAGCTATAAATTGCAATTTTATAGCGGTATCGCGGGTGTAGACTTCTCGATTTCTCGTGGAAGGTTCTTGTAGGAGGTTTGCGAGCAACTGATGACTGTTGCTGCGCGGAAATGAAATCGGCATTGCATGACGAGAACGCGGTGATTGACCAGTGTGATCGATATATCAGATGCATGAAGCAACATTCTTCATTGATTGAAGCTAATGAGAGACTTAAATTTTTTTTAGGAAACAGGATTTTGAAAATTACTACTAACGAAAAGTGATTCAGTTTTAGGAACGATCGTTACGTATTTAGTAAATATTTCAAAAGAAATCTGTGTCGACGGCTGGTGTTGAAGAGCTACATTGTTAAAAATCGGCGGTGTAAAAGGACGCTGGTGTAGACTTTTATTGGTGTTACCCATTATGGTGTTAATTTTAATGCTTTTTGCGGTGTAAAATTGACACGGGCGATTTCGGTAAATTTATTACATTGTCAATTTCATTTATCAACACCGATGTTAGGATTTTTCTTTGTTTTACAAATAGCAGTGTAACCGTAACATCCGCTCGTGTTAATTTGGCACTGTTTGGTGTCAATCATGCGCACATGGTGGGGCGCCAAGTAGCCGTGATCAGTGACCGCATCCAGTGTATCGAGAAATCTAGAAGATCACGGTCTGCTGTTGGGCCCCTCGGTTTTAGGTATTGTATTGTTTTCGGCGATCAGTACTGTTTGTGCGAGTGTTGTAGAATGTCAATGGAATTAAGTCATAAGTATTATTATTCCGTTCTGGATATAATGACCAAAAAAGTTAAATTTAAAAGCGAAGTTCACTGGATCAAAATTACACACTACGGACCGCTCATCGGCTAAGAAGATTTGTGCGAGACTGTACATGTTTTAGTTTACTTGTTGAATTAGTAACATTAAAGCACAAGCGTGCATATGTTGTTAATCAACCATAGGATAGTAATGGATATGTATATTTTTCTAATATATGCTGTTTTAAATAAATGGTATCCATGCGTATCGCCGAAAGTGGTATGACCGAAAATCATAAACCCGAAAAAAAAACAAAACACTGCGCAGTTAGTTTGCGCTTAAGTGCCAACTTAAAAGTCTTCTTACGATCGTATTGAAGATCGATCTTAAATTTAAACTTAATTTTGAAGGCGAATGAATACTCAAGACCGATCTTAAGTTCGTGCTCAAGTCGGCGCTTAAGTGTGATCTTAAGCTGAAACTTGATTTTGAATCTTCAAATCTTCAGTAAGACATTGAGGACGGTGCACAATCGAGTGTATGCCAAAGATTCCCCGCGCCAAAGATTCCCCGGTCATATTTCCGAACCGAAAGTCATATTGCAGAAAAAACAAAACCCTCCGTTGGCTAGTTTCACTTCATATCAACTGTATAGTCCGAATTTCGAACTTAAGAACAAACTCAAGATCAAACTCAAGTTCGATTTCAAGTTCGAACTTAAGATCGAACTTCAGTGTCGAACTACTTAAGTTGGAACTTAAGATCGAACTTAAGTTGGGATCTAAGATTGAACTCAAGTTCGAACTCAAGATCGAACTCAAGTCGGAATTTAAGACCAAACTCAAGTTCGAACTCAGGATCGAACTTAAGTCGGAATTTAAGACCAAACTCAAGTTCGAACTGTAGATCGAACTTAAGTCGGAATTTAAGACCAAACTCAAGTTCGAACTCAAGATCGAGCTTCACGCGTTGGCAATGTATATCGTCTTTTGTTTTCCGCTGGTATCAGGGAATGAAATAACAAAAATAAGACGTAACCTTCACTACGGTGATAGTGACACATGGTCTGAAAATGAGAGGAAAATATAATTTTCCTTACGAAGGGAGATTAAATTTCAAAGAGACGCACGAGAGAACACTAATGTCAAAATTATGATCGAGCGGTGAGATGATGTCACTATCACCGTAGTGAAGGTTAAGTCTTATTTTTGTTATTTCATTCCCTGATACCAGCGGAAAACAAAAGAACTTGAGTTTGGTCTTAAATTCCGACTTAAGTTCGATCTAGAGTTCGAACTCGCGTTTGGTCTTAAATTCCGACTTAAGTTCGATCCTGAGTTCGAACTTGAGTTCAATCTTAGATCCCAACTTAAGTTCGATCTTAAGTTCCAACTTAAGTAGGTCGACACTGAAGTTCGATCTTAAGTTCGAACTTGAAATCGAACTTGAGTTTGTTCTTAAGTTCGAAGTTCGGACTATACAGTTGATATGAATTGAAACTAGCCAACGGAGGGTTTTGTTTTTTCTGCAATATGACTTTCGGTTCGGAAATATGACCGGGGAATCTTTGGCGCGGGGAATCTTTGGCATACACTCGCGCAATCCCCAACCGTGTGAGATTTTTACCCACTAAAAAACCACTAACCCTTTTTCCTTGATATTGGTCCCACCCCGGAACCGCGTTCGCATTACATCAGGGTGGTGTCATTGCTGCGCCAACCTGGGCGCTAGATTCATACGCTTAGGGATTAGGGGTTATGTACTCCCCTAGCGCGCTCCTCTTGGTTCTTTATCCGCAGCACCTTCTCCACGTATCCCGTGATGCTCGTCTACTTCGCGTCACTCTGCAGCATTTCCTCTAGTGCGTTCTCCGGAGTCAGCTCTATGCCCAGGGCAGACGTCAGTGCTCTCTTCTCCTCTGCCCACCTTAAACACACGAAGAACGTGTGTCCAAGTTCGTTCTCAAGTTCGATCTTAAGTTCAACCATAAGGCTGACCATGAATTCAAAATTAAGTTTCAGCGTAAGATCACACTTAAGCGCCAATTTGAGTACGAACTTAAGATCGCTCTTGAGTATTCATCTGCCTTAAAAATTAACTTCGAACTTAAGATCGATCTTCAATACGATCGTAAGATGACTCTTAAGTTCGCACTTAAGCGCAAACTGACTGCGCAGTATTTTGTTTTTTTCGGGGTTATGATTTTCGTTCATACCACTTTCGGCAATACGCATTAACATTTTAAAGGAATTAACATTATACTCCAAAAACTAAGCGTGTTTCTTTTACTTAGTAAGGATGCGTAAAATCAACACGCTTATGAGTGTGTAAACAGTAAATGAAATGTGACGGACAGGAATACAGTTTTTACAGTGTAGTATTGCACCACGTTAATAGCCTTTAACAAACGGAATTTTGATCAGTGCAAAACCATGAGACATCATTTTTATATTTTTCGTTGCTATACATTTTTATAATCCGTAAAACGTTGTCCTCAATTAGCCATGTAGGCATATCAGAAGACAAAGAATTGATATTTTTCAGCGGCCTTGAGATTTCTCGTGATATAGAAGTTTTTTGTAGAACACATTTTTTAGCACTACAAACGATCATTTGACTAAAATTAGTTTAGTAATTTGTTCAAAGTTGCTTTTAATTCTTCCAGCTTAAAAAACTTGGTTATATATTTTTTAATATCACGTGGCTATAAAGCTCTATAAATTATAAATCATGTCTCTGAATGAGCTTTATCGAAATGCAATTCGATAAAATTGCAATCTTTTAATGGCATCAAAGTAGAACTCTAAATTTCATTTGCCACAGGAGGTTTGCATGGAGCAGACAATTGCTGTCCGAAATCAATTCAGTATTGAATACCGATATCTCATTGCTAAAATAATTAATACCTTTGATGAATACTACATAATCCACTGCAAAAATGATCACTCTTGAAACTGATTTTTGTTTCTGATAAAATAACAATTGTATACTTTTTCTACTCCAAAAGTTAGTAATTCGGTTAGGATGTAGTTCAATTTTTCATTAATTATTACCAGCGATTTCTCAATGGTTTTAGATCTGTTCAGTATAATTCCTTTTTATTTTTTCTGGCTGTAGATCTTTGATAAATGATCAAAGGTCCTTTGACCTGCCTTAAAGGGAGTTTTATCGCACCGAGTAGTCCTAAATAACATCAGCCAGGAGTTATAGTGATTGCTGATTACAATAGATTCGATTTGGCGGAAAAAAATTAATTATCTCGCGGTATCCTAAACAAGCGTGAAATTAGCGAAGGGTTGGAAGTAGCAGCCCAGGTGTGCGTGGGACGAAAGGGCGTGTGGAGAATCGAAAGGGCGGCAGTGCGGATCCTGGGGGAGCCGAATCGCGTGTTACAGTGCTATGAATCAAAGCGAAAACAATGCGGGTAATTGAATATTTGAGGGATCATGATTTAAGAATCGCCATGGGCGATATTCCTCGTGAGTGGTCGTCCTCGTCGTCTTCGTCGTCTGTGAGACTGCTGTTGTTTTATCGGCGGCGGTAGACTCACGCGGCTCGCCGAACGCGGCTCTCGTAACCCTATAAATAATCATTTTGGCTGGATGCACTCGAAGAACGTTGCAGTACCGGTCTCGGTGTGTGCTCTCGCCTCTCCAAAAAATCTTAAATCAAAAACTAACACTCGCTTTATATGCAGAGAGCTTCGCACTACAGCGTAGAGTAAATACACCAAAAAGGAACAAGGTGAAGCTGATAAGTAACAAGAATCGAGATGCAGGACACGTAAGACAGGAGAGAAACGTGTACTCAACACCTTTGGAGGGAGATAAAAAGAAATACAAGCGATCGAAGGGAGTAAAGAGAGCGAAGCGAGGGGATCGATAATGCGTGTATAGCCCAGACATGCTGAGGCCATCGAGGATCACGATAATTCTTTATAATCCGCGCGCAGAGAGGATCGTGCTCTTCTTCTTCGCGACGACGCTCCAGTCGATCGGGGATTTATTTATCGTTGATCCTTGGCGCAGACGCGTGCGTGGTCGATCGATCATCCATGGGTTCTCTCGATCTTGCCCTCGCTTGCTATACGTTCCCTCTTTCTCGTACGGCTTTCATGAAGCCGGTGAGAAGGAGAGTCATAGCTGTTGGTGTATGTGATTTTCTCTCGCTCTTGCAGCATCCTCGTGGGAGGAAGTTTCAACACGAGACCCATTAGTCACCGCGAGACGAGTCTTCAGAGAACGAGAGTCACGTTGTGGGTAAAGTGATAAAGGACTTCGATTCAATAAGTACTGCCGATGAGAGCCCGCGGAAAAAGGAGAGTATTAAAACAGTATCAAAAGTAAAAAGTTTTCAGTATTATCTACTGGGCTGATACTAATTAATAGTAAAAAGTATTGGACCAAATTATCATTCTTCGGGGCCCACGGTTTTCGGTGTCCATGTCAATATCTCCATAGTTTTCTACGTGCAGGTTGATCGCTCCACAGTTTTAGGTGCTCAGGTCAGTTGATTCATAGTTTTAGCTGTACATGAATATTTCTTTACAGTTTTAGAGATTCAGGATAATCGTGTCTTAATTTGCGGTGTCTTTATCGGTCTTGGCATTTAAAAAATTATGGGGTAGTACTTCTAAACATCAAGAACCGTAGAAAATTTACCGGCTAATTGAAAGATGTAATGAAATATAATCAGATATTGAAAACTATAGAATTTAGACCTGCACCTAAAACCATGGTCTTGGACACCGGAAACACTTTATTCACTTTGGTATTCTATACTCATTCTAATAGATCTTTACTGTTTTAATGGACCACAGTTATTTACGACTGTACGGAGCTTTGGCGTAATTGTATCGTAATTATTGCAGTTGCAGACATTAATAGACACTCGGAAAAAGAGACCTGCCGCCTTCATATTATTATATTATTATAACTCTTCATCTGAGCTCTCCCTCAGATTTTGATTATTCCAAGTCCTTTTATGACACATACACAGGTCCTGTACATTCTTCGATTTTTAAAACATAACTATAGATTTGAAGCCACTGCGCGGGCACGGAGGGCACAAATTACATAAACTTGTTAGTTGCAAATGGAAACCAAAGAATAGAGGGCTCGAGCTCCCGAATCAGGAAATGGCTCAAATCTGATTACAGCCGCGAATCACCACAATTATCTTCGAATAGGTGCTTTGAAATAGTGAAAAATACTACTAAATATAAATAATACTGCGAACGTTTTAATAACACGCGGAATTGGGTGGTTCCCCGAGTCAACATTTTAACCCTCGGTTAGCCCTCCCGAAATCCCAAATCCTTTGTCGAGGCAAAAGCCGACGCCGGTTTCACCTTCCGTACAGCCCACAGTGACCCTGCTTGGAGGTTCAACCGTTATTTGCCACCCGCCGTAAAGTCTTCCTCACTCCGTGTAGAGCCTTTCCATAGACCCTCCTACAACCTACTCACCCTAAATGAGGTATAGAACTCCCGTTGAGCCTATGTAACCTATTGAAATTCAGATAACCCTTAAGCTACAAATAGGAAAAAAACGTGCCCTGATGAAAACTCAGTAAGAGTTCAACATCTTACTGGTGTAAGTAATATATTTTGAGCAATGCAAACCAATTCACTCGTTACGATAAATCCAGAAAAAGTTTCTTACTCATTATTGTACTTTCTTAACATGTAATTGTACTGCGATTGTACTGACAAAGCTATATCTTTCTTGAGGCTTCGAGCCAATAATTTTGTTTTATTTCTATTTTTTCTTTATTTTTTTCCCTACTTTCTTAAACGATTCATATTTCGGATTAAAATCGATCAGATTCACATGCAAGAAGATATAGATGTATCTGAATCTAATTTGATTTTGTCTTTAATTTTAAAGAAGCAATATTAATAATTTCTAAAAAAAATAGGAACAATTCACATCACCTCCAAATGTTATATGTCTTAAATAGAGATTGTTTTTTTTATCGAAAAAAAAATATATATTCAAATATTGTTATTAAATAAAAATATATTACATCTATGGCATTATAAAAAGTTTAATAAACGCTTTTGTCTTTCTGAATTTGTTTCTTATATTCATAATATAAATAATTATAATTCCATTGATGTTTGGGTTAACGGAGGGTGTAATAGTGTATGTGGAAGGAACTTTCGCAGGGTCAACGAAGGGTATGGGGGTTTCTGTGATAGGCTAACGGGGGGTTTGGGAGGTTCTATGGTAGATTCTATGAAGGTTTTTTAGGGTCTGCTTCACCCTCCATGACCCTCCGTTAAGTCGAGATGTCTACTTTCTGCCATTTGGGGAGTCTGACAGGCTGAAATTGAAATGTTAATCTATGTGCGGTACCCTCCTTTCACCCTGTAGGCTGCCTTCTTTCACTCTCAAGACTACGGCTGTCGATCTCAGTCATTTTAGGTTAAAAGGAGGGTAAAAATTTCGACTCCGGTCAATTTGTGACATTTGACAAGTCGTTTTGAAAAGTTGGTTCATTAACGATACTAAAGGAATTAATAAATGGAACTCTTGTCTGAAGTGTATAATAATTTTTTTTAGAATAATTTCCAGCATTTTTCATTAATAATGACGGTTCTACCCTAAGTACAAGTCTCACCTTCACCATATAAATTAAGATTATATTTTAAGCTGTCACAATAAAACTTCTCCTGACCCAGAAAGCCCCTATCGCCTGGAGACAAGTTTTACATTGAGTGCACTATTTTTTTCTTCTGCAGTACAACATCTCGAGACTCTGCCGGTGAATAAATTACTCGACATCGCCTTCGGTCATCTCTAGATCATAATCGATGCATAATCGATAGTTTAATGGGACGTGTAAGCTCTAGAAATGTCGAACCTAACTTCGAACAGTCCTACAGAGTAGCAATTTCCGGTTCGCCTGGCACTACAGAATGTGCTACATAAAACGTGCTCTCACATCTCTGCCAAGAATTCGACGAGAATAGAGAGGCTCGCGGACACTTGGGCTTATAACTCTCGAAGATCTCTCACCACAGTAGAATTCAGCTCCTTGGGTCTCTCACGTTCGAATCCTTACTCATTCATCGGTCCTTCGTTTTGCTTAATGCATATGTGGTGGTCGCTCGACGTAAGAAAAATATACTTTGCGCTTCGATGGCTAGGGTGCTGCTGATCGATCTTTGAGCTCCTAATCGGAAAGAGCTCCCGGCGAACTCGAGACGATCGCCGAAAAATAAAGAAGACCATGGGCACTGTATGCTGGATGCGCCGAAAGAGGATTTGCGCGAGAGGTGCCGCTTGCTGTGCCAAAGAAAAGCTTTCGTTGCACGCTCGACGTGTGTTGCTCACGTCGCTCGTACGTCTGCCACGTACGTTATCGCCGTGGCTCGTACCGAAAGGGGTTTAAGCGCTCGTGAGAGGGAAGGGAAAAGGGGAGGACATGGCGAGCACCCGGAGGCGACGAAAACTGGTAAGGAGCAGTGAGGAGAGCAGGGCGCCCCGACTCAGAGGCGCGAGAAAAGAGAGCAAAGGGTTTGCGACAAGGACTGTAGGTACCAAGAAGTTTTTGAGAGTGGAGAGGGAAGAGTGCGAGGAGCAGATTCGTCGTCTCGGGCTCGTCTGCTGATGTACCTGACTTTACGTACTGATAAATGCGCAATACTCGTAAAACGAAGCAGCCCATATGAGGGTATTGCTTGTTACTCTTTAAATAGTCATTTGTTTATTTATCCTTGATTTTTATGGGGTCTTTATTTTATGAATGTTATTTATGGGTTTTGCAGAATAATATATTTTAACACTTAGGGAGAAAAAATTATATCTCTCGAACGTTGAACGAAATCTTTTAGTACGACATCGGAATTTGCAGCTTTTGTAAGCGACAGCTCGCGAAAAGTGCACTTTCCAAGACGGAAAACTGAAAAGTCATTAAGTTAATTTGGAAAAAATGGTTGATTAATGTATTATCGGGATGCCATTTTGTAAGGGAGTAGGGGAGAGTGGGGCACAGTGTGTCACTATTTTTCTTATATTTTTTATATTTGTTAGAGTAGAGTTGCGACTAAAAACCAATCATAATTGGTTTCTTTGAACCTTTGGGCATAGAAAAAAAATCTGCAATCAACAGTTAAAAAGGGTCGAGGATATAAAAACAATTCAATCGAAAATAATTTCCGAAATGACAGATTGTGCCCCACTAGAGGGATAGAATGTGTCGGATAGTGGGGTACAGTGTGTCATGTAATGTAAAAAATGGTGCAAGGTGAGTTCATAATATTTTTGCTTTGAAAACCGATTATGCATAATGCTGATAAATAGAAAACATGCGCACATGACCGAATATGTGGGCTGCTCAGAAAAGTGAGGTTAGCTTTCATATTTTTCCAAAACGCGAAAAATTTCTGTTCCAGGGGTACAAATCAATAAGTATTTTTCATTTTCTTTCACAGATTGTATTCCACCCTACATTCTGTTCCCCAAGATCCAGGTGACACATTGTACCCCATTGGGCATCAACAAAGTTTTTAACGAAAAATGATCATTTATCGAACTGAATTTAACAAAACATGGTCACTGAGCAACGCAACGACAATTGGACTATCATTGATGATCGAAAACTCAAGCAGGCTTGGAGAAAAAACTGAGATATTACATTTTTACTGACAGCCGAAAAATGTAGTATTGAAGGGTCCAAATCTATTTTATTTTTTTAATAATTATTCATAACACTTGATTATTGTTTTTTCACGTCGAGTGAAACTCAATTTAGCTAATCTCCCAACAGAAAAAACATTATTTATGCACGTTAAACCTCCGAGAAATTCCAAGTGGTTCACTGTGCTCCGTGACACATTGTACCCCACTCTCTCCTAATCTTTTTTTTTGCTTACGAAGTTAAAGCGCTAAGAAAAAAGGGGGAGCAATAAATTATCATTTTTCTAAAATAAGAAAATTCAAATCGTATTAATAAAATTTATATTTTTAATATAGTATCAACTGATATCAATATTCGAGTTAAACGAACTTTTTTTTTTCTATATACATAGTTAAAACGCGGTTAAAGATTTTTATTAATAAATTATACTGTTGTCGATGTAACTTAGTTAAAGTTTAACTGATTTATTTTAATATTAACTGAAATCAAAATTCAATTCCTACTATTTTCCTTGAAAGCAAGTTTTTTTCACAATAATTGTGAAAAGTCTTTATCTTTACTTTAATAAAAAGTATGTTTTTTCATTCATCAGCGGGATGCCATTTTTTAAATAACTAAATTCAAATTGGACTAATAACATTTTTATTTAATAATGCTTAGTATTAACCCTTTAAGTATATACAGTTGCAAATTTTCACCAACACCTTGATGACAACTGTGAAATTAGTTTTTCTACGAAACATAGATCGATGACAATCTTAGCAAACTTTTTTCCGATTTATTATTCAACCAAAAAGGTAGTAGAAACATGGCGCCCTTTTTAAAAAAAATTAGATTTTTATTATTAGAATTTAAAAAAAAATTTTAAGAAAAGGTAAAATCAGTACTTCTGGAAAAATTCGTGAGTTTTTCCGTAAGAAAAGAAAAAAAAAACACCTGTAAGCACTTTCAGGATCAGCCCAGATATGTGCACCAGTAGAGGCCTAACTGCAATCGATATTTAATCTCAACTACGTTCTCATACACGGAGAAAAATAATCACCTGCTACAACCAACATATCGGTTGACAATATGCAGGTTGCATTATTGCTTATTTTACTAGGATATACAATTGAACTAATTATGCAATATTATGTATCATTAACTTCAAAAACATCGTTTTGGAGGTATATAGATAAAACACACATCGGTGTCGGTTCTTTATTTCATTAAACTTGATTTAAAAATTAGTACAAGTGGGCGCAAGCATAGAAAGTGAAACATTTTCTTGTATGGATTTTTTCTTATTTTAGCCAACTGTGCAAATATATCTTTCATTTTGCATTTATCGTGGAGTTTTAGTTTAGCCACTAGAGCAAGCAGGTTTCACAGGGTCCAATTCTCTTTGTAGGGAGACGCTGCCTGGTCCTGACATAATAATTCCCATTGCAAGTTCTTTCGCAGAGGAACTAACCTTTACACTAATTTTTTCCTGTGTAATAACTTTTTTTACAAAATTCCTTGTAACTTTTGCGAACTAATCTGCAATGGTAATTTGTATATTTTTACTTGACAGAATCTTTCGGTGAAGAAAGTTCAATCTTTTAAATCCAATGTGGCCCAGTAGCATAACCCAAAGTATAGGAAAAGTGTCAAAATGAAAACAAAAAAAGTATTGGCACGGATGGAAGTGGCTACAAAAAAGAAATGTCCACTTAGAAAATATTTTACTTCTTGTCATTGCCTAGTAACATTTTTCATTGAGATCAAAGATTGTTTATATGCAATTGCAGCATTGTTAAATGTACATGATTTTTAGATTTCTTGATCCTCTCAGTGACATTACACATGCAGTCCCAAGGATTCAAATAGTAGCCTCAACCATTGGATTTGTACCATTCACAGAGGATAGGTTAATGAATATATGAGGTGTCGCAACTTACTTGAAAAAACTCAGGGACAATAAATTAAAAACATAGTTGGCCCAATGAATCTTTTTTCTCCGTGTAACGAATGTCGGAAATCAATTTAATACAATGATAGAGTTGAATGAATGAAAGGAAAATTTATTAAAACCGAATACGCTTTTTTGTTTAGGTGCATATTGACGAGTTGACATATCACAGAAAAGCTGTTTCTGAAATGCGAGATGTGCGATGCATTGAACCAAGCGGCTGCATTTATTTCACACTAACACACACCGAGAGAAGGATTATAATACTCATTCCCAAATTCGTATAGTAATCGGGATCCAAAGTGGAAACATGGCATTTTTTTCCAGACACATACAAAGATTTACTAGGCGTCGCTCGCTAACGTATTTAGCGTAAATAGTACAGCGGGCGACGCCTAGTAAATCGTTGTATGTGCCTGGAAAAAAATGCCATATTTCCACTTTGGATCCCGATTACTATACGAATCTGGGAATGAGTACTATATCTTGCTCTCGGTGCAGGCTGTAACGCTCCAGTGCGTTACAACCTTCGACCTCGGCTCATACAGTCATTGATAGCCATTGCTGGAATATCTCGAAAGGGTGGTAAGTATTTTAGCGAGTACGAGAAAGCCCTGTATCAGCTGATCGCAAGTTGCTGATAAAGAATCCTGTTCTCGCTGGAAGCGCGTGAAAAGATAACAGGATGTGTATCATTCTTTCTTCCGTGTCTCGGGCGCGCAAAGCCCTCTCGCTCTGCGAAGTAGATTGCTGCTTGGCGCACCAAGGAGGTCGTTATCCTTTCGCGGAGAAGAGTGTAGCAGGAGAGAACTCGGGGGAGCTCTCCTTGTTAAGACGTTTCATCCTGTCAGTGAGTCCAAGTTCAACAGAAATATTCTTTACGGCCTCGAATAACACTTAAAGTCTGTCGGTACGTGAATGGCTGCACTCAATCAGTCAAGAACTGCGGTACGTAGTAAAAGAATAGGCATACGAGGCATTCCCTGTCAATTCACCCATTTTTTCCGGCTCGTCTCAGATATTTCTCATAATGAGCCGGATTTTATTACTGCATGTGTTGCAAATTCTTTTCAGATTTTTGCCCCCGACTTTTCTTATCGCACATATTTTTAAATATTCACGTTTTAAATATTCAATAAATTTACATTTGCGGTGATCTTTTAAATGCAGTAGTTACATTTTGATTTTGATTTTCAACTAAACGAAACAATTGTTTATAAAGAAAATAATAAAATTTATTGTTTTTTTTTCACCGTGGCAGTTTCGATTTCAATACAAATTTTACAGGGATTTTGTACGATCTAAGGTAAAATCTGTAGTGCGGAAATAATTAAGTGTGATCACATTGTTGTTTCTTTTTACTTTTAGTATCGGTAATTTCTGTATAACAAAAAATAAAAAATCTGTAACCATTACTAGATTCAAAAAACCATCAAGAATAAATACTTTAAGCCTTTTATTTTTCTTATGCCACTCCAAAAAATAACAAAAAAAAATGTTAGAAAGATGCACCCAAAATACTCTCAAGTAGCAGTAAAATCTGGCGAATTATAATAAACATCCGAGGGGCGCAGTAAAAAACGTGGCTGAATTGATAAAGAATGCCTCGTATACTGCTGAAGACGTACATAGTTCGTGCCTTTAAAGAGAAAACGGCAGCGATTTCATCGACTGTATCTTTAAGACTCATTTCTTTTGCATTTGAAACTGGTACATAGTATAGCAACAGCAGCAACAGCAGAGCATCCAACACTATCGAGACTCATCGATAGACTACCATCGATCTAATCGATCTTTAAATACCCTTTGCTCGTGCGCTTTTCTCGCTCCTTCCAGCTCTATCCGGTTCTTCGACCTGTTCACCCGGAGTCCGGTTGGCTCCTTGGCTGGACTGGCGCGCGCCTCAATCCTTCATCGGCAGCTTCATCGACCACCACCACCAAGAAATATCCTTTCGAAGTCAGCCCCACGATCTTCGCGTTGAATATTTTACCTCATCAAAGAAAAAAGAAAAAAATTCAATGGATGGGGCTCAAAAAAATTGTCTCGAGGCGTTTGATACGCCCCAAAGTTTGGCTATGGTGAATAGATAGATGCGTCGATAGCACCGCGAACAACGCCCTCGACGATTAACTTTCTTTTATATTGGCGAGCAAGGAGGGGGGTAGCCCTTAGTCCCCTACGCGCGTGGTTGGTATCTCTATTAGAGTTTTGCATCGTATAATAGCCCTAGGCACTGTATTTGATACACTCTATCCCTGTGTCTGCGCTTTTTTCACTCGCTCTCTTTGCCTTGTAATTATCACATCTCTTTCATAATTCTTCTTTCGTCCAATAATTCAGCCCACACGCCAGATTAAAAAAAAAAATAGCTGCAGCCTCCGAGAGTGCAGTGCGGTCTTTCCGATGTATATTTAGTGCTACATTATTTTTTTAAGGTTTGGTGAAAAAAAATATTTTCCATAAAATCAGCGTTAAATCTCTCAATTACATATTCATACGCACAGTTACAGGCACTGACGGTCGCTTTTTAAAATAAAAGAAAATTATTTTATGGGAGGACACGAAATACTAAAATTTTGGCGAAAAATAAATTAACATTTCAGCATATCTTCAGTGCCCATATTATTTATTCAATCGAATGGAAAAATACATCTTTTAGCACAGAAAAGTATTGGAAATCGAACGTTGGATTTTTTGTTAGTGAAGGAAAATCAATAAAAATTCTCATAATATAATATATAAAAATTAATATCAAATCGATACTTTTTCTCTCTCCCCTAAGAATTTAGCCATATAAGCTTGTTAATACTGCATTACCCCTGGAAATTAAATGAATTCCTCATTCTTATTAATACCAAACGTAGATTTTGATTAAAAATGTGCCGAAATTAAAAAAATTGCAGAATGGACCAATTTTAAATAAAAATAAAATATACAGTAATGTAATTAATAAGAATTAACATCCCAAAATAAAAGTAAACTAATATAGCTAAATTTTATGCCGTAGCATTGCTAGTCTTTAAAAAAGAGGTACCGATCGATGCCTAAGGCAATTGACGTTTCCTGCATACGTAATTTGCGAATGGACATATAATATGTACGAATGACAGTAATCTCTTGATTAATAGAGTCATTAATCATATATAGCAGATGCAATAAGAAAAATGAATAGTTGAAATGATTCGATGGTCGCTGGAGCCTATAGTCTGAGGCATACACATTTCCAAGGCGTGTATTCGTCTGCGTGTGTTAACCCGGCAATATTTATCGCACGATTTATTCTCGCAACTATAATAGATGCGCGGGTGAGCTCCACATCAGCAACGTCCCGAGAAATTGCTTCGTCTTTCGTACATCCCCCTCGGCTTCTCTTCTTGGTCGCCGCGGCTCAACAACTTTTTGCCCTCTTTGCACCTGTCCATCCTATTTCGCGAGTTGGCCAACTCGGTGATGGCTTTTATGAGACTCGACGCGCCGCGTTTCTGGATCGCTGATGCTCTGCCTCGCACGTCCAGGTTAAAATTGGCTTTGCCGGCAATGTACTCGTTACGAACTTCAACCATCGTTCGCCACTTTGTGTTCGACCACCTGGACTCCAACTCATGCATGGAGAGACGACTAGAAATCGAGGTACCGGCTACCCCGGCTACTAATGCTGAGCCGGCTATTTTCGCTGCCTTCCGTACTTTACATCTCTACTCAATTGAGCCGAAGGAATTAGCTAAAAAATTTGGTAAATGAAAAATGGTTAAATAAGAATTATTCGAATATTATAGTCGGGAAATTACTTCGTTGAGGGTGTGGTAATCTCCCGACTATAATATGCGAATGATTCTAATTTAACCATCTTTCATTTACCCAATTTGTTTATTAATTACACTCTTTTTTTTCAGTCGGGATTTTTATTTATTTTTATAAAATTGTTTTTATTTCATCGTTATTAAAGTAATTTTAGTACTTCACCATAAGGGCTGTGAAGTGAGTTACAGAGTACGCAATAATGGCGGTCATCTTGTAGTATTTCGATATATTAAAACATATTAACGATATTTAAATACTTATATCTAACTCATGTTTGGAACCGTATCGACCCAGTAAACACTATGCATATTGCTTTCTCATTATTTTTTAATTTTTTACTAATCTATTTCTATGAGTAAGTAGGTTTCTCAATTTTGGTTTCGTTATAGAGAAAGCTTGGGAAAATGTTAGAAATAATGAGGAAGTAAATCACAAAATTTTAGTCGTCAATAAATTACATCGTAAAATTCAAATTCCTATATAAGGTTAACGCGCCAATGCTCGGACACACGATGTGTCCGGCTAATGACGTTTACCTTAATTGGAAACTTGCTACCGATTTCCACTGAATTAGGAATCTAGCATCACTGGATATTATTCTGTTTAGGTACAAAATTTGAGCTTGCTAGTTTTTATTTTGCAATAGTTAAGGCAATAACGTCTATTATTAGATAATTTCAAAACTTTAGAAAATCCGACCCGCTTTACCGATTTTGGCAAAATTCAATTTTCATTGAATGTAAATGTGAAGATATCGCATAGTGATAAGAGAACCTGTAATCGATGATGTCGATCTTTTCCAGATTTTTCTCGTTTCGCGAAATATCATTCTTGTGAAAAAAAAATGGTTAGGAATGCATATATGATTCTTAATCTGCGAAACAATGGACTTACAGACAGAGAAAATATGTCAGTTGCTAAAATAAACTAAGTAATTTCACTCACAAATGATGAAATGAATAAAATAAATGAATCAATTGTTCGTCCCAAGTAACAACTTTTCTATCAAAACCGTTTTAATAAATTTCGACTATTTATTTACTGACAGAACCCTAATAATTATTATGTGTATAAAAACCGCAAATGTCAAACCATTGTCTAAACAATGTAAGTTATGGTCGAATTTTAAAAGATTAGTCAGTATAATGTCAGTAGAGTCGTGTCTAGACCGTAGAAGTTGGAAAAATATCGATTTCAGGGTCCATGTAGAATGGTCCAACAGCCACATAAAGTTTGCTTGGAAACCACAAAAGTATTTTGAAGAATTTCCGGCCGTTGTCCTTGTTCACGCAGCTCGACTCGATTTGGTGGGTTTCAAACATTTAGTGAGAGTCGAGCGTGCTGGGGTTATAAAACTGGGTTAAACGGGCAGCGTGTTTAATTACCAGGCGGATAGTCGCAGTCGTAAAGAAAAGGTGACTTGTGATGAGTTTTCTCGAAATTGTGGATCGCTACGGAGATTCCGGCGTGGACGATGCTCCGAGCTTCGTGGCGTAATGTCCTGTAGGACACGAGGCCGAGGGTTTGGTGTCCATAAACCAGGATAGAAGCGAAGGTCTGACGAGAGAGAGGGGGCATCAGCAGCAAGAGGAAAAGATAGAGGGAGATAGGAGAGCAGCATGAGTAGGAACAAGAGGATCGAGGATTAACCACCCACCGTGTAGTCTACGTACGTGCCTGTGTACTTTATGACTCTCTCGATCCTGAATGCACGAGGGATATACAAGGCGATACTACAAGTCGAGCTGCAGTGCAATCTCTACACTTTGTTTTACAGAAAGGTGGAATACTCCGAGATATTTTTTTCATCCCGCACCGAGAGAAAACATCAGTTGCATCAGCAAATCAGTTACTAATATAGCGACAGCAAGTCTTATTTCTTTGCCTGACAAAAAGGATTTGGTAGGCCAGAAAAATAATTTGCGGCTAAAAGATTTACTAAGATAACAAAAACATTTTCTAGGCCAACAAATAAGTTTCGCTATTACTATGTCAGCAAATGATTTTTCATCGTGCGTTTGCTTTCGGTAATTCATTAAATACCCTGATAATCGGTAAATATGCGCCAAGCCATTAAACGGTTAGACATGTGCCGAGAATCGCGGCACATTTCAACTGCACACTGATTTTAGGCAAAAACGCGTTTTGTGTTCTCGTATATGGAACTTTGTTCTCGCGAAAAATGTTTTTTACCGTGTTGCAACCATTCGTATACTTAACTTTAGGTTAGGATTATGAATTTTCAACGACTTATAATACAAAAAAAATATCAGCTGCGACTTAATGGAGAAATTTCTAATAAACAAAATAAACTATTATTCATCATAATCGGCATAGTATTATGGTTTATGCTCTTAACCCTTTCAGTGGCACGAGCTGCTCACTGTCCATGGCGTATTAACGCACTATTCCGTCAATGCCAACGAAGGGGTTAAAATACTTTACGAGAAAACATCTCATCAGTTGCTTCTCATTTTATGACATACATCGATTTTATATTCGAGAAGTGACAGCGAATGTATTTATACATTAATAACACATAGTACGGCACAAGCCATCCTTCAAAACCATTAAGGAAAAAACCAAAAATTGTAAAAACACTTTAAACTGTAATAAGTACTTTTGTAGCTAAGGAAAAGCGCTTTTCAATGAAGAAGTTCAACATGTTTGTGGCCGTAATAGTGTTCGTTAACCCTCCGTAGTCAAACTAGGCAGCAGAGATGTTCAAAATCTGTATCAGGCGTTACTCGTTACTCGTTACAAATGTATCGAGTGTCGTTACATGTCGAGCAACGTAACGAATTCTATTTCGTTACTGGATACATTTGTAACGGATAGCGAATTTTATTTCGTTACTCGATACATTTGTAACAGGTAACTATTTTTTTTCATTACTCGATACATTTGTACCGAGTAGCGAATTTTATTTCGTTACTCGATACATTTGTAACGAGTAGCGAATTTTATTTCGTTACTCGATACACTTCTAACGAGTAGCAAATTTTATTTCGTTACTCCATACATTTGTAACGTGTAGCGAATTTTATTTCGTAACTCGATACATTTGTAACGGGTAGCGAATTTTATTGCGTTACTCGATACATTTGTAACGAGTAGCGAATCTTATTTCGTTACTCGATACATTTGTAACGAGTAGCGAATTTTATTTCGTTACTCGATACTTTTGTAACGAGTAGCGAATTTTATTTTGTTACGCGATACATTTGTAACGAGTAGCGTATTTTATTTCGTTACCCGATACATTTGTAACGATTAGCGAATTTTATTTCGTTACTCGATACATTTATAACGAGTAGCGAATTTTATTTCGTTTCTCGATACATTTGTAAGGAGTAGCGAATTTTATTTCATTACTTGATACATTTGTACAGAGTAGCGAATTTTATTTCGTTACTCGATACATTTGTAATGAGCAGCGAAATTTATTTCGATACTCCATACTTTTTTAACGTGTAGCGAATTTTATATCACTATTCAATACCAGGGATGGGCATATCCGAATACTTTTGATATTCATCTAATCGGTATTCATTTTTTTAAATAATGAATACAATTCGGTCCAGTTTCCATTCCAAAAATGAATTATGAATCCAACTCGATTCCGTCGAATTCTGTGTCCGAATGTAAAATTCCGTTTTTTTTTCGGCACAGAATTTTACTAAACTCTGCATTGGTTTTAAGACACCAGCCTTTAAATAGTTGCCTTAAAACACCTGTATTATAAAATTAATATCTTTCTTGGAGTTACAAAGTACTAGCACCGAAAAACGCAACGCGTACTTCTTAATTTCTGACGACCGATTATTAATGTTCAAACAGGTCCTCAGATATTTACGACGTATGTTTATTTTAAGAGATACTTATGGACGAGATTTCAAGTTCCTTAAAATTGAATTTTTAATTCGAACTTTTGAAATTTAAATTATCATGAAGACCCACTTCTGATTTGAAATTGTGTATTAAGTATTTAATCAACCACTATATTGGCGAACTTGTATATCAATTTTAGTACACCGCTCTATGAATAGCCTTTGTAATAGACAAGTATTGTAATTTAAAAAATGTTGATTATATAAAAATTCATTTACTTTTCCTAAATTTCGTATACAGATAGTAAATTTACTACATAATGTATATTACTTTCTGTTTCATATTCCTAGTTTGCACACTTATCATACTATGGGATATGAAAATTCCTCCAATTTTCTACAGTGTAACACAAATAACTACAATAAAAATGGACAAAGTTTCACTGTTTTCAGTGTTACGACCAATGCAAAGAAAATACACTATTTAAGATGGTCGGGTTAAAATCACTGGAATTTGCTATGATATCCGAGGTATTTGTAAAGTTAAAGGAGATACGCAAGAGAAATCTTTAAAAAAATATATACACTGTAAAAAAAATCTTTCTTTTCATTAATATACTTGTATTGGAAGTACCATATGCATAAACTGTATATTAAATTTCATAAACATTTATATTGAATTTTTATATAAACGGTATTGGAAATATGTAGCGTTCGATAATATTACGACACAATTATTTCTGGTTTTCCCATCGCTGCAAGATATTTTTCAATGAATATGTTTGAAAATTCATAGACATGACTTTTGATATTTAATTACCTTGTATATTGAATTTCATAAACATTTATGTTGAATTTTCATATGAAAGGTATTGGAAAAAATGTATCGTTCAATAATATTATGGCATAATTTCACCGAATTCCCCGGATCACCGGATTGGTAAAATCCATGGACGCATATTAAATTTACTGTCGGAAAAATGCAAATATTTTTCAAAAAGTAATATACCCACGTGGACATGAAATCGATATCATCCAAATTCTATTGCATATAAAAATGCCCAATGCACTATATTGTTGGTACTCGATGAAAGAATTTTTTACTGTCATCTGATTTGCATATGCTTTTCAATATTATCTTAAGCAAAGTTCTTAGGTTTTCCATTCTGCGCATGATTCAGATCAAACTACTAGACAGATTGGAATGATTGACGTCTCATTTTCTTCTTCATGAAAAGATACACCGGCTAAATGGAGCAAACTATTTTTTTTTCATTCTGAAAGCAAAATTAATCACTGATTTAGAAAATAGCATAAAATTTATTTATTAATAATTATGTCACTTAAAAAATATTACTTTTTATTAACATTTGCTCCATTTAGCCGGTGTATCTTTTCATGACTTAGAAAATGAGACGTCAACCATTGCAATCTGCCTAGCAGTTTGATCTGAATCATGCGCAGAATGGAAAACCTAAGAAATTTTCTTAAGACAATATTGAAAAGCATATGCAAGTCAGACGGCAGTAAAAAATCTTTTCATCGAGTATCAACAATATAGTGCGTTGGGCATTTTTATATGCAATAGGATTTGGATGATATTGAATTTCCAAAATAAATTTTTTTTACGTGACTCCCTCTCCTTAATAATATTTTTCCCCTCAAACTAACCCAGCATGTATGTAAATATAAATAATAGGTATATGCATACATTGTACTTCCAAAACACGCCTGCAATGTAGTATCTTGAAAATTACTTCCTCATTATTTTCTTGCCTTTTATAAAGCTACCGCTATGAGGAAGTATGTTAATATATCTTAGCTTCCTCATAGAGGAAGCTTTGTAAAAAGCAAAAAAAAAAATGAGGAAGCAATTTGCAAGGTTCTATTTTGCCGGCTTGTTTTTTATTCATGAAAAGGAAGAAAAATAAGAAAATTTGATTCTCAAATAGTATTAACTCTTTGAAGAGTATCCAAAAATCCCCAGATGCACATTTCCCGGCAATTTCCATGGGAAAAATGTATTCAGTAACAAAATAACATCCATTACACATTACAGTTGTATTCGGCATAGAAATTCGCAACTCGTTACAAATGTATCAAGTAAAAAAATAAAATTCGTTACTTCATACATTTGTATCGAGTAAGGAAATAAAATTCGCTACTCGTTACAAATATATCGCGTAACGAAATAAAATTCGCGACGCGTTACAAATGTATCGTGTAACGGAATAAAATTCGCTACCCGTTACAAATGTATCGAGTAACGAAATAAAATTCGCTACCCGTTACAAATGTATCGAGTAACGAAATAAAATTCGTTACACGTTACAAATGTAAATATAAATGAAACATTTTGGAAACACTTGCAAATAAAAATGCGAAGAATTCTTGCAAAAATCGAGATGTTTTACGTTGATGTTTTAGTTAAAAGGGAATTTCGTGTACTGGACCAAAAAGGAAAATTACTGGAGGGAGGAATTTTAACCTCAGATGTCCGTTTTAAGCAACAAAGCAGAATATTTAGTTCATCATCGGTTGGTTGTTAATGGGATGATGAAGAATGATACTAATTTGTTGGAGGTTATTGTCAAGAAAGAATTGAATTTATGATTTTTGTGCATGACCAATGACCGACCGTGAATAGAGTTTCGCAATAATCAGGGGATAACAAAGTATTATAAGATTCCGATCATATGGAAGAGTGAAGGAGTTTTAATGCATCGAATCAACAGGAGCTGGACTGGCTCAAGAAGGACAACACGTCTCGAATTATTATAATCCTCGCTCTAACTATTAGGAAATTAGACTCAAATTGCTTTTATGAATCTCTTCAATGATATTATTTAGCGTCACGAGTTGGGCTACCTCCAGGAGTTCTCTATAAGAAACGATGGGAAATAATGTAATTGGTTATGATTACGTCGGCAAGAGTTTGATATTAAGAAAAGGTTAATTAAATAAGTCCCTTCTAAATTTATTGCACTCAACACCATACTTCTGCTAATTACAGACGAGCAAAAGAAGTTTACAATCCTCCAATCGCATTAATAAGAAAGATTCTTTAATCGTGCGACAGATATAATGCGATTTAAATGTCGATACTAGTATGTGTGATGTTGTAAGTGTGTTTATCGTCGGTGAGCGTAGTGACAGTTAGATCTTCACAGCTGAAAGGTACGAGACGCGGGCAGGGGTTGGTGCGATACCACGGTCTGCGCGCATATACGGGTGTTAGTGCGTGTTTACTTTTGTTTTTCTATAGAAACCGAGCGAGGCTCGACGTTTATAGGAGAACGTTCGGTAATTTTGGAATTGTTACGAAAATGAGATAAAGGAGAGATGGATATACCGCGGTCGTTGCAATAACGAGGACGGTATTTAAATAGTGGAGTTAAGATGGGCTGTAGGGGTCGTCGCAATAACGAGGCCTACTGGAATAGTGGAAAGATGATGTTTTTTGGAAGAGGATTAATTAACGACAATACTCATAACATTTAGGATAGAAAAAGAGAAGAATAATACTGTGAGGGTTAGCGCAATGCTACGGCTCACAGGAGCTGGGCGTGCTCACGGTAAAAACCGATTGGGTTGGTGCATTACCACGGCAATCGGGTGAGCTGGGCTTGCTCAAGGAAATTTTAACAAGAGCCAGAGCAATTCTGCGGCTTGTTAAAATCGGCAATTTTATACTAAGGATTAATACTAAGGGTCCTGTACGGAGGATTGATGGGTATCTGGTGAGAGACGATCATAACGAGTGGCTGGCTTTTATACTGTTTGCCCCACTACCAGAGAGGCTTGCACCTGCGTTCCGTCTGATCGTTGCGACGTTTCAATTCGCGAATTTTGAAGGTGCGGTATGTCGGCTCGAGCTGTTGTGGTCTAAGACTCAACGGTTGTGAGGAACGTTATTTTCAAGTTTCTCGCTGGGGGTCAGGCGTTCCGTTACAGTATCGAGTAACGAAATAAAATTCGTTACTTGTCACAAATGTATCGAGTAACGAAATAAAATTCGTTACTTGTTACAAATGTATCGAGTAACGAAATAAAATTCGCTATTCGTTACAAATGTATCGAGTAACGAAATAAAATTCGCTACTCGTTACAAATGTATCGAGTAACAAAAAATATAGTTACGTATGTTGCAATGTAACAAGTAACGATGGTGTACTGCTACATCTGTAGCGATGAATCAAATAAAATGTATTTAGTACGATACAGCGGTAACGTGTATCTTTTGAGTAACGCGATACAAAAGTAACGACTTATACCCCCATCTCTGTTAGGCAGAATGGACGATTTATCGAGCGAAAAAATGTCCTTTACGCGCATTGACCTCTCTATGAGTTTTTCAAAACATGTTGCTATTTGATGTCTTGTAAATTGACTTCCCATACGTAACTCAGAATGTTCAAAGTATATTCCGTAATTTTTACTTTTTACAATACAAAAAAAACGTCTCCTGGATTTTGATGGAAATACATGTTTTGAGTGTTCTAGATTCCAAAAAACACATTCACTAATTGCTGTCTGCCTGTCTGTGTCTGGCATCTGTGTCGAAAAGTACAATAACTTCTGAGAAAATCTATGGACCGCAATGAAATTTGGTGTGTGTCTTTTGCATTCGAATCCTGGTTTTGGTATTGAAATCCAATGCAAAATCTCCACTCCTTCTGATACTCTACCTGAAATAGTGCAAAAAAATAAATAACATTTTTTATTTCTTTTTGTTTGATCCACATTGGACGGACAGTTTTCTCACGATCGTTTTTTTTTAACTGACTGGGTAGAATCTACCTAAGTGTGATTTGAATTACCCTGAAATTCTCTGATATTATTAGACGAAGTGTTGATAAAGGTGGAAAAAAATACTCTTAGGCATCGAATTATAGCTTGACGTGGATCACAATCGTTGCACCACGATACGAAACACTTGATTTATAATTGGAAATTCATGCTTGAGGTAGTAAAAAAAAAGTATGACACCTCTAACTATACAAATCTTTTTTTTCGAACTTCCGAGTCGCTATATTCGTCATTGCTCACATTTGTGTGGTCCGACAGGAATAATTTTTGGGTATAACATAGTGGTTACAAATGTTTTCAATGTGAGTTTGTGTTAAACGTTTCTCCCGTCAGTTATCGAGATAAATTGACCGGTCCACTGTCCCAACGTGTGTCTCCCTTTACCCTACAGTTTCCATTGGGAGAAATCTTTTTTTCTAGGTAACGTATAAATATTATTCTCCAAAACCGATCAAAAGATCCCTCCTGCCGTGAAATTATGGATTCGATTATCCAAATCCGATAATTAAGACGTTAAAGAAACGCTTAGGGATCGACGGGGTTCCTGAGTTCGAGGATGGAGGACCTGAGGCTAAACCCACACACTAGGTATCGGTTTTCGCCTTAGTCGACGCACGAGCTAGTTAGATGCCTGAATAACAACTAATGGACTATCAGATTACTCTATTTCTACGATACAGCTGTAATCAACGCGGCATTGAATCCGGTCGCACTATTATACTGTCAATTCACTGCAGGCTGTGTCTGATTGGTAATAAAGTTTTGGTAATGACGAGAGAAGCGTTAGGGACTTGAAAAAAAAGTGAGTTAAGTTGCATCGTAGAATCGTAGCTCTTAAGAATGCTACCTGGGGCTATCACGCAAGGACCTAACTGCTTTCTCGATGTTTCGAAACGCGGCGAGCGATCTTCTCGCCGTTTAACCCTCGTTCCGGTCTTTCAATTTACGAATCTTCTCAACTTTAGTTTTTTTCTCTCATTTTTGCACACTTCTTCTACTATCTCGTCAGGATCATTTTTCATATGAAAGAGAACCCGGATTTTGCGAAATCTCACCTCGTCGCCACGAAGAACAGCTGATATTCGAGGGAAATAAATGTGACGTGAATGTTTATATTTATTGCAAAAAATTTTTGTCAGAATAAACGAGTTTTGTATAAATGCAAATGCAGATTTACACAGAGAGAAAAAATTGGTTGTGGTCGTCGTTCTCTCTATTTGCTGGTGGAATCAGTGAGCATTTTTCAAAAGCGATTCGAACAATTTTTGTGATACAATTGACGGTTTTGAAGAGTGATTTGTGTATCTGCATCAGTTCTAAATATATAAATGTAACCACGGACACGGATTGAAAAGAAGATACACTGATATATCCAAATGTACGATGAAGTGTTTTTGGCATCCGATTTTATATAAGAAAAAACCACTATTTTAGTTCGATTATGACGAGTGACAGCTGATTTTGTTAATGGAAAGATGCTAGATTGATTGACCAGAGATATTCTTTTATAATATTCTTTGTAAGAAAATTACGACCGTTTGTTTATCAAACATAACCGAACATTAGGCGTGTACATGCTTGTAACTTTTGAACAACTAATACGAATAAAGAATCTGTCCGGTCAATCACTAAAGCAGCTTTTAATAAACAAAATGAGCTATTGCTCGTTATAATCGGACCAATATTAGGATTATTTCTAATATGAACCTAGATGACAAAAACCTCATGTCGCATATTTGTATCTATCAGTGTATTTTCTTTTTAAACCGTGTCTGTGGATATATTTATATATCAAGAATTCATACTGATGTGCAATCCACTCTTCAGAGCGGATGATAGCACTATCAACATTTTTACAAACTGAATTTAAAATTTAGTACTGATTTGACTTGCACGTAGCAGAACGACTACCTTAAATCAACAGAACAAGCCGTCGCTGCAATATATAATTTTAACTTTAATTTGTGACTTAACTATTAATTATTAATTCCCTAATTAACTTAATATTTAGATGTCATAAGCAACTGACCATTTTGGTACGTGGTTTAATTAAATTTTAATCGTGGTTTATAAGCTTTTAATCGTTATGTAAACCAAATTAGCTATCGATTCTAGGTGTGTTCATTTTTATATGTGAAGAAAATAGAATATTGAGGATTTCATTGGGTTTCGCAAGGATGATGATAGCTTTGAGGCAATAAGCGGAAATGAAATCATTAATCAATATACGTGGTATGCAAAACCTGTTGAAACAAAAGTGAATACACAGGTTATTATTAATCGGCTTGCCTCTGGCACTTAAATGTTTTTCGCATTTAATACGGTGATTCATTCATCATATTGGAGCAAATATGCACGCAAATTAATTTTCAGAATAGCAGGGATACTGCATTTTTTGTATTTTATTTTTATTCTACAGTAATGCGTGGTTACGGCATAATTTATTAGGCCATAATTATTATGTATTTCAATGTCCGATTGCTATAAGGAGTATTGGTAATTCAATGCTGCACTTACTTCGTATTGTATAAAAAAAGAAAGATCTTAGTTCAATCAAGATTTTTCGTATAAAAATATACATTTGTAAGTATTTGTTTTTATTATTCAGTTTCACTTTATTCTTCACAGATTTGAAAAAATCTTTTCATCAGTGATTTCTAGTCAAAATCAAATTACTTGTTGGCGCTGCTACTGAAAGAACTGTTCATTTTTACTCACTCATTATACACAGTGTAAACAAGTATTGTAAAAAAATCGACATTGAGATTATGGTATATCTAAATAGAAATTTTCAGTTGTAATTTTTTAAAAATTCAACCATAGTGAAATCCAAAAAATCGTATCGCAAATAAAAATTTTAATGGGCACATCAGCCAGTTTGAAGTATCCCAGATTTAAGAAAAAAGTTTACTTCTGTCTGTCTGCACACAGACATGTCTGTATTCCCATAAAACTCAATAACTTTTTTGAACGGTAACTTCACAACAATCACAAATATAATGTGAAAGTCGCGTGTTATACGGCATTACCAACGTTTTTTAGTATCAGTTGCCTGTATATAAATGTCTGTTATTTTCGTGACAATCTTTAAAGTGTCTAAAATATATATTTAAATTTTATTCTCCGATCCAACTAACTGAAGTTTGTGTGTCTGGCACATAATTAACTAAATATTTCGAATTTTTCGTTTTTGAAAATCAGCCTGTCCCGAGGTATACAACGGCCGATCAAAATTGCACCCACTTAGCATCTTCGATAAGGAAACACTTTTGGTTACAATCGCCAAGGTGGTCGATCTTGTGCATTAATTTCCGACAAAGGAAGAGCAAAACACAAAAACTTGAGGAATCCTGAGCCGCACATAAGATTGAGGGGGCGAGAGAGGATGAGGAAGAGGATGTTAAGAGTACGAGCTCCGGTGTTGAAGCCGGCTTACCGATAACGAGTACTTATCGTTACTGTTGCACGTTTGAAGCGGTAATACAGGCATTCGTTGCGTGGAGAGCATAAATCGCTGCGTGGAGTAAGGAAGACTATGTATAGGATCGATAGTTCAACTTTTTGTGAGTATCGGCGTGCTAAAGCTCTCATAGTAAGGTCGCGTGGATGGAAAAGATAGTTACGACCCAGGATTATATACACAAGAAGCACAGTGAGTGTGTGAGTGCCCTTTGGATTTTCGAATAAAATTCTTGGTCGTCGATGCTGCGCATACTGAGAAAATAGAATATTAGGTTGAATTTTCCGACCGGAAGTCGGATCTGTGAATTCTGGAATCAGAAACGGAAAAAAGTCACTTGTTTCAAAATCATTGTAAAAAGGCTTGCAACAGGTATTTTCTGTGGTGAAATTTGTGAATTGAGAACAATGAAGTCCAAAATTCGATATCTTGAAGAAAAAAAAATTAGGTTGGATTTTCCCACGGAAAGTCGGATCTGTGAATTCTCAAATGAGAAACGGACAAAAGTCACTTTTTTTTTAAAACCATCGTAAATAGGTATGTAACCGATACTTTCCGAGGTAGAATATGTGACTTGAGAACGATAATGAAGGCCAAAATTCGATATCTTGAAAAAAAAAACAATGTAGTGATAGTTTTTTAAAATACATTATGCTATCTGGGTTAATAAGAGAATATTTTTAAAAGTCAACATTTCGTTTGAGTAAAAATTAGAATGATCTTAGATTCTTTGCTGGGTGTAAATCGAAATAACGAGACGGAGCAAGGAGCCTATTCTTATGGATGAGGGGAGTCAGAATGAAATTCTCGCCTCACTCTGATTCTCTCATTTTGACCCAGGCCCCCGGTGAGTATTTTTCTTTATCAATAAAATTGATCAGTGATCAGTTATCATTGCAATAACAATTCATAAATATTCATCCATTCAAAATACATTTATATTTACATTCTGCTTTGTTTTCATGAAAAAAAAATATAGTCGAGATTTTTATGTCAGGACACTCAGAATGGGTTGAGAAAAATGTCCGTATGTATGTATGTGTGTAACTCAAGAACCATTTCAGCTATCGAGCTTAAATTTGGCACACAATTAGAACATCAGCTCCTCTTTAATTACTGCAAATGTTGACTGAATGGATGCAGCAATTTAGATTTTGTACACGGAGATAAACTTCTGTGTTGTGACAACATAAAACGAGGACAACAATAATCGTTACGTTAGGCTGGCAAATCTTTTGTTCGGCTGACAAATCAGTTTTGCTGTGCTGACAAACTTTTTGTTCGGCTGACTAATTTTTTTGTTAGCTTAACAAAACGATTTTTGTTGTCACCGTTTTATGTTGTCACGACACAGAAATGTCTCTCCGTGTAGCTTTTTAAATTTTTTGTTAAAAAGGGCGTGGTCGCTCTAACTTTTGTAAAAATTAATGTAATATGTTAAATAGTTCTTCATAAGAGCCTTTGAACTTGATGTGGTTTGGTATTGAATTTGGCTCGAATTGGTCGAGTGATTCAGATTTTATGGAGTTTTGAAAATTTTTTAAAATTGACATTATATCATTAACTTTTTCAAAATCTTATCTGATATATCGAACTCAAATTTTGAACATGAACAGAATATTATTCAGCTATGATAAATATATAATTCAGTGACAAACGAAATAAAAATGTTTGTTTTATGGAATTTTGAGTAATTGAAAAAATTAACGGTATCGCATTAACTGCGGCAAAACATGAGATACCAATCACGAATTAAATATGTGAACGAATTAATATGCAGTCATGATAGATAGGTAATTTAGTGATGAACGGAAAAATATTTTGATGTTATGAAATTTCGGATTATCAAAAATCTAACTTTATCGCATTAACTTTTGCAAAACTTAAAATATCAAGTCCAAATTTGGTATGCAAACGAAATCATATTTAGTTATTATAGATATACAATTTAGTGACGAAACGTAAATAATTATGATTTTATGGAATTTCGAATTATTTCAAATATTAACTTTATCGCGTTAACTTTTGAAAAATTTGATATGAAACCCGAATTCAATATGTGAACAAAATAATACTCAGCCATGTTGATCTATTACATAAAACAAAGATGCAAAGCAGAACCTTGCAAATTGCTTCTTCATTATATTTCGCTCTATACAAAGTTTCCTCTACGAGGAAGCAATGTGAGAGATTCTACTTTGTTTTGGTATTGTTACGACGGTCCGGTTGCAAAACTGGACTGAACGGACTTCACAAAAACTCTCTCCGTATTCGTAATAGGTTTTAACCTAACATGAATATTTAAATTACTATTTGAAGTTCGAACATATTAGTTATAGCAAATATTATAAAAACTTGACATCGACTCTTTTTTTGACAACGGAATTATTATTATTTTAAAGAAGTTTTCACCTGGCGCGGCCTGGGTCAATGGCTGCCAGGGCTCTGTTTGACGAAATATTAGACTATTGAATGTATTTATGGGCGCCAGTTAGTTTTTACAAAACTAACAAAATATTCACAATAAATCTAAATTCTGCTCGGCTAGTTCTAGAAATATTCATAACAATAATAATACGTTGACAATATCTGAAACTCCTCGAGAACTGACTGTCTCCGGGCGCTATCGGCAGACGAATGATTTTCGGTTCGCGATCGATTTCCCTAATCGCTTGCTTATTGCGCGCGTCGCACGTCTAGCCTTCAGATCTCGTTGGTCGTACGAGTCGATATATGGCGTCTTTGTCTCGCGTATGGGTGGAATGTAACGTCGCTCTCTCAGTTTCTTTTATCGGAAACTCGTTACGTTAGACAAAGATACACCATTGCAAGTAGTATGGGTGTGATAGACGATGAGAATTCGAACTCGGCACTCATTTTGTCAATTTTAATACTTCGCAAAGTGCTCGAGGAGTCAACTCGAGTTTTCGACATCGAGGAAATATTTTACGGTTACAAACTTTACGGGCAAAACTTTCTAAAATAAATCGTTATACTCAAATCCCACCGATTTCTTTTCCTCGATTCGCAAAGCTTTGAGAATAAGGCCAGGTTGATGGAAAATGTGTTTAAGATCCATGATTGGATGCACACGAAGCGCAGTAAGTCTGTGAGAGTGCCTCCTGGATTTTCGAATAAAATTCTTGGTCGTCGGTGCTGCGCACTGATGATGGTGACGATGCTGGTGTCGGGACTATGCGGGTGCAGGGCCACCGGAGTCGAACGCCCCTTTCTATCGGCCCCATTAGATGCGCGCATGTATCGGAATCGCGATAGTCATCTAGGCGCCGCCTTGGAATCAATTTAATTTGTCAAATGTGTGGGCCATCCAGCACCAATTCATTTTTTATTTGCCTATACCGATTGCAACGTCGGCAAGACTATCGTTTTCCCTTATTGTGAATCAAGAGCGATCTCTTAAGCCCTTCGATCGGACGTCAATCAAAAATACACTCGGAGAAATAATTATCGAACTAGCAAATAATTGATGATTGCGGAAACGGATTTTCGCTGAAATAGTTTTTGCGTAAATGGTTTTTGCGCAAATGGTACCCTACCAAGCCGCGTAAAAATAATTATGTCAAATTGGAGATCACAAATCGACATATGTCAAAAAGTGCCATTTTTGAGATGCGTTAAGGCAAAATGTGTTAGAAAACTTCAAAGCGATTTTGAGATAGATTTGATATCACGTTTACTAACTAATTTGAGCGCAATTTATGGCTCAATTATAGCAAATTTTAAGACGATTTTATGGTGGCTCAAAAATCTTACAATTTTACTAATTTGGGCGCTGTTGGAAATGTTTGCTGTTGTTTTTTAATTTGTTATTTTGAGACGATTTTGTTAACATTTTTTCATACGATTTAATAAGATATACGCTTTATACATAGATTTCAATTTATTATCAATAAAGCACATTAAAAAGTTCCTAAAATTAAGTCGCAAACTGCGCTAAAATTAGTAAAAAGAAAATTTGGTATAAAATCTACCAATGGATTTCACCATTTTTTTTTAATTTTATATTTTCGTGTAGAAGCGATTAAAGCTTTATTTATGTACTGAGAGAACACGCGGCAGCTCTATCGGATATTAAACAACAATTATAGTAACAGTTGTAATGGCTTCCCAAAATGGCTAGTACCGTGTTTACGGAGAAAATAATTTTGCTAGCCCAGCTAATATTTTGATAGCATTGCGTTATTAGCTAGTGTAGCAAAATAGTATGTTGGTCTAGAAAAACAATTTGTTAGCCTAGTAAAACAATTTATTAACTTAGCAAAACAATTTTTTAGCTTAGCAAAACTGTTTGTTAGTGTATAAAAACAATTTGTTAACCTAGCAAACAAAATCGTTATGCTAGTAAAACATTTTTTTAAGCTCACCACTACCGCAATGTTGTCACTGTTTAACGAAAGATTCGTTGGCCTAACAAAATCGTTGCCTCTATACCATTTAGTTTTGTCTACTTGATGATTTGTTTGGAGTTTGGAGTTTTGCGCAGATGTTTACTACCATCACCAGATGATAGCATTAACTGCCGTTGAATGATATCGCTAATCGCCCATTCGTTGTTTTGATAAACACGTGATGAAAGCGACATAATTTTGCGCCTGCCTGGAATGTCAAACAAATCATAAAGCAGACTACAAATATTGCGGATAGTCCCCTGCATTTCGGGAAGTTGATGTGTACCTTGGTCGAGTACCAAGAATACTTAACTGCAAAACCGCATCTCGGCGTCAAGAAATTGAGACAGATCTTCACTGTCGTTTATATATAAAACGTAATAAGGATCTTTACTTAAGACATTTTCGAGAGTGGGTATGACAGAACTTGTTTTCTGCCGTATATGTGAACTTTTTAAAATAGATCGTGGTATCTGAAGTATATGTGATAATTTTTTTAATCGATCATCCTATCTGGGTACAAAAAGAAAAAGGATGCAAAATAGAACTTTGCACATTGCTTCGTAAATAATTTTCATTTTTCACAACGCCGCCTCTATAAGGAAGTTTGTTTATTTTATTTTTGGCTTCCTCGTAGAGGAAGCTTTGCGAACGATGGAAATTGACGAAGTAATGTGCAAAGTTCTAATTAACATCCTTATTTTAAATACAAATTAAAATAAGAACGATAACAAAAAATTTCAAGATGCAAAATTCTACAAAATCTAAACCGCTTTATGTACTTCGCTTAAATTTAATACCGATCGTCATTTTTCATTGCTTCATTCGTCAAAAACGGTTTAAGCTCATTATCGAAAAATTTGTGGCAGCTAGAGAACATACAGATTTTTTGAAAAATTCTATGTCTTATAAAATCTGAACCATTTTACCAATCTTCACTAAATTCGATATCTACTACAACTGGATATTAATTTTACCTTGTAAAACATTTGAGCAGGTTTGGTCAGACTAACTTCAATAACAACGAGAACAAAAACTTTTCGAAAATTCAAAATCTTATAAAATTTAAACCGCTTTATGGATTTCACTCAAATTCAATACCGACCTTCATGTTTCATTTCTGTATTTGTCTAGAACTATTTAGCTAATTAGCTGAAAAATTGCGGAAGCTAGAAAACATACAAACGTTTTTCGAAAAATTGAAGGGCTTATAAAATTTCAATAAAAAAAAAATCGAAAATATATGCATACGAAGGGACGTTGCTCCTCTACCAGCGTACTAAATTTCAGCTTGATTGTTAAAGCCGTTTTCGAGATACAGCGGTTTTAATTTTGCAAGCTTGCCGCACACAGACACACATACATCTGGACATTTTTTCTAAACCACTTTCGTAGTGGCTTGATCCTACATATCCCAACTAAACACAGATGGTATTGAATACGAGCAACTGCATACAAATCAACTGGACACGTTAGCAGTTCGACACGACAGAACTCGATACAGCACTAACTGGATACGGTGCAACTCGACACGATAAAACTCGACAGATCACCAACTGAACATAGCAAAACTCGACAAACACCAGTTTGACACCGAAAGACTGTTCAGTGGCTCAGTTGAACACAGACCTCATTGGACACGGATGAGACGTTTGGTGATCTACCTTTGTTCCAATTCGACACAGACTCAAGAGGACGCACTCGTCAATTGCGTCTGTTCTTTTGGGTCTGTGTCCAATTGGAACAAAGGTGGATTGCCAAACGTATCATCCGTGTCCAATGAGGTCTGTGTTCAATTGAGCCACTGGACAGTCTTTCGGTGTCGAACTGGTGTTTGTCGAGTTTTGATATGTTCAGTTGGTGATGTGTCGAGTTTTGCCGTGTCGAGTTGCGCCGTGTTCAGTTAGTGCTGTGTCGAGTTCTGCCGTGTCGAACTGGTAACGTGTCCAGTTTATTTGTATGCAGTTGCCCGTGTTCAATACCGTCTGTGTTTAGTTGGGATATGTAGGTTCGAGCCACTGCCCATTTTTTCTAAACTACTTTTCTCGATGTTTTAGACTATTTTGAGTGTCCTGACATGAAAATCTCGAAAAAAAATGTTCACGAAAATAAAGCTTCCTTATGAGGAAGCAAAAAACAAATAAAAATAATTATATCGTTTTAGTGAAGATTAGTATGATTTTAGGTTCTTTGCTGGGTGCAAATGTTAAATAGCAGCACGTAGCAAGAAGCCCATTTTTACCGAGAATGAGGAGGAGAATCCGAATGAAATTGCTCCACCCTGCCATTTTCATCCTGCCCCAGGCCCTAAGTGAGTATTTTTTTTATCAACCAAATTTACCCTGCATCAGGTTATCATTGCAATAACATTGTGACTTGATAATAAAACATTACTGGATGAATACCAAAAATATTTTAACAAATTATATATTTGCATTTTCTATTGTCACGAGGGTCCGATTACAAAATTGGACTAAACGGACTTCGCAAAGACTCTCTCTCTCTCTTTTCACAATAAGACTTAATTAAATTAAGAAGTTACAGGGAATATTTTAATTGAAATAATTTATTTAAAAAAAAAAATTACTATGGAAGTGAGTGTATTAATATTTTATTTATAGGAACTTCAAATATATACATTGTCTCTTGTCAAGTTGTCTACTTGTATACTTTGTCAAGTTATACTTTGATTGGACCGACCTTTACAGAAAGGATGAGGCCTTGCACATCTAATCGTCACCGGCGATGCAACTTGATCCTTATGATATGTTGAACATAGGAAAATTATCAAAATAATGCAACTTTGACATTATTTAACTTTTCTGTGCTTGTCTAGCAAATTACTAAATTTTATAAATGCAATTGCAGCATAATTCCAATTTCATGACATTTAGGTCCTTGTTCCCCTTAAGGTAGTCCTTGCGGTATATATAGTCAACTCCATTAGGTATTAATAACTAGGTATATGAATTTTACTGTACACTAAGTTCGTAAAATATAATATCTGTAATTAATACCTAAAAGTACAAATCAAACTTTTAAAAAGCTGCATAATGATATGCCCGCCAATTTATTCACGTAAACTTTTTAATCTGGCCCCATACTTCAAATTATTCAGGCAACTGAGTACATCTTCATTTCCATTTATTACGTCGCAATCAATTACAATTACTTACAGTAGCAATTAAATAATTAATGACCTTACTTGATGAGTTGCAGAGTTAACGATATTTCACTCTACGTGTTTTTAATACTAAATTTTTATGATAAACCTTCTTAGCTCATGATTATCTCATTATACGTGGTCTTCTTCTATTTAATTAATAAATAAAAATTAATTAATTGCGAATATCCAACAACTGATCGAATATTTTGTTTCAGTTTTACTCGTGAGGACCTTGGAAGGGTTAATAACATTGTCAGTGATTAAAGTATCCACGGTAAATTCACACGGGGTCTCAAAGATACGCAAGAGTGTTATATAGCTCACGCCTCGTTTCACGTTAAGAATCCCCGTACGAATTTCAAGGTGGCAAAGGTCTCACACCTGGTCTTAATGGGCCACACGCACGAAAGTGAAATAGTATGTATAAGAGCAGCTTAGAGTTAGAAGCTCCATCCCCCTTGTTTCCTCTGTTATACCGGGAGCGATTGCTGAGCCGATCAGTGTGCGAGCCTACCTTCACATCGGGCTAGCTGCGCACCACGCGTCGGCGATGATCAAAGACCATGAGGTCCGCGAGCTCGGCGTATCCTTCGACCTGCCTGTCGAAAATTGCTCGAGCGATCGTTAGCCGAATACCTGCACGAAGGTGAAATTGAAAATTTGAATATCCTACGCTGGTAGCTCGCGTGCAACGTTCCATTGTGAATTACGAAAAGCATATATGTCGTTATATATGTTGTATGCATCTCAGTACAATGAGAAAAAATTTCTTACATGGAGCCAACTGAATTTACTTTGGGCTAACTGTTGGTTCAACGTAAATTCAATTTAGCTCATTTTATACAGTTAGGTCAACTTAACGATGCAGTCAAGTACGGTTTTTTTATTGCTTCCTCCATAGAGGAAGTTGTGCTTTCATGAAAAAAAAAAAATTCGTGATTCAGAAAAGTGTTTTAGAAAAAATGTCAGTATGTATGTATGTGTTGGTACAGGACTTTGAAATTTCAATCACGTGATTTTGATTTTTTTTTAAATTAGCGCTTTCGCTCTAGTTTTCCAAAAATTTGAGAAAGTAATCCAAAACTTTGTGCATAATAAAAATATAACTTAACGGTATTTATTACGGGGCTTTGTACGCGTGGGTAACTTCGATTATTTTTTTTAGATTACACATGCTTTCAAATTTCTAATGCTCATAAAATTCAATTGCCCATCATTTTCGAACGGCACGGTACGGCAAGCTGAAATTTTGTGTCGAAGTGAAGTATTAGCTCATCGTCAGTCACTGTAATTTATTATGAAAATTATCCACACATAATGAAATATTTTTATTATTAATATTTTATAATAAAAAGTTTTGGCTAAAAAACCAACTCATGTATAAATATTATAAGAATAGGTGGAGGTAGTTACACGTAGCTTTCTCGACACCGGCAAAATTGTTTAATTAACCAGTCCATAACTGTAATTGGTCTCAAACATTTTCGTAGACAATCTTTAATGAACTTATTGAAGATTTATTATCACAGGACCTCCGGACAACTTTCCGTACTCCAAAAATTACAGGTCGAATTCCAGTTCATACGTCGATAATGACAGATTCTTTAAATAAACTAGTCCATAGTTCTAGTTGGTTCCAAAATGTTCCTTAGACAATTTAGAATAAAACTGTAAAAGGATTTCTACCATCGGACCTCCGGAAGACTTTCCGTACTTCAAAAACTACAGGGCGAGATTCACTTGAAAAATCGTTAAATAAATTAGTCCATAGTTCTAATTGGTCCGAAAATGTACTTTAGACAATTTTGAATAAAGCTATACAAGATATATTTTCACCGAACCTCCGGACAACATTCGGTACTCCAAAAACTGTAGTCCGAGTTACACGTAACTTTCCCGACACCGGCAAAATTTATTAATGAACCAGTCCATAGCTGCAATTAGTCTCAAAATTTTCCGTAGACAATCTTTAATGAACTTACTGAAGGTTTATTATCGCAGGACCTCCGCACAACTTTCCGTACTCCAAAAATTACAGGTCGAATTCCAGTTCATACGTCGATAATGACAAATTCTTTAAGTAAACAAGTTCATAATTCTAGTTGGTCCCAAAATTTCCTTAGACAATTTCGAATAAAACTGTAAAAGGATTTCTACCATCTAACCTCCGGAAAACTTCCCGTACTCCAAAAACTACAGGGCGAGATTCACGTTGATTTCTCAACACTTGAAAAGTCGTTAAATAAACTAGTCCATAGTTCTAATTGGTCCCAAAATGTTCTTTGGGCAATTTCGAATAAAGCTATACAAGATATATTATCACTGAACCGCCGGACAATATTCGGTACTCCAAAAACTATAGGTCGAGTTACACGTAGCTTTCCCGACCGGCAAAATTGTTTAATTAACCAGTCCATAGCTGTAATTGGTATAAAATGGATTTCGATCTGTAATTTTTGGAGTACCGAATGTTGTCCGGAGGTTCAAGCTATACAAGATAATATATCTTTATTCGAAATTGTCTAAAGAACTTTTTGGGACCAATTAGAACTATGGACTAGTATATTTCAAGATTGTGCAGGTATCGAAGGATGAACGTGGAACTCGACCTGTAGTTTTTGAAGTACGAAAAGTTGTCCGGAGGTCCCGTGATAATAAATCTTCCATAGATTCATTCAAAATTGTCTAAGGAACATTTTAAGTCCAAATAAATCTATGGGATAGTTTTCTTTAATACTTTACATATGTTGAATGTTCCGATTGATATAAATCGCGATTGAGATAGTCTTAAAAGTAGTTTCTCTTAACTTACTTGTATAACGAGTTGTAATTAATTCGACTTTAATATTTAACTATTCAGGTAAAAAATAAGTATTTATCAAAATTGGAGGTTACGATTGAATCGCAACTGACAGTTGCTCAGGCAACATATTTGACAGACACGTCACTTCATTGTTGCCCATCGCCACAACATTACGAACTTTAGGTACATTTTTTACAAAGCTTTCTTTATGAGGAAGCCAAAATAAATTGATGTAATACTTCTTCATAGAGGTAGCTTTGGAAAAAGCGAAAATTAACGAGGAAGTAATTTGCAAAGTTCTGACTTGCAGCTTTTTTAATTGCTTGTTTATTCTCTGTATACATAATAATCTTACAGTAGAATTTTGGGAAAGACGAATCAGGAACCCAGATCATTCTCATAGGGGGCGTCCATTAATCACGTGATGCGTTTTTATCAAATTTTTTACCCCCTCCCCCCCGTTCGTGATCAGCCGTGATATTTCGACGGACCCCTTTCCCCCTGGCTCGTTATCACGTGCTTTTTTCGTTATCGGACAGATGAAAAAGGATAAATTATAAAATAAATATCACATACAATTTATGCTGTTTTAATTATATTTTAGTTGCATACAATTCACAATCCGCTTATATAATATCTGCTAATTACTAACTCTGATATCATCAGGCAGATCTCATATTAAAAGTAAATAAGTGACTAGTATCCGAAGCAATTACTAGTTTGCCACTAGTCATCGGCTACCCACGGATTCTCGATACTCATTTACACACTTACAAAAGCTTCGTCTTGCAACGTATTACTTTCAACCTGCACATCCTCCAACTCGTCTTCGTCGTTTTCTTCGACACTAACACGTTCAATGCTTTTCCTTTATTTTTCTTGTGCAGAGTTTTGTGGCAGCAACGTCTTTTTTGTACAAAAGTATTGCCCACATTCTTGGCATGTTCTACCCGCGAGGAATTGAGGATTTGACTGTAGACTCGGGCAATACTATGCGCATTTCTTGGAACTGCGAAACTATTTCGAACATCATAGAATATACTCGGTATTATTAGAAAATAATTTATCGAGAAATGTACGTGACTTTGACCCACGACGCCTCCCCCCCCCCCCCCATGTGATCATTCATAATGATTTTCAGTTCCCCCCCCCCCCCCACCCTTCCAGATTCTCACGTGATTAATGGACGCCCCCATATGCATATGACAATCGAAATGGCCAAACAGTGGCACTCGACAATTACGTTTTTCATGTTGTAAACTAAGGTATCCACATTGTGGGCAACCAGATGTCGTGCACCCAGAGAAATCGGTCTCATGGGTTTGGATCTATTTCAAATAAATGGAATTTTATTTAAATCAAATTATAAAAAATTAATACAATTTATTTGATCGAATTAAAATCCCATTTGACCAGCCATTAAATAAATTTCTTTTTTAAATGCTAGCATAAGAGGATTTTATGTTGATGAAACAGAATTTATTTCAGTCAAATAAATCTTACTGATTTTAAGTAAGCTTGATTTGATTGAAATAAAATGTTATTAATTTGCAATAGATCCCGTATTTGATTCAAATAAATCCACCAAAGCGTTTCTCTGGTTGTGTATAGTGATTTAAACTCGATGAGGTCAGGTCAATAATTATACCATAGTGAACTGAAACATTAGGAAGAGAAAAGAAAAACTGTTCAATAAATTTCGGTGCTCTGCGGTCAAGTACAGTAAAACTCATGGCGAACTTCAAACAACTATATTACACTGTTGTATAGAATAAAAACTGTAACGAGATTATAAAATGGATTTTCTAAATAATATCTTTCCTAAAAAGTCAAGAGTAATAACTATCGACTTTCTTTTTAAAATTTGTTTTATACACTGTTAAATATATTTAGGTTAAGTTTCCAATACGGGTAAAAGAAGCATTGTTACAAAATATATGGTATATGAAATATGCAAATGAGATTCAAAATTACAGTAGTTTCTACTAAAGTTAATATAAATTTAATATTAAATTTCCTATCTAACTATACTCGTTTATTAAATTTAATATATCAATTGATGAATAAAATTTCCGGTAATATAAATTTGCAAGCATTGCAATTGCAAAGATACTATGGTAAAATCTCAGTTTTATCGTAAAATATTAGTTTAGGTGGTTAGTAACGTAATTTGGAGACAACAGTAAATATTTAAACTATGACATACAAAAAGATTAGGTCGTAATCTTAAAGTTAAGTTATTTCGAAACATAAAAAAAAAATTTCCCGTTGTAACTACATCGAAAGTTACTATCGTCTTTTGTCATGATCTATAGTAATCGCTCTTTTCTTGTCTCAGCCTCGATCGAAGTGCTCGACGACGGGTCTGCAGATCCGTAACTAAAGGCGGCTAAAAACACGGAAAAACAGGATCACGTTCAATGGATGCGAGCGAGTTTTCTAGTAGTGCAACTCGTTAACCCACGCGCTTCACGGTAAGGGCGTGGCGAATGCCATCATCTACTAGTTAAGCTGTTTTTATTATTTGCGTTGGTTTTGTATTTATATTGGCGCCCCTTGGGCGCCTTTCGCTACGATATTGTGCGTGGGTGATCTCTCACTCTTTCTAGAATACGGTACTGTCGATAACGAACCGTCGTATACGATTTAATACTATGCTAAAGAACCGCTCAGTAAATTTTTTCTTCGGCAATTACGTCGATGAAAAAAAAACACTATCGTACAACGGTGAAGAGAACTGCGAAAGTACCTGCTATTTGTATATGAGGCAATCCAATTCAGTTTGTAGACCATTTAACGTTACTATTTTTTATTTTGTTAATACTTTGCTCATATTTTCGCATCAACCCAGAATGAAGTCCAAATTTCTTTTTCTTTTTTAAAACCATTCTTAACGAAAATATTCATAACCGAATTTTGGTAATTTTTCAAATCATATTTCTTTTTGATAAACAATACCCACATATTGCGCGACCATTAAAAAAAGTACGTTAGGGTTTCATTTCGTCTTTCCTCCATGTATTTTTAAAAAGATTACGCACTAAAAAGAAAGTTTAAAAAAATGTTTGTAAAAAAAATTCAAGCCTCCGACATATTATTGATTCTTTTTTTTACCAACAATCTTTTGAAAAAATTGAATAATTTTGAGCTATATCTGCTCGTGGGATCTCCCAATGTTTGAGAGATATTATTTTTTTAAATATTAACATTTATTTTTAAAAAATATATATTTTTATTCCATTTTACACTCGTATACGCTACACGGAGAAAAAAATAGTACAACCACTTTTTATTAATTTATGGGAATTAAATAAATGGTTGTAGCAACACTGATAAAAAGCTCGTGGTCCCAACTACTTCTATTTCTACGTGTAATTGAAAAAATATTTACGGATGTAGCGATGGACCCAAACACGGAAAGAATCAATGTATTAACGATAATAGTTAATATTTGCATTAAAAGTCATAAACCGGAGCGAAAAAGTATTGTTATTAACAAAGACCATACATTATGTCACAAGGATCCTTGCTCGACACTTTCATATAAGAACCACACGCTATAAAAATATTGCAGCACCCAAGAACGTTACGAGCATATAATAATAGACATAATACCTTATTTGATTAACAAAAAATCAAATCAGCTTTTTATCACATGCTCAGCCGATTATTATATGCTCGTAACGTTCTTGGGTACCGCATGTAGGTAATCAATGGAATAAATTATAAAAAATATATCAAAAATATAAAAATTAACGGTCTCGAAAAAAGTGACACTAGGTTACCAAAGTTTCCTATTTTTATTTGATCATATTTCTATATAAGATATAATATACTCATTTATAAAATATAACTTCCATTACCGATACATCAAATTTAATTTTTTTACATTGATGTAGCCACTTGATTTGTGCCAGTTCTACCACGATTTATCTGAACATAAATATTTCATTTTTATTATTAATCTCAACGATGAAAATTAACATCTTTTAAAATTTAACCTAAAAGTACCATCCATTCAGTACAACTGACCGAAGTGTAATATTTAAGAAACATTTTTTCTATGCATAGGCATGTAAGTTTTTCGGAAAACTAGACGTTATTAATGAGGGTTAAACGCGCCATCTCACGAAGTGTCTCATGGCACGACCGGATGTGCACAATGTGGCCCATATCATCCTGCGAATTTGACTCCTCCACGTTGGCCGCTCAACGGAGACAAGCTTAAGAGGGTTCGTTTCGAAAAATTCGTCAACGTCCGATAATCGACTGTGAGCGATTGGCCGAGAGTCTGGTTTTACTCAAGAAAAAAAGAAACCGTTTTTCTTTTGCAAGAGAAATATATTTGAAAGCTCCAATAACACCCACAATGCAGCTTGATTGAGAAAATAAAGAAGAGAGATGCATAGTTTGACAATTTGTGAAGAAATTGATGAGAATGAGAGAACGAGGCGTGAAAAGGTTCTTTTACACTCTCTCGAGCCTTTCTTTGCTTTTTCTTTACGCATAGGATATATGTGTATACTATATGTGGTACAGTCCTGTAAAAAGGTCGTTGAGTCAACGCCTCAAGCGTTTGTAAGTTTTTCACGCGCGACCACACTGCTGGACCTGCTTTTCCTCGGGTTTTCTCAGGCTTTAGAGGCAGCCTCTGGGAGCTCCTAGTTTAACGAGGGAGGCGGGCGCGCGTAAAACGCTTTTTCGGTCATCTCTTGCTCGCTGGGGCGCCAGCCTATTCCTCGACACAGCCATTTGTCCCTTACAACCTCTTTTTCATCTCGCGCAAGAATTCGTTACGCCTCTGTGACTAATCATTGGTAAATAAGGGAGTAACGAGGCGACGTTCTCTTTTATAATTAATTGTTTTTATCGAGTATTAAATTTCCCCAGTATCTCAGTGACGTCTGCGTCGCCTTAAAGATATCTTTTCAAAAGAGAAGATGATGTAATTCGAGAAAATGGTGCCACTGCTACGTTACAATCTCTTTGGTAAAAACATTGAGATCAATTTTATTTTTGGCATCAGATTTTTCGTTATAAATGGTTCCAAAACTATAGTTAGTTACAGCAGATCGAAAAAAAAATTAAAGGCGGAAGTACACTGATTTTTCTCAAAAAAGTACATTCCTTTTTCATTATTGAAAAATGAACATTATAATATGTCTGAATTATTTGCACAGTGCTAACACAACTCTTTTGCTCTTAACAAATACGTTTACTCTACATATAGGCGAAAAAAATTTAAAGTCATTTCTGAAAGACAATGAGGATCGTGTAGAATACACGAATCAAGAGATGCGGTAGCGTATCGACGCCAAGTATTAAAAAATAAATTAATGTCGCCTCCGTACGACGATTTTCTTTCCTATTATAATATTGAAAGAGATAACAGAGTAAACAACACAATTTCGTTGCATATTTTTCCGAGCCAAAAATCGTTGTTTCTGCTTACTTTGATTTATAATATTTAAAAAATTTCTTCCGGTATTTTTTGGGAATGCACTCAAATCTTGGCACTGCTTTTCACAAACATATTATCTGCAACTTACGTTACCCGATTTTTTTCCATTTGATAACGTACGAAAATAAATAAAAAATTGTATGAAAAGAATGTTTTGATGATATATATCCAAATTCTTATAACACACTGTAGATTAGGGTTCAAATATAAACCTACAAGCGGATTCTGAATTATTTCAAGGCAACGTATTGCGCAAGAATTTTTTAAATTTTATATAATTTTGGTTCATCCTTCATCACAATAATCCATAAAATGATTCCAAACTTTTACAAACTTTAAAGGGAAAATCTTCGACAATAATGAAAAGTAAAAGAATTACACAACCCTTAATACTACTGAATATCCATGAATTTATTATTTCAAAGATCACGCGAAAACATGATCATCAGCATTACCGAAAATAAAAAAGCAACAATATATAAATAATAATATGCCGTTTATTTGACGTAAAATTTCTGTTTTCTTCGAGTTTTTACTTCCGCTGCACTATACGCTTTTCTGCAATATGATTTCAACTGCAGTCGAAATCCCGTAAGAAATGCCTTACAAATCACAGTATCCCGTAAAGCGTATGACCTCTCTTGGAATGTGCACGCACGAACCACAGATCGATCTGGGCATTATACATATATATATATATGTACAACAGGCTTGGAATGCGGATATTTCGTACAATTACTCGAGGAATTCAGTAATGTTCATTCTTTGCGCTTGCGATCATCGACAGGTTAAACAATAAGCGTGTAATTAAGATAGCGATCGCTATAGTGTAGCTGGAGCACTATATACTACAGGTAGGGTGTTCGCCATTGCTGATGGAGAGCCCGAGTCGACGATAGGTGCTGTGGTAAGCACTGTTAGCCCGTACATCTTCCAGTTGTAATAATAATACCAACGAAGATAACCCGCAACATTGAAAATAAATTAAGAAAAAAATTGTTCCAAAGGGTTAGACCACTGCAGTGTTTCGCGAGGCATATAAGTGCTCGAGTATATACGGCGCGTCTATTTTCACACCGCGATACCGATCTTCTCACACACGATGAGTGCATTCGAGAGTGAGAAGGAGATAGAAAATGAAAAAGAAGTATACGGCATTGTACGAGTGATAGAAGACAGAGTAGCCATGAGAGGCGCAGCCGCGTGAGCGTAATCAGATTGAAATTAATCAAGCCTCAATTAAGTACTCGATTACACGGGATTCCTGCATAATTCGAGGGCGTGTGTGTGCGCTAGCCTCGACGTATTATCTGACGCCAGCCGGGCGATGCTCGATTCTTCTTCTTCTTCTTCTTCTTCTTCTTCTTCTTCTTCTT